>CM052439.1:99230995-99253898 GCA_028533085.1 Varecia variegata | reverse complement strand
ATGTTTTGATATAGGTATATGTTGTGAATGATTACCACCATCAAGCTAATGAACATATGCTTCACCTCACACGGTTACCATATTTTTTTTGCAGTGAGAACATTTAAGATCTATTTTCAACAAATGTCCAGTTTACAATACAGTATTGCTAACCACAGTCACCATGCTTTACATTACATCTCCAGATTTTATTCATCCTGCATATCCCTCCTCTGCAATCATTAGTATACTTTGCATTACATGTAGAATGAAAGCCAAACTCCTCATTATTGCCTATATTACCCTGAACAATCTGGCCCTGGATTTCTTCTCCCAACTCATCTCAGACTCTTCTCTCCTACATTTAAAAAACACTAGTTTCCCGGGTCTTCCGTACATTTTTAGGCCTGCTTAAGCACTTTCACAACTCAGAAACTTTTCTAACACTTTTTTTCTGCTGAAAATTCCGTGTTTCACTGTTTTTATGAGGATCGCTTCCTTGGGCCTCAAATTGATCTTTAGTTCCTCAGAAAGCCTTTTCTTGTCCATCCTACCTAAGTAAGTTTACCAAATATTTTCTCTAAGTGTATCATGGGTGTCTCCTTCCTAGCATTTATCAAACTTTGCAATTATGCGTGGAATCTTTTTGTTTGTTTGTTTCTTTACTGTCTCTCCCCCATTAGGCAAAAACTTTCATGGTGGCAGAAATGATATATGTTTTTATTTATTAAAAATAAATTGTATGAATAAATTATTAAGTTTGGCAGTACTAAAACAAATGGGATTTTATTTAGAATAATGTTTTAGAAAATAAATTGGCTATAAAGGATCCATTTAGAGGTCTCAACCTGTCTGAAGTTCCACTAGATATAAAATACTATAAAGTACACTTACCTGATGGCAGGATAAAACCATGTCTCCTATGTCCTTCACAAGGATTTTTCCCTGGTGTCAAGATTCAGAGATATGTACTGCTTGTTGTGCCTGTGTTTTAAGCCAATTACATGCACTTTGTGAGACTTTTTAAAAACAGGAGAGTCTCTGAAGTGTTACAGAAGTTTACAAATTATCTTCTAGTCTTTTTATCTTTTTACATCTGTATCATTGAGTTCTCCTCATAAGTGCTCTGATCTTAGGAATATTAGCCATTTTATTATTCATTATTATTTTTATCCACATTAAAAATGAGTGTTAAAATGATTTTTCCAGGTGTCTGTTTTTATATATACCTTTCTGCCCCTTTTTTCAATAATAGTAAATACTTGCCATGTACTTAGCATGATAGTAGGTGGTAGGAATGTCTGTCTGTGAGAATAAGGCCTATTCAGTGCTTCCAGGAGTTTGCAGACTGTGGGAGAAAAAGATAAAAAATGAATTGCACAGTTTTTCATCTGTTTACATCCTCTACAATTTCTTTTCTCAGTGTTTCATACTTCTCTCTATATAGGTCTCTCATCTCCTTAGTTAAATATATTCCTAAATATTTATATTCTTCGATGATATTGTGAATGGTATTGTATCTTCGATTTGATTCTTGGCTTGCCTGTTATTGACATATATGAAAGCCACTGATTTGTGTGTATTGATTTTATATCCTGAGACTTTGCTGAATTCATTTATCAATTCCAGGAATCCTTTAGTTGAATCTTTGGGATGTTCTAGATATAATATATTGCCACATAAGCAAAGAGTGATAGTTTGACCTCTTCTGCTCACATTTGGATCCCCTTAATTCCCTTCTCTTGTCTGATTGCTCTGGCAAGGACTTCCAAAACTATATTGAATAGAAGTGGAGATAGTGGGCAACCTTGTCTGGTTCCAGTTTTAAGCAGAAATGACTTCAGTATTTCCCCAGAATATGGAATACATTATGATATTGGCTGTGGGTTTGTCATATATGGCTTTAATAATTTTAAGGTATGTCCTATGTATACCTATTTTGTTAAGAGTTCCTATCATAAAAGGGTGCTGAATTTTGTCAAATTCCCTTTCTGTATCTGTTGAGAAGATCATATGGTCTTTCTTTTTTGCTTTTATTTATATGGTGAATTACATGGATTTGCAAAACATACACTGGGGAAAATAATCCCTATTCAATAAATGGTGCTGGGAAAATTGGATACCCACACGTAGAAGACTGAAATAGGATCCACACCTCTCACCTGTCACGAAAATCAACTCATGATGGATAACAGACTTAAGCCTAAAGCAAAAAGCCATAAGAGTTTTAGAAGAAAATGTTAGAAAAACACTTATGGACATTGGCCTAGGCAAAGAATTGATGAAGAAGACTCCAAAGCAATCACAGCAACAACAAAAATAAATAAATGAGACCTAATCAAACTAAAAATCTTCTGCACAGCCAAGGAAACTATCACCAAAGTGAACAGACAACCTACAGAATGAGAGAAAATATTTCATGCTACACATCGAATAAAGAGCTGATAACTAGAATCTGTATAAAACTCAGGAAAATTAACAAGAAAAAAATCAAACAACCCCATTAAAAAGTGGGCAAAGGACATGAACGGAAACTTTTCAAAAGAAGACAAACTAATGACCAACACACGTATGAAAAATAGGTCAGCATCTCTAATAATCAGGAAGTACAAATCAAAACCACAGTGAAATATCACTTAACTCCAGTGAGAAGGGCTTTTATCAAAAAGTGCCAAAACAAAAAATGTTGGCATGGATGCAGAGAGGTAGGAACACTCATACACTTCTGGTTGGCCTGAAAATTAGTACCACCTCCATGGAAGGTAATAAAGAACTAAAAGTAGAAATACCACTACTGGGTATTTACCCAAAGGAAAAAAAAAAAAAGACGTATAATAATGACATCTGCACTAGGATGTTTATAGCAGCACAGTTAACAATTGCAAAGATGTGGAAACAACCCAAGTGTCCATCAATACATTAGTGGATTAATGAAATGTGGTATATGTATGCCATGGAGTACTACTCAGCCATAAAAAAACAATGCTTAGCTAATACCTGTTGTAATATCCCAGATGGAGCTGGAGCCTATTCTTTGAAGTATCACAAGAATGGAAAAATATGCACCACATATACTCACCATTAAATTGTCACTAACTGATCAACACTTATGAGCACATGTGGAAGTAACATTTATTGGATGTGGGGCAGGTAGGAGTGCAGAGGAGGGAATGGGTAAATTCACACCTAATGGGTGTGGTGTGCTCTTTCTGGGGGATGGGCAGGCTTGTAGCTCTGATTCGGGTGGTGGAAAGGCAATATATGTAACCAAATTGTTTGCACTCCTGTAATATTCTGAAATGAAATAATAAAAAAATGAATTTCAAAAGACTACATAGGTAGGGTAGTGCATGAAGTGTGAAGTGGGTTTTTGTTTCTAGATGTAGAAATTGACTAGGAAAATGAGAGGAAAAATTTTTATAGAATCATAAGGAAGTAGCCAAAGCAAGATTTTTTTTTCTCTTCCTTACTAACCCTGGCTTTGGCTCCCTCACTTATTTTCTATAGAACTCAATTTTATTCCCCTTTTTTCAGTTGATTAAAATGACTTTTAAGTGCACTAAGCATTGCTATAATCTAATGAACATCATCATTGCTGTTTAAAAGAAACCTCTCCTAGAGAAAAACAGAAAACAAACACATTCATAGCTGCTTTCTAGAATTCACTTAAATAGAAAGGATAATTACATTGGCCTTTGAAAATAACAAGATTTCCATGTAGTTTTCATCACTGGGATTTCTTATTTTTCTATCATTAACTCCCCTAATAAAAGTCTTCTTCTCCAGTCATTGTAACTTACTTTGTTTCAGGATCTACTTGAACAGCACATGGGACTTGCGGCAATTACAGATGGACCTGGCAGCATTCTTTTATGTTTGTTTTCTTTTTTAGCTATAAGTGTATTTTAATGTACATTAGAGAAAATATGTTTCTATTCAAACAACTATGAATTCAACTTCATGAATAGAATTGCGTCAAACTAGATTAACATGCGTGACTAAGTAAACAATTAGAAAATAAATGGTAGTGGAATAACAGCAAAACTGGTATATGAAAGTGACAAAATGGTGAGAGTGGATCTTAGATGACTAAAGCTTAAAAAATCCTAGACTTCTTATGATCATTTTGAACTTCAACATTAAATATTTTTATAAAATATCTTTCCTTTTGGGACACCTTGAAACCTCCTAGAGACTGATGTATACATGGAACACATGTCATAAAACCTCACCTAGAGATCTTCTAAGGAAGCGTGTGTTGCCTGAGATACACATTAAATTCCTCAGAACAATGAATACAGCCCTTAGGGCATGCCTTTACTGCTGCAGGGCAGGTGGTCTCAGTAGGGCGAGGAAAAGTAAACTGCAAGGGCTGGAGATAAAGAAAGATTCCTTGAAGGGATACTGAGGCTCCTGGAGCATGAAACTTACTCTTCATCACAAAACTAAACTTTTCAGTACACACTGTGCTATGAGAGATACTAAATCATCTTTCTATTCTTTCCTTAGAAAATGGCTTACAAATAATTACCATATGAAGAGACTTTCAAAGAACAAAGAACAAAAAGATAGGAGAAGCATAGAGGTATAACAAAAAGATAATTAATAAAAATCATATGTATGTAGATTTCTAAGATGTTTGTAATATATGTCAGATTTTTCAAGTTACATTTTTTTGTAATGTATTTCCTTATTCTAAATAAATCACTCTTGTATTTAGATATATTTGGGGGGTTATATAGATTAATATATTGTTCATATGGTAAGCAAAACTGCAAGATTGTGGTTTCAAGATAGGCAATTCAATTAATTTCTCCGGAAGGAAGAGCAAAGAATGGATTTTCTTCCTTCTTTGCTTTTTTCTTCTTAATAGAATTGTTTTGGTTTATGCGTGATCTTAATAAAAAGCTTAAATCTTCATTACTCATATTAGCTAAATTTTGCATTGATAAAATATACATACATATAACATAAAATTCTATTTTGGTAAAATATTGGCCACAAACTATTTTTAGTGTACAAATTGGTGACATTAATATTAATAATATTCACAATATCATGCAAGCATCATCACTATCCATGCCCCAAACTATTATATCTCCTCAAAGGGAAATTCTTTAATTCTACAACCCAATGACCCGTCATCCTTACCCCTGGTAACTTCTACTTATGAATTTTTCTATTCTACGTATTTAATATAAGTGAAATCGTACGGTAATTGTCTTTTTATGTCTTGTTTATTTCACTTAGCTTAACATCTTCAATGTTAATTCTTGTTATAGCATGTATCAGATATCACTTATTGTTATGGGTGAATTAAATTCCATTGTGAGCATATATAATATTTTGTTTACCCACTCATCTGTTAATGGATACTTCTTGGTCTGTTTCTACCTTTTAACTATAGTGTATTATGTTGAAATGAACACTGACATACAAATACCTCTTCCAGTACATGTTTTCAATTCTTTTGGGGACATATATGGGAGATGAGATGTTGGGTCTTATAGTTTAACTTTGCAAGGAACCACCAAAACTTTTTACAGCAGCTATACCATTTGATTATACATTTCTACTAGTAATGAATGCGAGTTCCAATGTCTCCAAACTTTTTTTTGTTATAACTATCCTAGTATGTATGAAGTGATATATTATTGGGTTTTAGATTTTCATTTCCTTGTGACTAATGACATTGAGCATGTTTTCATGTGTTCATTGACCATTTGCATATCTTCTTTGAGGAAAAGTCTATTCAAGTCATTTGATCATTTTTTACCTTTTGAGTTTTAGGAGTGTTTTTTTTTTTTTTTCTTTTTCTTTTTTCTTTTAGCATATTACCGGGGTACAAATGATCAGGTTACATACATATATTGCCTTTGCCAGACGCAAGTCAGAGCTTCAAGTGTGTCCATCCCCCAGATGGTGCGCACCACACCCATTAGGTGTGAAAATACCCATCCCCTTCTCCCCCCTCCCACCTGCCTGACACCCAATGAATGTTACTACTATACGTGCACATAAGTGTTGGTCAGTTAATACCAATTAGATGGTGAGTACATATGGTGCTTGTCTTTCCATTCTTGTGATACTTCACTTAGAATGGGCTCCAGCCCTATCTAGAATAATACAAGAGGTGTGGTTGAGTAGAATTCCATGGTGTACAGATGCCATATTTTATTAATCCTCTCACATATTGATGGGAACTTGGGTTGTTTCCACATCTTTGCAATTGTGAATTATGTCTTTTTTATAGAATGTCTTGTTTTCCTTTGGGCAGAAGCCCAATAATGGGATTGCTGGATCAAATGGTAGTTCTACCTTTATCTCTTTGAGGTATCTCTGTATTACTTTCCGTAGAGATTGTACTAGTTTGCAGTCCCACCAGCAGTGTATGAGTGTTCCTGTCTCTCTGAATCCACACCATTTAGTGTTTTGGGACTTTTTGATATAGGCCATTCTCATTGAAGTTAAGTGATATCTCATTCTGGTTTTGATTTGCATTTCTCTGATGATTAGAGATGTTGACCTATTTTTCATATGTGTGTTGGCCATTAGTCTGTCTTCTTTTGAAAAGTTCCTGTTCTTGTCCTTTGCCCGCTTTTTAATGGGGTTGTTTAATTTTGTCTTGCTGATTTTCCTGAGTTCTGTAAAGATTGTAGTTATCAGCCCTTTATCAGATGTTTTTTAAACTTATTCCAGATATTAAACCCTTATAAGACACATGCTTTTTTTTTTCTTTTTTTTTTTTTATTTCAGCTTATTATGGGGGTACAAAAGTTCTGCATAGATATATTGCCCATGTCCCTCCCAATCCCCCGAGTCCGAGCCTCAAGCGTGTCCATTCCCCAAACAGTGCACATCGCACTCCTCCTGTAGGTATACACCATCCCCGCCCCCACCCCCGTCCCCCCCAAGTCAGAACTTCCTATATGATGAGTGCAATGTGCACTGTCTGGGGAATGGGCACGCTTGAAGACACATGCTTTACAAATATTTTCTCCCTTTCTGTAGTTGGTCATTTTAATTTCATGATAATGTTCTTTAAACCACAAAAGTTTTAAATTTTAATGACATTAAATTTACCTATTTTTCTTTCTTTTACTTAATATCTAAGAAGCTATTGCCAAATCCAAAGTTATCAAGATTTACCCTTATGTTTTATTTTAGGATTTTCATGCTTTTAGTTCTTATATTTAAATCATTGATCCATTTTGAGTTAATTTTTGTATATGGTGTGTGAGAGAACTCCAATTTCATATTTTTTGTGTGGAAATCTGGTTGTCCCAGCACAATTAGTTGAAGACCTTGTTATTTTCTCATTCAATGGACTTGACACTCTTGTCAAAAATCAATTGACCAGAGTTGTATGGATTTATTTATGGACTCTCAATTCCATTATTCATATATATATGTGTGTGTGTATGTATGTGTACACACATATATATGTATCCTATGCCAGTTTTTACTTAATTTTTTACCTTTTTCTCTTAAAGAGGCCTCTTCCCTAAATTATATAAGTTTGTACCCTTCACAACCTGAATCTCAGTAGTATTAATATTATCTGAGGAGCTATCAGGATTATTATTTTTTATTTCAGTCTTTTGTTTTAGTTTCTGTTTGTTTTAAATACACAATGCCATCTCTTCTTTATTATTTTTGTGCATCTATATTTTCTATATTTACACAAATTGTTGACAATATAGGGCCTTACCCTTTATAGAGCACTTGTCTTTAAGTTAGAAATCATATTTTGTCTCATCTTTTCTGGACTGGACTCTGCAGTTCTCCAAGTGTGATGTTTAGAGACCAACTGCAAAAAGAAAGAACTAAAAGCTGAGAGAGTTCTCTCTTCATGGAAAGGAGAGAGAAGCTCCTGTCAGCGTTAACTGGGAGGCTGTTAGAAGCAGAGATACGTAATGAAGCTGCACTTGCCCTTTCTTTTGAAAAGCACAGGGTCATAATTTTATTTGAAAAGTAGTAGAAAAAAAGTGGTAGTCGGAATGCCTAGGTTATCTGGCCTGCAAAATCTGTCTGAGAAGCGGATAGGAGAGCTACTGAACATTCTTTGGTAAAATTAAAATAACAAAGTGATAAAGTAAAAAAAAATTACAGTGAAGTATCTTTCAGAAGATGGTCACCTAAGTTAAATCTAAAAGATACCATAATTACTTTATTTTGTTATGTATTTGAAAATAGATTTTTGGTAACCTCATTATGTGATATATATCCTAAGAACTGGGGGTCATAATGATGAACTTACTGTGGTTGGTCTTGATACTGAGACTATCAAAAATATATTATTATAAGAATAATAATGTAAGTATAGTTGCAATAAGTATTACAAAAGAAAATTAGAGTGTACAATGAAGCATAAAACACGTGCCGAAATTAATTTTATATATTGGAGAAAACTGTCCTGAAAAAGTGATGCTTATGCTAAAATTGAAAGAGCGTTAGGAGAATCCACGTGAGAAGGAAGAAGACTCTTGAGGCTCCTGATATGGGAATGCATTTAGGAGGGAAAACTGGGAAGATATTTAAAGTAGTCTTTCTTTTTTTAACCTAAAGAGAACTCCATAGCTATACTGAATACAATGCAAATAGGAACGGAGACCCTTAATGTAAAAATAAAACATTTGTGGAGCACACAAAAGCCACAAATCTGCAATGTGTGTGTGCATGTGTTGTGTTCTACAACGTTCTATCCATAACCAAGTAAGATCCTGGCATGAAAGCCTCTTAACTTTGCGTGAAATTTAATTTACATGAAATTCCTCTTCAGAAATCTCTAATCAGCTCTCTGAGAGAATTTAATTTGTGAAAAACTGTCACTTCAAATCAGTCTTTTAACTAGCGGTGTGTTTATAAGGAGCAAATTTCAAGTTGTTTATTTGGGTCAGAGTCCCTTTACTTTAAATGTACTTTTAATTTTAAAAATATTCTTTGTTATTACATAGTTTATTTACTGAAAATTTTCTATTAAGGTCAAGAGAATCCAGTTTCATTGATTACTTTTCATTATAGCCCATTGTTTAATAATTTCTTCAATATTTGTATGGAAAATCTTCAGGTGAGTAACAAAAACAAGTTGGCTCTGTTAAATTAAGTGTAGGATGCAAGTAAAGAATTCAAAGTCTTTCATCAATCTTTATGTATTGGTAGAAGAATCTGTTTGGTTATCATCATTTCAAGTCACTGCAGTCTATGTTGGATATGAAAAAATTGAAAACACAGCTTGAAGTTTGAAATTAGGAATACTGCCTTCTTGTTAATAACATACCTTTTAAATACTTTGCATGTAAGGGGACAATATTTAAGAATTGCAGATATTCAAGACATTAGATTCTAGGATAGTATCCCCAATCATTATGTCTTTCCCTAAGATTTTTATGTGTTATAGAAAAAATGTTTTGTAATCAAAGAAATTTGGAAAATTCTTGTTTATATAAAAAGGCTTTGTTTCTTTTTAAATGTAGATGTTCTCAGAGTTTTTGACATAGGTATGTGTTTGGTCTTTAAGAGGAGAGTCCAGAATGCAGCCTTTTCTAACTCAAATCTCAGAAACTGATCTGTGCAGGACAGCGATGTAACACTATTTTAGATAATGCTCTGTTCCAGAAAGTTGAGGGAGAAGTGACTTACTGGGAAGAATAGATTAATGACATTTTGAAAACCCAGAAAGAATGGCTTCAGGTTTTTTTTTAATAAAAGCTGAGCACTGAAAGAGTTAAAACTATGCCACCCCAATATATGTCATTCTGGCATATTGACCACTTTGAATTAAAGGCACTTGAAAAACAGCAGGTACAAGAAGATTGCTCTGATCTTCTTATTCTTTCTTAAAAGCAGGAGATGAAATTCCCATGTGAAAAATGTCCTCCCTGTACTAGAGGAAAGGAACATTCTTATCATCAAGGACAAGAAATTAAGATCCAGAGAATTTTGTACAGACCTTGTTAAAATACTGCTTATCTTCTTGTAGCTTCTCCACATAATTTAATTTTTAACACCTTATGACTCTTTGTCAAATTCAGAATATAAGCATTCAACTCTAAATACATCTTTGGGTCTTTATTTCCTTATGAAGGTACTTGTGCCACATCAAACTCATATTAAATTTTTATGCTTTTGTCCTGTTGATCTATCTTGCATCAATTTAATTTCAGACCCACAAAATTAAAAAAAAAAAACCCTAAAAGAGTATAAGTAAAATTTTGCCTTCCCTATAACACCCAATAATCATGAAATATGGATGAAATGTATTTAAAAAGCCAAGAAAAAAGGGAAAACCTGTGGTGATGAACCCAAACTAACTGACAAGCTTCATGGAATTTGGGCTGGCAAATACCTCTTTATAAATTGAGGAAAGTCTATTCCTCACCATGTGGATATCACCTCTCCTACTCTTCTAATCCACTGTGATTAGAAAGGAAGGCAGGAAACACACATTTAATGGTTTTCACATTGCATGCATTTGGTTTAACTTCAGGCATGTATATTTAATGCCCACACGTTTAGTTGCTGAATCCCTATGCAACCCCAGTATTAAAATGTATAATACATGACAAGTTCAAATGAAAGAAAAGAAGTCAGAAGAGTCTGGGCAGACACATTCTCTAAGGTTTTGTTTTGTTTTGTTTTGTTGACAGTAAACTCAAAATACAATGCGAGAAAAAGCATAACCTCTGTGATTTTAATGTAAAACTATCAATGTCTTCAAGAAGGTCGGTACTTTTTTTCCTGAAGTTCTGCTTTTGTATTGCATAACTGTAGCATAAAATTTGATCTCACATCTGCAAATGGAGTTCTTGTTTGAAAGTTTACTTATTTTAATCACTTCAAAATAACTAGTGAATTGTTTAAAATTTCAAGCAAACTCCATGCTTCTCTGGTTGATAGAATCTTAAAATTCTCAGTGTTGTATCCCTTATGAAAGTCATTCGAAACTACAAATTTTAAGTAGGCTATAAAATAGATTGTAAGCTTTTTAGAATATAAAATATTACTTGTAAAGTCTTTACCAGCCAGCTATATTGGTACTATGATAAATATTATATAAAACTTTTTTAAAAAATATTTTTTAAAAAATGGATTGCTGTGCACATCCATTCACAGTGTTCACTGTCTTTAATTGCTCTGTGATATGTTTCATTATAAAAATAGAAACCATATCTTATAGTTAACTATTTGACAGTTTTTGAAATTTTTCTTTATGAATAAAAAAGAAAGAAAAAAGAACTTACTACAGTACAACATCTTTTCTTTTACCATTCTAAATAAAATAGCTCAGAGTATCAGCTATTTTAAAAGCTTTCATCAAGTATTTTTAAAAGCTGATCTGTTCAATTCTTGCATAATGAAATAATATTAGAGTATAATAGTGATTCCCGTTTACATCTTCCTCCTAATCAACCAGGGAGGAATTACTCTGAAGACTCACTGTCCTTTTCTCATCTTACTGGAATTCCCTTTCCCAACCTCTCTTAGGCATTTAGTGTCCTCTTTTTTCTTTCCTTCATTGACACTACTATTGGGAATGGATCCATAACTTGTTATTCAAGCTAAGATGTAATAACCACTCAAAATGTTACAGAATATTAAGACATCACATAGATTTATTTTGGAGGCATTTTAAACATCAGTCAGAACAGTTTAGACGTATATTTTGTAACTTATCTCTGAAATGTTATTTATATTTTATTTATTTATAGAATTCTAGCAACTTTCAAAGCCAACACATCTGGTTTGCCTGAGGGCAAGAAACATCTTAGTTTTCTCATGGCCATTCCTATGGCTGTAAAGATTCTATGTTCACTTCTGAATGGTCTTAACAATTTCTGAACCTCAAAAAGTCATTTCCAGTCTTCTATTGAGACCTTATGGCCTTTCCCCAAGGGTAGGCTGAATTCTTTGTTATGATTTTCTTAATCCAGTTTACCAGTGGGAATATTTGAAGCTATGATGACTTATTATATTTGGTTTTCATTTATATTTATAGTTAAAGCATATGTATCATATTTATTAATTGTAGAAAACATCTTTACAAGTAAAAAGAAAGATATATTTTTTCTTTAGATAAGAGAAAAGCAAATTAACCTTTTGACCAATGTGCTTGCAGGTATGTTTTCTCAAAATTCATAGTTCCCTGGCTGGAACCCAGGGGAGAGAGCTTATTAGTGGGAAGGAATTGAGAGAGGAATGTAAGAAACCTGGAAGGAAAGCCAGTTCCTTACACATTTCTCATTCTGTCACTCATTAGTTGACTCAAATCATTTTAGCAAGTTTTCCCCTTTCTCCCCTGACAGCTGAACCTACTTTCCTGCCTTGAGACACCAGGCCTCAGAATTTTAAGCATGAACGATAGAGATAAGTATGAGAGGAAGGTGGAAAATGGCCTCATTTGAAGAGTGGGTGAATTATGAAAGAAGGAAATAACTAAAGGCTACATTTCCTGAATTACTTTTATTCTTCTTCTTTTTTTTTTTCTTTCCAAGGCTCCTATCCACCAAAGAACTCTCTATTCTTGATCAATAAAAGTTTTATGCTGGTATCATTCATCACTAGAAATAATTTGAGTCTTCCTACTTTCTGCTGTTCAGTGCTTATTTTTTTCTGAGGACTAGATTTATTCTTAATCATTTCCTCTTTGGAAATACTGTCCAGAAAGCAAACATAACTAAAATCTTTATTCAAATGGAATTTAATTTTCTGAATTCTTCCAAGGCAGTACCTAGCTCATCATAGTCTATTTTGTACAGGCTTCGGGGGTGGCAAACTGGACAGTTTGAAGAAGTAGGTAGGCATTTACAAGCTAAATGATCCAATTGTAATTGGTTTGTCCCAAATGACTGGAGGCCTTTGGAACAGTGGCTATCTATTCTAGTGGCAGTTGCTTTGTTTTAGGAGATCAACCACCAGGAACAAAATTGGCAAGGAAATATCAAATAAAAGTTCTAGAAGCAGCATTTTAAGTCAATTGGGTAAAATAGCTAATGAACAAATGATACCATAATGACTTCATCATCAATGTCTTGTGGGCTCGGATCATTAAATAAAACATTTTGAACCTTAGGAAAATCAGGCATTCATGGAAGGAGTGAAATTTTTTTGTTCTTATCCATTTTCTTTGTTTTACCTGAGAATATAGTTCAACAGGGTCAAACCCAGGTTGTATCTGTCAGCTGAATGGATATACCTATGTTTCTGTTAGGAACATGAGAGTTGAAAATTCCAATAATTTTTGGGAGGACAGTATGAAGTCAGGAAAGGTATTTTTGAGTAAGATTCAAGGGGAAAAATCCAAACATAATCTACCTTGAACCATTGTTTTCAATGTCGATTTCTTAAGCCAGTTAAGGACCTTCAAAATGCAATTTAGGTTCTCAAAATAATTACATATTTTACATCGAAATTAACATTATATCACTATTTTCCATCTAGTTTAGCAAGTGGAAGTCTGAAATATGATGAAGTTAGAAGTGTATTCTCAAGTGGAAACTGGTTAAAATAGAGGTGACACCACCTTACTAGCCAAATGAGATATAATAGGAATAATTATAAAATCAGACTATCTTCAGGACTTCATTCACTGTAAGCAAAGGTCAGAATATTCATAAATTGCATGTCAGAACTTGAAGAGGAGGAAGTCATAAGCCTCTGTTAAGTAAAAGGAGAAAGAAATTAAAATGTAGTTTAGATTACAAGCTAAATAGAAGAGAAAGCCACAGATAATAATAATAAGAGGAAAGCCAAAGATAATAATAAATATAGCTCTTCCATTTATAAATCAGGTTATTTGTTTTCTTGCTATTGAGTTGTTTGGGTTCTTTAGATATTTTGAATATTAAGTCCTTATCAGATGGATACTTTTCAAATATTTTCTCCCATTCTGTAGGTTGTCCCTTCAGTCTTTTATTTACTATCCAGAAACTTCTTAGTTTGTTGTAATCCCATTTATCTATTTTTGCTTTTATTATCTGTGCTTTTTGGAGTATATCCAAAAAAATCATTGCCAAGACCAATGTCGTGGAGCTTTTTTCCTGTGTTTTCTTCTAGTTGTTTCATAGTTTCAAGTCTTACATTAAAGTATTTAATTAATTTTGATGTCTCTCAAAAAAAGACATACAAATGGCCAATAGGTATATAAAAAATGCTCAATATCACTAATCATCAGGGAAATGCAAATTAAAATCACACTGAAATATCACCTCACACCTATTAGGATGATTATTATCAAAAAGAAAAGATAATAAGCATTGGCAAGGATGTGAAGAAAGGAAACCCTTGTACTCTGCTGGTGGGAATGTGAATTAGTACAGCCATTATGGAAAATAATAAGGAGATTTCTGAAAAAAATTAAAAACATAGGACTACCACATGATCCAGCAATCCCACTATTGAGTACATATGCAAAGAAAATGGAATCAGTATGTTGAAGAGATATCTGCACTTCCATGTTTATTGCAACATTATTCACTTTAGCCAGGGTATAGAATCAGCCTAAATGTCCATCATTGAGTGAATGAATAAAGAAAATGTGTTATGTATATACTGGAATACAATTTAGTCATAAAAAAGAATAAAATCCTGTCATGTGAGACAATATGGATGAACCTGAGGACGTTAATGATAAGTGAGGTAAGCCAGGTGCAGAAAGACAAATACCACATGATCTCACTCATATGTGGAATCTGAAAACCTTGATCTCATGGAACTAGAAAGTACAACGGTAGTTACCATGGGCTGGGGGAGTTGAGAAGGATGTTGGGAAGATGTTTGGTCAAAGGATACAAAATTTCAGTTAGACAGGAGGAATAAGTCCAAGAGGTCTATTGTACAGCATGGCAATTGTAGTCAATAACAATATGTTGTATACTTGAAAAATGCTAAGAGAGTATATATTGTGTAATTACCACAAAAGTGATAAATATGAGCAAATGCATATGTTAATTATCTAGATTTAGTCATTCCACAATGTATAAATATTTAAATGAATATTTATATTGAAAATGAAAATATTTTCCTGTATCCTGACTATTTATATTGAAAATGAAAACATTTTCCTGTATCCTGACCCTCCCCAATCTCCTCAATGCCTCCAAGACCCTCTAAGCTATTCAAACAAATTAAGCCTCCTTTGAAATTTTACATGTTAAAAAAAATACTGATAACCTGAGGGAAATATTTACAATCGCTATGACCTGAGGTAGTCCGGCACCTTTTGCTCTGAGCATCTGCACCAGATTATGTACTGGCAACTCAATGCCATCCTCCTTCTACATTCTTTCCTGTAGCACAGAAACATGTGACTGTGAACTACATATCCCAGAATCTCTGACAGCTGGAGTATGCCAAGATGAGCAATTTACACAAGCTTCGAAGACTAGAATTAGATAGGTAGGTATGAAGGCAAGCAGGTGGATAGACCGATGATAGATGGATAGATAGATAATCACTGTGCTTTGGAAACAGCGAGAAGATGTAGGATTCTAGGCATTTTCCTGTGTCTCACCCACAGCAGTACTGAAGATACATCTGTAGTCATTGCCAGCAGTTTTCTGGGATCCTTCAGAAATTTAAAAATACTATGTTGTATACAATAAACACATACAATTTTATCTATCAATTTAAAAATAATAAATAAAACACAGCTCTTTCCTCTCCCTTTCTAGCATTCATTTCCCTTGATGTCTTTGGTATAAGGACGTCAGAGAATCTAAGTGCTGTTTCTTTGGGGAAAAGTAAACCAAACTTGATCTTCTAGTTCCAAGTTAATCACTGAATTTTTGTTACTTGGTAGAAAATAAAACACTTACATCAAATCTCTTTTCATGTATTTGTACAAACATGGTACCTGAGCTCAATATATTACTGACTTTTATTAGTTATATGACTTTAGGCAAGAGATAACATCTCATTGAGGCTTTTTCTTCACGAACAAAATGGGAATAAGTTTGTTGAGAAGGTTATAAAAAAGCTTTAAGACAGGATATGAAAATAATTTGGACCTAGATCCTCAGCAAATTTCATATCTGAGAAGCTTTATTTAATTTTAAGGTTATAAATGAATTTCAATACATTAAAAAGATGAATTTTGTAAAAACAATATTCCACTAGCACAATGGATTGATTAAATCTGATAACAAAATTGTTATTGTTAATAATAAATTTTAGAAAGAGCTATTTGAAAAACTCAATACATATCTGAAATAGTATTGTATTTTCATATCTTCCAATCAGTTCATAATCAATTTGCAAATAATTTAAAATATCACATACGTTTTTTAAGGGAATTGGTGAGTAAAAACATATTCATTTTATCTGATAAGGACATTTCTATACAGGGCTTGGTAATTTCCATCAGGTTTTAGATGGAATCATCAGAAAATCCATAAATATCCTATGAGTTTTTGGATCATGAAATGTCAATGAAAGTCTTGAGCCATAAGAATAATATTTTTAATGCAATTCTGATTGTTGATGATGTGATGGCCTCATTCATGCTGCTAGACCACTAATGATATTAAAAAACAAGAAAAAATAACTAGAAGAAATGTGATACAAATTCATATACAGATGTGCCTGCAGCTTAGAAATATAAATGCAAAACTCCATATGGCACATTGTCTTTGTTAAGCTACTTAAGACTAAAGCTACTTTATATACCACTCAGAAAGAAATGTCTGTGGTGAAATTGTTGGTTAGCAGATGTTTCACGTTGTTCCCCAGGTGGAGAAGGAGAACAAAGTACAAGAACAGCCCTGTTCAGGCTCAGCAGCTCTCTTCTTTATATTATTTTCAAACAACATTATATTGACATGCAAAATGTAGAGTTATTTTAGAGATAGTTCTAAATAATTCTAATTTGGGTTAGAATTATTTGAAAATAAATGACTTTCGTAAGCACATTAGCTTACTCTTTGCTGATCTATTTTCATTCTACATGCTGATTCATATTAAAAACAGTATTTTGCAGTATCAACTTGTAAGTAATTTCTTCTTGCCACATTGGACGCAAAGAGAGAAAAAAAGAAGCTTGAAACACCTACATTTAATACTGGTAGCAGAAACATCTGACAGATATAGAAAGAATGTATATTTCTTATGTCACCAGCATCATTATTAGCTGCGGACCTGGTAGTGTAGGCTTCACCCCAGATTTACTAAGTCAGGAATTCTGAAGGTGAGGCCCCAGAAATTGTGGTTGAACAAGCCCTCCAGGTAATTTTAATGAATGCTACAATTTGCAAATGACTGGTCTAAGGGACAGGAATTCCATTATAATAATTGTGAAAACATGATTACAAGGTAAAAATTTGAAATATAATGAAAGAAATAAAAGAGAGTGTTGACTGAATCAGAGAATATTAATAGTTAATATGAAGTTCAGATTTTATGTGCTTTGCAGAGGCTGAGAGCCAATTAAAATCTTAATACTGTTTCTTTTCTCTGTTCATTCACTGGCTGCACATAAAATGCACATAATTATATAATCCCAACACATGTTTACAAACATACACACACACACACACACACAAGCACAACTCAAATGATAGAATGCATAACAAATTCAAATAGAAGTTACTTTTGACTCTGTGTTGTTCTGGATTAACTGTGTAATTCTTGTCTTGATTATTAAAAAAATTCATGTCAAACATTCTTTCACAGAGATCTGAAATATCATGTTAATGAACAGGAGAGAGAGGCAATTGCAAAAGATAAGACAATTGAAATTTAATATGAGCTTTTTTTATTTTTTATGTAAGGAGATATTTTAGTTAGCCTCAAAAATATTTTAGCCAATAAGTTAGAAAAAAATTAAAATAATGAGATAGGTCATTTAAAAAAATCTCTTGAAAATATAGCATGCACTTAATTTTATAGTCAAGCTATGTAATTATAACTTGATGAGAATTAGGTTGTATAGGGAGGTCATATTTCACATAATTATTTTTTCATAAATAAACATATTTGCTGATACTTGGCTTTAACATCAATGTCTTACAATAAAATGAGGTTCATGTAAAAGAGCTTGCTTTCAATTCAAAACATCTTTTATAACAGAATACCAGTTTTATATACTTTATTATTAGTATGTCTTATTTTAAAGGAAATGTGGAACAGCTGGTTGAGTAAAATTAAAATCAAGTTGTTTTTTAAACTCTTTATTTTGAAATAATTTTAAATTTAGAGATGAGTTGCAACTATCACATAAAGATTTCCAATATACCCTTCACCTGGCTTCCCTTGATGTAACCCCTTATATAATTATGCTGCATTCATCCATACTAAGAAAGTAATATTGGTACAATGTTATTAATTAAACCACAGACTTTATTTAGATTTCACCAGTTTTCCTGCTAATGTCCTTTTTGTGTTCCAGGATTCAATTCAGGATTCCATGTTGCATTTAGCTGTCATGTGTGCCTCATTTCCTCAGATCCATGGAATTTTCTCAGTTTTTCCTTGATACTTTGGAGGTGTAATGGGTAGATTCTTTTTTAGGAGTCTCTCAGTTTGGGTTTCTGTGATGTTTTCTCAGGCATATACGATGAACATGAGTTCATACTGATACCTCTGACTCTACTTCAGGCTGAGTCATTCTAGCCTCCCCATCCCACTCCATTGCTTATTAGAAGCTTCATCAGACAATGACAATGAAATAGCATACTCCAAATATCTATAATTTTTTTTTCAGCCCTAATATAATATTACAGTAATTCTGGAAATGCTACCCCTTTCCCCTGTGAGAAACAATTTACCATCTAGAGTGGAGTTCTTAAGAATAGCTCTTTTTGCCACTATCCTTAAAACACTGTTTGTCAAAGTTACTAAGTCAGCTCCTTATCCCCACCCCTTTTATGGAGTTGTAACAGTTGTTTTTATGGAGTAAAATTATGATTCAATTATGTTATTTCCAATTTTCCTTGCATTTCTGCTTTGTAAAGTGAGCTTTCATGTGCAAAACTTCTGAATATCAATGGATCTCTTTCTAGGCTATTTTGTCCATCTTTAATATTTGTGTATACTTATCCCAAAACCATATGCTTTAAATAAAGCTTCATAAAACTTTATAAAAAAGTTTGATACCTGATAGGATATACTTTCCTTTCTTCTCTCATTATTTTAGTTACATAAATTTGAAGATCAGCTTTTAAATTTTTATGACAAACCCAATTTAGATTTTCATAGGATATATTTTATGAATATTGTCATTTTTATTGTATAATTTTCCCATCTATTAATATAGCATATTACTACATTTTAAATCTTCATTGGCATACTTCCATAACATTTTATACATTTTTCAATAAATTCTTTCATGACTTTCATTAGTTTTATTCCCAGTTACTCTACAGTTTTTATTTCTATTACAACCTTAAAAACTTCTATTTTCTAATGTTTCCAACTGGTTTATGAGAAAATGATTGGTTTTTTGTGTAACAAACTTTCATATACTTATACAGTAGAAGTCACAAGGTGTAATAATTTGTAGATTCTCTTGGATTTCATACGAATATGTCATACATTTGGTGAGCAATGGCACTTTTGTTTCTTTCATTCTAAACCTTAAATCAATCTCTCTTTCTCTTTCTCCTTCTCTCTATGTATATTTCTCTTATGACCCATGTTTCCTAGTGCAATATTAAACATAATGATAATCCAGGCATCCTGTCTAGCTCCTAATGTTTAAAAGGTGTCATTTGACATTTTGCCAATATATGTAATGCTATCTATTTTTGACAGATACTCTTTATTTAGTTAAAGAAGTTAAATTGCTTATTTATTCACTATAATCTTCTTTTATAAAATCATGAATCATTAAACTCTTAGCAAAAGTTTTGTGCATCTATTAAGATGATCATTTGGCTTTTGATCTTTTTTGGCTCAGTTTGGTGAATTACATAAAGGGTTTTCCCAAAGTTAAAACATTTATTATATTGCTATGATTAATTGTACTTGATTATTGTACTTAGTTCTTATTTCCCATAATTAGTTTTCTACATTCCTACATTTAGTTTGCTAATATTTTATTTAGAAATTTTGCAAAAAATTACATAATTAAGATTGTCCAATATTTCTTCTGTTGTATATGTCTGATTTTCACATCAAAATAATACAGTTTTTGTAAAATTACTTGAAGACCTAACTACAATTTCAAAGAGTAAAATGAGACATTTCTGTTTTTTTCTTTTCTTTTTTTTTTTTTTTTTAATTTTTTTTTTTATTTCAGTTTATTATGGGGGTACAAAAGTTCTGCATAGATATATTGCCCATGTCCCTCCCAATCCCCCGAGTCCGAGCCTCAAGCGTGTCCTAAAGGACCCCAAAATAGGAAAGACTGGCACAAAGCTTGAATAAGAAAAATGCCACATAAGGGTGATATGGTCCTCACTCGCTATTTGCACTAAGTAATTATTGGAATTTAGATGCTGCTCCTGGAATGAGGGAGCATAATCACAAAGAAAATAAATATGAATTTTTTTCACATGCTTGAATTTGTGAACTGAGATCTATACCTGATAAACAAATAATTGGAGGAGTGTGTGTGTGAGTGTGTGTATGTATGTGTGTCTGTCTGTGTGATACGGCAACAGGGAGAGAGAGAGAGGCTGATTTGGGCAGGCATGAAATAAAAATGAGAAATAATAGAAATGTGGGAAGGAAAGATCAGGAAAGAAATGAAACCAAATCTATTCCACAGAATCATCCAGTAATCATGTTTAAGTGAATTCTGGGTTTATTGCTTACTGAATGGATATTATTATGGAAAGAAACCCTATTAAAATATCATGTTGGTGAAGACATTCATGAGAACATTTTAAAATTATTTCTCCACCACTGAGTAGAACTATCTCAGAGAATAAATACTTACTTTTGTCACCTACGTCAAAATTGTGGTTATTGCCTTTTTAACACTCTGGCAAAATCTATTATAAAGCCTTTGAATTTGCATGTAGTCATATCCAAATGACTTTGCAGCTATGGTCATGCATTGCTAGTCAACAGGGATAAATTCTAAGAAATGTGTCATTAGGTGATTTCATCATTCTGTGATCATCATAGAATGTACTTACACAAACCAAGATGTTATAGCCTACTACTATACACCTAGGCTATATGACATATAGCCTATTGCTCCCAGACTGCAAGCCTGTACAGCATGTAACTGCACTGAATGTTGTAGGCAAATATAACACAATGATAAGTATTTATCTAAACATGGAAAAGGTACAGCAAAAAATAAATATAAAAGATAAAAATTGGTACACCTGTATAGAGTACAGTACTTACCATGGATGGGCCTTGCAGGACTGGAAGTTGCTCTGGGTGTCAGTGAGTGAGTGGTGAGTGAATGTGAAGGCCTGGGACATTACTGTACACTGTTGTAGACTTTATAAACACCACATACTTAAGCTACACTAATTTTTTTTTTTAAATTTTTCTTCAAACTAAATTAACCTTAGCTTACCATAATTTTTTTACTTTATAACTTTTGACATTTTTAAGTTTTTGACTCTTGAATATCACTTAGCTTAAAACAAATATTGTACATCTGTACAAAATATTTTCTTTCATTAAATCCTTTATTCTATAAGCTTTTTTCTATTTTTAAATACTTTATTGTTATTTTACTTTTTAAATCTTTTTTGTTAGAAAGTAATACGCAAGCACATTAGTCTAGGCCTACACACAATCAGGATCATCAATATCACTGTCTTCCACTTCCACATTTTGTTCCACTGGAAGTCCTTTGTTCAGGGCAATTATACACGTAGAGCTGTCATCTTCTATAATAACAATGCCTTCTGGAATATCTCCTGAAGGATCTGCCTGAGACACGTGAATAATGTGTTTTGCTTGACACTATGACAGCTACGATGTCACTAGGCAATGGGAATTGTTCAGCTCCTTTATAATCTTATGTGACCTCCATTGGATATGTGGTCTGTCATTGAGGCAGCACATGACTGTGTCTTCTTCAGCTGGTTTGTGAAAAAAAAAATAGTCATGACATATAAGGAAGAATATAAGGAAGAATCAAAGAAAACTATTGTTTTGAAATCTATACTGTGAATTATTTCAAAAAAGAAGAAAGAAAGAAATGAAGGACTGATAAAAAGAAAGTTAAACAAGCTGTGTCCCTTTGATATGTAAATAAGTTTTAAAGTTAAAAATAAAAATATGTAATAATTATAACAAATAATATGTTTATTGTAACCTTAAAAAATCTCCATAAATTGCTAAAAACATGACTCAATCAAGCTAACTCATATATTATATTTTTGTTATATACAGTTCTTGAAGAATAATAGATGTATAAGAAATATTTTTTATTTACCACCAGTAACTACAGTCACTTTGGCAGCACATCTGTATTTGACTCTCAGGAAGAAAAGTTTGATATCCATCTGGCATGTAGTAGTGGGCCCAAAAAGCAACAGGAGACTCAAACTCTGTCCTATAGTTCACAATCAGTTTAGATGTTCACAATCTATATTCTTGCTAGCAGTTTTTAGAAAATAGAAATATAGAAAATACAAAAAATATTTGAAGGTCATAGAATAAGCTTCCTTTCCCTTGAGCTTCTTTGATCTCACTCCTATTATCACATACACAGTTTTCAAGTCTCTGATATGCAATATGTGGCTTTCACAATGAAGTAATTCTAATCTTGTTACTCACTTCCCTATGAAAATGTAACTTCCTACATTCACTAGTAAGTGGTATCCCTTATTTATATACTTTGGGGTTTACAGCAATAAAAATAAAATAAAATGGAATTTTTAATTAAAAAATGCCTGCCTTTTGGAAATCCTTTGCAGCCATATGCTATTACATGATTATTACATACATAAAGCCAGTATGTGTGACATAAACACACCAGGAAAAAGCAAAGAGAAAGAATTCTTATTATATTAAC
>CM052439.1:99200924-99230495 GCA_028533085.1 Varecia variegata | reverse complement strand
TCTGACTCGGGGGGATGGGGTGGGGGAGGGGATGGGTGTATACCTACATGATGAGTGCGGTGTGCACTGTCTGGGTGGCTGGGAGGGGCATGAGCAATATATCTAACCAGAACTTTTGTACCCCCATAATAAGCTGAAATACAAAAAAAAAGAAGAAAAAAAAATGAAAAAGGGAGGCAGAGAGATTCAGATTGCAATTGAGAGAAGATGTTTATGGGGACACTTTTATTTGACACACTATTTCCCAGTTTTATGGTTCACTTTTACCATCATAGCCACCACAGTGGTCACCAGCATTCTCTGTTGACCTCTACTGTGTAGGTGATATGTTGTGAATGGCTGATCTGTATCAGGACATGGTCTCTTTTTCCCTGCTGTGATAATGCCATCTATATTTGCCAACTTGACATTTGCCCTAATATATCTTGCCATTTATTCAAATTCAATAAGCCAAAAGCCAAACTTATTCTCATATTTTTCTCAAAACATCCCTCTTATCACTTCTTTTTCTCTATCTTGGGCCAACAGTCACCTGGTAGCTCACTCCCAAAATTCAGAATCATCGTTGAAGCATTTCTATACTTGACCCCCATACCAAGTAAAGTCCTCAAGAATAGAATATAACTGGTTCTTCCCTTCCAGTCCTACCATCCTACCACCACCAGTACTGTTGTCACTTCTAATTTAGGCACCTCTTTTTTCAAGTCTAGATTATTGCCATTATCTTTTTAGTTTGTTTGTTTGTTTTTACTATTTTCACTCCTAACAGACTCTATTATGGTCACTTGATATTTCTTCCTAGAGCCTGCCTTGGTGCATGTCACTCCTTTGTTAAAGATCATTGATTTTTAAAAATATATCATTGTGAAAACAATTGTTTACATTTTAACAGCAAAGCTCTCTGATCTGGGCTCATTACACTTTTATATTCAGCTACACAAAATCTACTGCCAACCCTTCCTTTTTTAACTTCATTCCCTTTTCCTGGAATGCTGTTATAGTTCCTTTCTGCCTATCAAAATTGTGCCATTCATTGAGGTCCAGTTTTATTTTCACCCTATTTATTAACTTCTCCCAAAGTCCCTACCATTAGTTATTTTCTATCATGAGTTCTGTGACCTGTATTTCTTATGTCATCCATTTGACATGTAACATCCATTGATTTGCATTTTATTTTATTTTGTTTGGTTAGGGTTATTTTGTTTGATTTTGTTGTTTACATCTAAAGCAGGTTTACATTTACAATTGCAAGTTAAGATACGCAGAGGTATAATTTCATTTATTCTCTTTACATCAGAACTTGCATTAATTTGAACTGAGCCAAGTTGTGGAGTCCACATTTCCCCTGATAAAGCATCCATGGATTCTTGATAATAAACCACCTTCTGCACTATGAAAGCAACAGGAAA
Source organism: Varecia variegata (assembly GCA_028533085.1). Lineage (NCBI taxonomy): Eukaryota > Metazoa > Chordata > Mammalia > Primates > Lemuridae > Varecia > Varecia variegata. Next base: position 99,229,086 of record CM052439.1, on the reverse strand, counting down.
TGTTGTGTAGTTCACAGATCTCTGGAAGTGTGTGAGAGTAAGGATGGGGATGGTGCTGGCATTGTGCCTGCTTTACTGTGGCTAACTCACACTAGCATGTGTCCAAATGCATGCCATTTTCTCTCCACTTTCCAAGGAGGAAGTGAGAGAGTAAACCCAGTATAACAGATACGTCTTATGTGCCTCCTTGGGTTCTCTCGCCCTTCTCTGCCTCTCTGCCTCTGAACACTCATCAGCAACAGCCCAGGCCTAACAATTCGGTGCATGTTGGCCCAGTTTCACTGCCCTTGGCTTAGCACAGCCTGCCAGCTCAAAGCTCTCAGAACTGCTGCCACTTCTGGACCCAGATGAAACACTGCACTGTTGGATGTGAGATATGACTTGTGGAGACGCTACCGAAGTGGTGGGGATGACAACATTGGAAGTGTGGGGTAGCTATTTTACTGCAGAGAAAACACCACTAGTGGAAGCCGTGCAGATAAGTGTGACTCCTGTCCTTCCTCCCTCTGAAGAACTTCATAAGGCATCGTTTCTCCGTGGAGTTTGTCCAGAGACGGACCTCACAGCTGAATGGACACATTTGCTGAGTAAACATCTCACTGTGTGGCAGGGGCCCACATGGTGTCACAAAGTAACAGGAGTTGATCCCCGTCCCTCCCTGCCTCATGTATCTTTTCTCTCATTCTAGAGCTCTGAGATTATACCTTCCCAAGAAAGCATCAATGTTTATTCCCTCCCTCTGACTGGTTTTCTAGAAAACCTTGACTAAATAACCCCATAAACTGGGGTGATGAACTTAAATTGGAGGGTTTTATTGGAAACTGTAGGGTTTTAAACCTGAAAGAAAGGTTAAGATCAAGCCCCAAATTGAAGTACAAACTCTCTAGTCCTTTCCAAAGCCCTACAGTCTTACAGCAGATATTTTCTTCCTGTCCAGTTCTCTATTTTTTGTTTCTGTGCTTTGAACCTACAAATGCTTTCTTATTTTAATAAAATCTAGGTCTTGCAAAATGAATGCACTGCTCTCCAGACTATTATTTCTGACAAGAGCTTTTAAAAATCTATTTTGAAAGTCAAGTTTGAGCTTTTAATGTTTTTGCTCTGGGCAGTACCTTCTTTCTTCTTAAATAATGGATACTACTGGCACCATGTGTCTAGAGATCATGTTGAAGCAAGAAAATTTAAAAATGTATTTGTCCCTTCAGAAAGATAATTTCACAAAGATCATGTGTATTTGGTATGTCTGCTCCTAATCTCCCAACCCTGTCTGACTTTCAGTCATAGTCAGATCGTGTGCATGCCTCATTATGTATCAGTGACACTGGGAAACAAGTGCCAAAGCAAAGCTGTAACCAACGTTCCAGAGTACTTTAGTAGAGAGTTTAATTAATTTTGCTTATACAGATTAAGGAATGTTTTAAAAATATGGCAGTATTTGTCCTAAAGTATATGTGTGGTTTTATCATAGCAAGAACAGAGATCATGCCTTTCTCTTCCCTCTATTGCCATCAAACAAGAACATGGTCATGAAATTTAGTACTAAGTAGAGCAAGAGGACAGATGATCCATTTCCTTCATGATCATCATCAGGCTCTGTCTTTCTTTTCCTAACCTCAATGACTCTGTTATATGTTAAAATTGATTTTGCTAAAATCTCAGGCAAGAGTGACAATATGGAAGTGATATCTGCTTCACTTTGATAATGTATTGAACTGTGTAAGCAAAGGGGAAGGAAAATAAGAAGGAATCAGTACTTACTGCAGTGAGCTTAAGTCGGCTTGTGGGGTAACTGCTTCTATCTGGCTTTTTTTTCTTAAAACCATGAATTATGGCCGGGTGCAGTGGCTCACGCCTGTAATCCTAGCACTTGGGAGGCCGAGGCAGGAGGATCGTCTGAGCTCAGGAGTTCGAGACCAGCCTGAGCAAGCGCAAGACCCCATCTCTACTAAAAAAAATAGAAAGAAATTAGCCAGACAACTAAAAATATATAGAAAAAATTAGTCGGGCATGGTGGCACATGCCTGTAGTCCCAGCTATTGGGAGACTGAGGCAGTAGGATTGCTCGAGCTCAGGAGTTTGAGGTTGCTGTGAGCTAGGCTGATGCCAGGACACTCTAGCCCAGGGAACAGAGTGAGATTCTGTCTCAAAAAAAAAAAAAAAAAACCAAAGAAAAGAAAAAGAAAACCATGAATTACTCTGTGTGTGTGTGTGTTTCTCTATGTGCTTTTGTCTGTGTTTGTGGTGGGTAGACACAGCCATGAGTGGTAGGGCCCTGGGAAGGAGTCCATGTGATAACTGCTGATGCAGACTTGTGCAGGCCTGGCTCTACATCCCAACTAATCTGCTCGCCTGGCCCCCATGCCCACACTTATACAATGCAGCAGAGGACGAGGCCTGCTCATGAGGAAAATTGTCTTTCTATTTCAGAATTTTTTTTCTTTTTATATTTCTATGATGTGTTGGAACAAGTCACTTTCTAGGACCTGACTCAACATTTCCACCATTTCTACCAGAAAGTCCTAAAGAACAGCTATTCAACCAGGGAGACTTAGGACGTTCTTTTTAAAGAATTAGTCATCATATGCTGATGTTTAAGGAGTTCCCCAGTTGTATGTAGCACCTTTTATTGCTAATGCTTCAGGCAACAATGTGGTATCTTCTTTAAAGAGACTGAACAGATTATTGAAGAATAAGGATTCAGACAGTCTAATCTAATTTTCTACTATATCAGTTGGGGCAGATGTCACAAAACTCAATATGCATGGTGATTTGGTTTTATTTTATGAAATTCTGTAGAGAAAAACAGACAATATAAGAAGTGAAAAGGAAGTAGTTCCAATTTAAACAACTTTCCAATGAAGAGTGATAAAGAATAACAGTACAATTAACACATTTCTTTGACAGATTATTATCCTTGATTTTGTTATATATATCCCAGCCCATAATAAGAATGTCTTAGCATATACTCATGATTACTGCTCTACACAAAAGATGAACATTTTTCTCATGAAGAAGCAAATTTAATTTTGGTCAAGGACAATAGCATTTGCTAATCCTTCAGTGTCAGAGAATTTAGAAATACTTTCAGAAAATGATGATATTCTGAAAGTTGAATGGCAAACAGAAAGAATAATACCTGCTTTTTTAAGAATAAATATATTAATATCTCTCAATGCCAGTTTTTAGTACTCTTTCTAGCATTTTTTTTAGTAGATTCTGGCAAAACAACAATAGGCACAGTCCTCGTCTCCACTCACTCTAGGTAAATGCATTCTCAGCAAGAGTCTGTGTGGCTTTATTTGGGGAAGGAATGAGAACAAGTTTTCTTCCTTACTTGAAAGTCTAAAAACAGCTCAAGACTACTTTTCTCCTTTCCCAAATCATCTGCTCCTGACTAGGTAAAAGTGTAAAAGCATTTCTTCATTTAGAAACTAGAGTGGAGATTGTCAAACTGTCTTCTCTAAAGGGCCAGATATTAAATACTTTAGGTTCTTCGTCTCTGTCACAACTACTCAAATTTGGCCTGGTATTGCAAAAGTGGTATTGACAATGTGTCAATGAATTGCCATGACTGCGTTCCAATAAAACTTTATTTACAAAAGTAGAATATGGGCTGGCCATAGTCTGCTGACTTCTACTCTAGAGCATGGGCTTCTCTTTTAGATCATCTCTCAAGTTAGTTCCATAAAAAATTTCCTTAAAAAACTAAAGAATTTCCCACTACCCACATTTTGGAACCCTTTTCCTAAATTTTCTTTCAAGCCAACATGATAACACAAAGGTGAGAAGTATTTGTCACTCTGGCAAGCAGAAGTCTCTTACTCTTCCTGGATGTAAATATGAGTTAAGTTTGAATAACATCTGAAAGACCAAAAACTTTACAGTGTGACTAAAGAAATTGATGGTAAGAATTAGCCTTATTTAGGGCTTGCTGGAAAGTAGAAACAGACCTAGTTGAATAATTGGTACAAGATCATGGCAGATACTCATTACTCCACCATGGGACTCCTTTCTTAAGTCATATGTGAGGGTGACAGGCCATGTGATAACTTTCATACACTTAGTTGAAAGGTAGTCTGCCTCTTAGCAGTGGCCACTAGAGAAAGGAAATGGCTGGCTTTGAAGGGAGTAGGACTTATCTTAAGAATACTATTGCAATAGTTACTACTAATTGAACATCTGTAAACATAATCTCATCTTATTTTCAGAATAACTCTTTGAAGTAATTATTGGCAGGCCCCATTAAGTGGAGGAGACAAGAGATCTTAATGACACCAAAGGCTGGGTCCCAAGAAGTCAGAAAAGAAAGATGAATTTAGGCTTGGCATGAATTATAGCTTCAAAGTGAAGAGTAGCACACAGGTACTATTCAAAGTCTGACAGTGACAGGAGCCATGGCACTAGTCTATCTTACAGAGCCTAGCATCCTAGCCAGCAGCTGGAGGCAAAGGGGCAGTGTTTCAATGGGAAAGGAACTGGCAAGGGCTCTAGTACAGAGAAAGAATCCAGATCTATCCATAATTAGGCAGTTACATAAATATTTTGGTAAGTCCATGAATGAGGGTAAGCATTGGCATTGGTATTGACCTGGTTTGCCTGAGACTGAAAAGTTTCTTGGAACATGAGACTTCCAGTGCTAAAACAGAAAAGTCCCCAGCAAACAAGGGGGAGAGTCTTAAGTATTAAGGTGCTTGGGGATTACTAGAAGCTCCTAACCAGTGCTGTGCTGAAGCTTGTTCACACCTGCTCATAAGAGCCGATTGTTAGATTTTCAGAAATTTTGGAAGCCGTTTGTTAAGCAATTATTATTTAAAATTAAGTTATGTAAATGTATAATTAAGTAAGTTATATTAAAATATTACTAAATATTCCAAATGCACTGCTTTTTAATTTCAGGTCATCTTCTCTTATCTGTGATCTTGAGGCTATTTATGACTATTGTAACAATCTGTGTGGTGGAAAGACTACCTAATGGTGAGCTGCCACCCATCTCTTTACCCCTCTGTATTCAGTGACATCATGCTTTTACCTTAAAAGAGGCAAGTGAGTATTTTGTCATTTGTTTAGAAAGTGATGGGAAAAAATGTTAATAATGCAGATTGAACCTGAAAATATATGGTATCTATAGCTGTTACATTGTGAATAGTATAAGCAAACAAGGAAATATTTTTCAGTATTTGAAAGCTATTATTCTTCTCATTAAAAATGTTCATGCCATTGAAAAATGAGTGAAGTTTGAAACATAAGTCTTCATTGTTTTACTTTCCCTTACTCATTAAAGGAAACAAAAATATCAATTGACATTCATGTTGCAACTGAACTATTTCATCAATCGCAACTATATATTGGCAACAAATATAAGAGGTTGGCAAAAATCAACTAAAATATTATGTAAGAATCATTTAGCTATATGGAATTGACCATAATGTGTCTTGTATATTTTATTATTATTTTTAAACTTTGTGCCATGCATGCTCTATATTAGTAAAATTTATGATAAATTTATATTTATGTATATATTCATATCTGTAGAATTATGTAGCTACAGGACCTGGTTGTCAACCATTTTCCAGTACACCACTGCTCATAAACTGTGTGATGTGTAGCAGCAGTAAGAAAAACCCAAACGTTAGTAGCTAGTGGGTTCGAGTTTGTAACACACCAGTTGCTTTGTACAGAAATGTTCAGCCTCTAGTTGTAGCTGAGTGTGTGCATTGTACGTGTCCAAGAAGAGAGGGGTCTTGAAAAGAAAATTCTGATACTAAGTAAATTCAGGAACAGCCATCTCTGTGGGTTCATGTTCTTCAGTCTCTGCAGGTTATATAATTATACTCTGAAGTAGGATTTCATTGGCTAAAAGTTCTCTGTGGCTGGGTCCATACATGCCACCATAGAGGCTGACTTAGAATGTAGTCTCCACTAAAGGAGCAGCTGTGATTGTTTTGTTCATTGCTGAACCTCCAGGATGCATAGTGCCCTTTAAATACCTACACATTTGGTGAATGAATAAATGATGGAATGAGTGAATTTAATTTAAATTTCCTTTCTTAATGCTAGAAGCTATTGTCTCTCTTATTTCCTAAGGGATTTTTGTGAGAATAAGGGTAACAGTAACATTGTTTATAGGACCATAGCACATCATTATCCTCTTAGCTTAAAGATGGGCTTATTAAGTGCACTCCCTATGTACCTTAAGGACAGAGGAAGGTAAAAACTTCAGGAGTTTGGTCTGGGTTGAAAGTCATCTACTTATAAAATAAAATTTATTTGAACTTTTGTAGTTACATTTAAAAATTCACATTGACTTATATTTTTCTCCAAAAGGTGATAGATTTTTATTTACCTTAAAACAGTGGTCCCCAACCTTTTTGGCACCAGGGACCATTTTCATGGAAGACAAATTTTCCATGGGCTGGGGAGGGGAGTGATGGTTTTGGGATGATTCAAGCACATTACATTTGTTGTGCATTTTATTTTTATTATTATTACATTGTAATATATAATGAAATAATATGCAACTCACCATAGGTTGGGACCCCTGCCTTAAAAGATTCATCAAGAGCTGTTTGTGAAGAACATTAGCTAACTTTTCCCCTATAAATTTTTGGATAAACTAGTGTTCCAATTAAATGTACTTTGTTCTATAACAGCTTATTCACTTACACTTAGCATGTACTCCAGGGTTTCATGTAACAACCCTGTTTGAGAAGTTTTACATAGCTACTGATAAAATCCTCTCAGAATAATTTATGCAAATAATAGCATGTTTCTCCAGAAGGTTTCATATTTTTATATAAACAAATAAACACATATTCCATCCAGCATACTGCTAATAAAAATATTAATAAAAATGCAAAATACTTTAATGAAAAATCTATTTCTCTTTGAGGATGTTTAAGGACCATATTAACTGTGAAATATTATATTGTTATTTTATTATATTCAAATAAATTAATAATAATGTTTTGTAGGGTCAGTTACCTAATAAAAGAAGATCATATTTTAATTCTTGAATGCTTTACATTATATTCTTTACTTACCTATATTGCCCAAAATTAAAATTAAATTAAGGAAATAAAGTTATGTAAAATTACTGTGATAATATATTCCAAAGTCAGTAGCTGACATTCTTGATGGTAAAATAAAGCAATATTGGCATAATAATGTTCTCATCTCTTTGGCTATCATAGTTTTCTTGATTTTTGGAAGCAAGTTTTGCCAACTGTAGTAGGTAAGTGCTCAAAAACACAAATGGCCTAGATTATTTCTCAGTGCAAATTGTTTTTTTTCTCCTTTGACTTGCTGATATTAAGTGTTAGATGTCGGCAACCATATCATTTAGGGTGTTTCCATTCTATTCAGTCAGGTTCTCTTTTAATGCTTTTGGGGGATTCTTAATTTGTGTTCGTTGAGGTATAAGAATTAATAGTGTCTCAGCATCTCAGGGCCTGTTGAGGCTCAAACGCATAAAACTGTCTTCTACTTTCTAGTGACTCCATATACATGATTTTTAAACTTCATTAAGACTGAATAAAAATGCATTATCTTCTTATATTTCATCTGACTTTTTTTCTTTGACTGAAAAAGTTGCATGAAATCATGTTTGTTCTATGGGATGAAGAAATAAATATATTCCTCAGAAAATACTGAAAACAACACAAAATGATATTTATTAGGTTGGAACAATTTCAATAAATGACATAAATTTTAAATAATAAAATATTATTCAAATTAAATGTAACCTGAAAGCTTTTTTGAAAAAATATTGTAAAACGAAGATCTTTCTCATTTCCAAATACCCAGTCCTAATGAAAACCATAGAGAAAACATATTTATGTTGTGATTTCTATACATTATAATTAAATAACTATTTCTAGAACTATATGTTGAATTATAAAAAGAGATATATAGAATCCAAGGAGATCATCTTTTAATTTATTTTTAAATTAATAAACTTTATATTTTATAGCAGTTTTAGATTTACAGAAAATTGATCAGACTACAGAGGTTGTAGTTGATTACCTTTGCTCTAGTAATGTTTCGTGAAAAATCAAGGTTTTTTTTTAGCTAATATTGTAACACTCAGAACTACTGAAATAATTTCTGAACCTTTTACATTTGCAACATTTTCTGCTCATTGTTCTGAGTTTAGGTGATATTTCAGGACCATTATTTCTGTTTATCGTCATCATAATCCAGGCACCATCTCTACAAGTGAACTCTGAATATCTCACGTCTCAGGAAAAGCGATAATTTGCAAGAAATATAAAAGAAAAAACATGGCAGTATTCAAGCTGAACTAATCTATTTAAATAAAATTAATACTTTCTAATTCTAAAATATTTTTGACAGAGGCATCACCAAAGCTAGAGCACAGTATAATTTGCATAAATTTAATGTGACGTTTATAATTATAATGTGACGGTTATTAGCAGTTGATAAGTGGAGAAACATCTGCAATCAACTTTAAAAAATCATATATTCATACAGATGCTTACAATAACCTCTTGAAAATAATGATAGTGAAATAAATATTTAATTGTGTGTGTGAGAGGAGAGAAATATTTATACTGTCTTATTGAAATTAATAATCTTAATGATTTTCTTTTTATAAGAATATTTTTAGTAATAGGATGAAGACTGTTTTACAGTGGAATTCTTTAGTTTAAAAATTTCAAACTTAAGAAAAGCTTTAAGCAAACATTTCCAATTAGTTTAAAAAATTTTAAAATAAACACTATCGAATTTTGCATTTGATAATTACAACGTCAAGGACACTGTTAGTGCTTGGCTTTTTCCATTGCCACACCCAACTCTCTCCAGGTCTTCCATATTCTTGTCCATTCCTACATCTCCAACTGTCTAATCCTTTGTGTTTCCTGATAATTGTATTAATCCAAAGTTTAATTACCTTTCACTCTAATTGATACTCCTTTCCAATCTTTGATATGAAGAGCCATAATGTGTCACAAGGACACAGCTTCAAGTTTTCTACAAAGATTTCAGGGCTGAAACATTACTCATACTATATAAAATTCCAGAGCCACAATTATTCTTATGTCTGCTAATTCTACTTCTTATATAGTAAAAGCCCAAATGAGGAGTATTCTAATACCACATTAGCTTAAGTGAGAAGTAGGGAGATTTACCTAATCTCAATGCCTATTACTCTTTAGAGATCACATCATTAAGCTTTCACAAAATCAACTTTCCTGTTAAAGTCATTCCATTCTTTCTTAATTTCTTTCTCAATGGCTTCTGTATTTGTCTCAAATTTTCATTTCTTCTTGGCCACTTTCCATCATCATGATGAATGCAACATTCCAACTGATGCCATAGAACATACTAATTTTACAATCTTTCTTTGAGTCTAATGATAATGTATCTAAACTATTTCAGCAATTTGCCAGCATAGAGAAACTTTGAATTTTATATTTACTTAAAGGAATTTCACCTACAAAATTACATAATCTTGATTATCATAATCAACTTAGTCTATGCTTCTCCCATTACTTTATTCCTCTCTTGTTGATTGTCTATCTTTTCTTTCCCCTAAAAATGTCCCATAAATTTTCAACCCTCTTCCCACTCAGAAGATCTCAGCAGATGGCTCTATTCAGTTGTCTTAAGATCCTCTAAATATCTTTTTTCTAAGTAATAACATTTTGATTCATCTTACTTTTTGTATTTTATTGATATGTCATAGTTATACATATTTTTGGGGTAATGAGATTTTGATACATGTGTTCAATGTGTAATGATCAAATCAGTGTAATTTGGGTATCTGTCACCCTGAACATTAATCTTTTCTTTGTGCTGGGAACATTACATTCCTTCTCTTCTAGTTACTTTGAAATATACAATCAATTATTTTTACCTATAAATTTGGCTAACTCTTCAACCTGTACTCTGGCTTCCCGGCAATTCTGCACTTGGTGAATATTGATCTAGCAACTCTAACTTCTTTTGCCTCTTCAGAGTTCTTCCTTATCTGCAGCAGTTATCCTCAGAACTTCTCATTCTAAAAATGTTGGCACAGTCATAGTGATGGAAAGACCAGAGTCATAGAGGAAAGGATGACATCAGGTTGCTGTGTCCATGTTTACTGACTTACCTTCTGACCTAAAATCTTGTCATATATAGCCTCCCGCATATGCAATTATTTTGTGAATAGGAAGCATGTGAATGGAAACATGTTCATTAGTGGAAATTAATTATTTGGCTTCCCTTTTAAATATAAAAATATGTAGATGTAAAATTTGCAGAAATAAAATATTTCAGCATTACAATCTCTGTGAGGGTAGGCTCTCTGTTGATGTGTCCTCTGCTATATCATAAGGATAGGCATCACAGAAATCTTTGCTTTTCAAATTATACCAATTAAAGGCACAATAAAAAGGACTTAGATTAGGACCAAGATAAGTCCATTTCCCCCATATCTTTTTTTTTTTGAAGGGTTTTTTTTTTTTTTTTTTTTGAGACAGAGTCTTGCTCTGTTGCCCGGGCTAGAGTGAGTGCCGTGGCATCAGCCTAGCTCACAGCAACCTCAAACTCCTGGGCTTAAGCAATCCTACTGCCTCAGCCTCCCAAGTAGCTGGGACTACAGGCATGTGCCACCATGCCCGGCTAATTTTTTTTTTATATATATTTTTAGTTGGCCAGATAATTTCTCCCCCATATCTTTTTTTTTTTTGAGACAAAGTCTTACTCTGTTGCCCTGGCCAGAGTGCCATGGCATCAGCCTTGCTCACAGCAACCTCAAACTCCTGGGCTCAAGCAATCCTTCTGCCTCAGCCTCCCGACTAGTGGGGACTACAGGCAACCCCCATATCTTTCTGAAAATTAACATTAATATATTTCTCCTTTCATATCAACTAATACCTTTGTTATGTGGAAAGGTATAGATCTGCTGCATATGTCTCCTTCAAGCCTCTCTCTTTTAAAACACTTTTTAAAAACATTTATTTTCTTTGGAGACTTGCTTTAGGTTTTCCTTCATTTGGTTTATTAATATTTTCAGGCTTCCATAGAAATACAGGCAAACAAAATAAAATGGTAATTATTATTTTAGGATTTTACTCACAGAGAATTAAGACAACAATTTGCAAATAATTTTTATGTTTGCTGTAAGTGTGAACCTGAAATTTGAAAACTAATTAACAAGAGAAACTAATATCTTTTCTTATTTTTATATATTTTTGTTAACCCTTTATATTTTCTAGTCAAATATTGGGCCAATTTTTTTTAAAAAATAATTTTTGATGGGAAAACCAAGATGATGGACTAGAGAGGATCGAAAGTGGTGAGTGGATATTCTCCTTCAGATTGATAATCTAAGAGAGAGCATTGGGAATCAACAGAGAGGTGACAGGAAGCTCGCAAAGTGAAGAAGAGGAAATGGGGTGACCAGCTCAACAGGGTCAAAGGTACATGGAGAAGGCAACCACGTGTGGAGAAAGGACAGAGGAGACAGTCCCAGGCTTCACATTTCACCTGTGGACATTGCAATCTGACCTGAGGGGGGGACCTTCCATAGCAGCAGACTGCCAGACTAACGTAGGGAACTGACTGGATGTTGGGCAGTGGCCTTGTTCCGGAGAAGAGGCACAGTGGGGTCCTGCTGGCTTACAAACCCTGAATGCTGTGACTGGTGCCATTTTGAGATCCCAACTCCAGAGTGCTGTGTCTACCCAGGGGTCTGATCCAAAGCTGCTGCCTCCCCATCACCCTTGCCAGGCTGGGGTGGGAATGAGGAGGCCAGGAGCTCTCTCATGTCCTCTGGGTAGGTTCCCTGCACCCCTACTGCCACCATGGCCACTACAGGCCAATAAACATCACCACCTCTGGCAAATCTGAGTGAGGCTCAAGCCACCAAAGGCTGACAAACTCTGTTGCCACTGGACCTGGGCAGGGACTCATGCCACAACATGCCCACTACCCATGCCAACCATAGGACAATGGTGAGATGCAGGAGAGCTACAGTGTTAAAGGCTCACAGTTCATCCATCCCTCTCCTACTGGGTTAATCTTCCAGAGTAGGACTCAAGTGTGCTGTCCAGGGACCACTCCCTCTCTTCACTAAGCAATAGAATTCCCAGCAAAGAACAGGTGTACTGCAAACTTGTCTGTCTTAAGCTGAGAGAACATGTTTCAGATGATAAGAAACCAGCATAAGAATTCCAGCAACATAAAAAAAAAAAAAACAGTTTTGACACCCCCAAAGGATCACAAGAGTCCTCTAGCAATGGACTCCAACCAAAAGGGAATCATCGAAATGTCAAATATGAAATTCAGAATTTGGATGGCGAGAAAGATCAATGGAATCGATGAGAAAGTTGAAAACAAACACAAAAAGAAATCAAAAAAATAATTCAGGACATGAATGAAAAATTCACTAGAGAGATAGGCAACATAAGAAAAGATATAACAGAACTTACACAAATGAAAGAATCATTTAGGGAACTTCAAAATACAGCAGAAAGTTTTAACAATAGATGAGACTAAGCATAAAAAAGAATTTCAGAGCTTGAACACAAGGCTTTTCAATTAACCCAGTAAGTCAAAAATGTAGAAAAAGAATTAAGAGGAATGAGCAGTCTTTCTGAGAAATATTGGAACTATGTAAAGTGAATTAATGTAAGAATTATGAGTAGGTATCCCTGAGGGAGAAGAAGAAAAAGCAAAAAGCATGGGAAACCTATTTGAGGAAATAATTGAGGAAAACTTCTCTGGTATTGCTAGAGATTAAGAGATACAGATACAAGGAGGTCATTGAACATTTGGAAGTTTCGTGGCAAATAAGACATTACCAAGGCCCATAGTCATCAGTCGAAGGTGCACACTGTCATCACTTCTATTAACCATAGTAGTGGAAGTCCTAGCCAGAGCAATCTGGCAAGAGAAAGAAATAAAGGGCATCCAAATCAGGAAAGAGAAGGACAAACTATTCCTATTTGGCAATGATATAATCTTATACTTAGAAAACCCTAAAGACTCCACTACAAGACTTCTAGGATTGATAAATGAATTCAGTAAATTCTCAGGTTACAAAATTAAAGTACACAGATCAGTAGCACGTCTATATACTAATGACACTGAAGCTGAGAGTCAAATCAAGAACTCAACTCCATTTACAATAGCTGCAAAGAAAATAAAATATCTAGGAGTATATTTACCCAAAGAGGTGAAAGATCTCTACAAGGAAAACTACAAAAAACTTATGAAAGAAATTGTAGATGATACAAACAGATGGAAAAACATTCCATGATCATGGATTGGAATAATTAATATTGTTAAAATGTCCATACTCCCCAAAGTGATTTACAGATTCAATGAAATTCCCATCAAAATATCACTATTATTTTTCACAGATTTAGAAAAAATTATCCTTAACTTCAAAGGTAACCAAAACAAACAAACAAACAAACAAACAAATAGATAAAGCAATCTTAACCAAAAAGAACAAATCTGGAGGCATTACATTACCTGACTTTAAATTATACTACCAGGCTATCATATCAATATCCAAAACAGTATAGTACTGGTATAATTGTAGAGACATAGGCCAATGAACAAAAATAGAGATTCCAGTTAGCTGTGACCAATTGGTTTTTGACAAAGCAGACAAAAACACACACTGGGGAAAGGACATCCTATTCAGTAAGTTGTGCTGGGAAAACTGGGTAGCCACATGTAGAAGAATGAAACTAGATATCTTTTTCTCACCATATACAAAAATTAACTCAAGATGGATTAAAGACTTAAATGTAATATCTGAAACCATAAAATTTATAAAAGAAAAAAAACATCAGAAAACCTCTTTTGGATGTTGGCGTCAGCAAATAATTTGATACTAAGACTGCAAAATCAAATACAGCAACAATAAAAATAAATATCTGTGATTTAATTAAACTAAAAAGTTTCTGCTTAGCAAAGGAAATAAAGTAAATAGACAACCTATGGACTGGGAGAAAATATTAGTAAACTATACATCCAACAAATGGCTAATATCTAGAATCTACAAAGAACTCAAACAAATCAGCACGAAAAAAGCAAATAACCCCATCAAACAGTGGGCAAAAATCATGAACAGTTTTGCTTTTTCTGCAAAAGAAGATAGACAAATGACCCACAAACATATGACAAAATGCTCAGCATCATTAATCATCAGGGAAATGCAAATTAAAAACACAATGATATACCACCTTACCCCTGTCAGAATGGCCATCAATAAAAAGTCAAAAAACAATAGATATTGGTGTGGATGTAGTAAAAAAGGGAAAGCTTAGACACTGTCAGTGTGAATATAAGCTGGTAAAACTGCTATGGAAAGCAGCATGGAGATTCCTCAAGGTATTAAAAGGAGACCTCCTATTCTATCCAGCAACCCCACTACTGGGTATCTACCCAAAGGAAAAGAAGTCATTTTATTAATCAGATACCTGCATCCAAATGTTTACTGCAGCACAATTCACAATTGCAAAGATATGGAATCAAGCTAAGTGCCCAACTACTGATGAGTGGATAAAGAATATGTGATATATATGTATATATATATTGTATATATATATTATATATATAATATAATATATATATATATATATATATCCCTGCTACACACAAAGAAATGAAATACTGTCTTTTGCAGCAACTTGGGTAGAACTGGAGACCATTATCCTAAGAGAAGTATTTCAGGAATGAAAAAAGAAATATCATATGTTCTCACTTATAAGTGGGAGCTAAATGAGGCATACATGTGGTCATAAAGTGGTATAATGGACATTGAAAACTAAGAAGGGGGAATGTTGGAAGAGAGGTAAGGGACAAAAATCTACCTATCAGGTACAATGTACACTATTCCAGTTATGGGTACACTGAAAGCCCTGACTTCAGCATGATTCAATTCATCCATGTAATGAAACACACTTATATCCCTTAAATGTTTTTGAAATAAAAAAAATAATAATTGTGTTGAATTTTGATAGGCCTTTCAGGCATTTTGTTAACAGCAAATAAAACAAGGCATTTTTTTAAAAGATAAAATTTAACAACCTCTGTGGACCAACACTTTACACATAATTTTGAATCCACAGATTATGACACAGATATTATTTTTAGTGGCAAACAAACTTCAGGTAGAGTTCACTAATGTATCAAATGCTTCAGAAAGGAAACCCTCATAATATTCCATCTTTGCTATAAATTTATCATGGATTAAGACTTCTTTGAAAGATGAATTTATTTTATCTTTATAAATGGAAAAGGCAATTCAATAAGAGAAATTATTTATGCTAGTATATCAAGGTGAGATTTTTATTCTTGGCCCCTTTTGGCAAGTGGAAATCTGTATTGCAAAGGCTTATGATTGTAGCAGTACCTGTAAAGATGACTGTCAGTGTGGGGGGTAATCTTGAAGGAAGGAAAGAACAAGACTGAAGGTATATGGATCCATGAGATAAAGAGTTGAAATTGATAAATGAGTGAGGTGCAGAAAGAAATATTGTGAGACTGAAGGCAGTATTATATCGACTTAGAATTGGAAATCTCAGATTTTAGAAAAGTTATTTAATACCTTTTTCTGAGTTTCAGTTTTCTCTTCTATAAAATAAAAATAATAGATTTATTAAGATAATTTAACAAAGTCATTTTATGTAATTGTATGTATTATTATATAATAATAATTATTTCTATTACCTTATTAGGTTTATATGCTCGCAATTAAGAAGAGTGATCCCAAATCATTTACTGCTTGTGGATGAGAGCAATTGGAGGATTGAAGTTTTGGAGTAGTTATCTGTGTTGTACATATTAATATTTATATTTCACATTTCTAGATATTCACAGTCCTTCATAAACTGTGATTAATTTTTTTTTCAGAGATATCATTAGTCAACACTAACTTATTGCTTCTTTTTCTTTGAATCCAAATATCCTTTTCTTTTTTCCTTGAGTAGAGACTCACCGAATCATGGAAATTTTAGGTATTATTGAGAAGAGCAAAAAAATTTTCCTTTTTTCTTTTCTTGAAAGTTTTTTCATAACGTTTTTTCAGAAAGTTTTCTCATAAAACTTTTGAGAAAAGATGGAAAATCAGTGGGAAAATCAAGAGGCAAACAAAGCAAATGTGAGAGAACAATTAACTTAGTATGAGATAATTTGTAGTGTTTATACAGAAATCAGAAGATAATAGTGAAGGCATAGCAGAAAGTGATAGAATAAATTTGTTACGATAATGTTAACGGAAAGTCATATATTTAGAAAGTAGCATTTTAATTTTTTTTTTAGCTCTTGTGGATTTACTGGTTGGTTTAAATTTTAACTATGTATTTTCCCCTTTCACTTGTATTCTTAAGCTGTTTAGTGAAGAAAACAGTAGAACATTCTGAATTCTAAATTTTTCCATCTTTATTTTATAAAAATATAGCCTATATAAGCATGCCATTTTTATTACTGATAATACTTATAATGAAGAACTTTCCTTTCAAATAAAATATCTGTTGGGGAAGTAGAGATATGTCATTTTGTACCATAAAAGGAGAATATATCACCAAGAGGGTAACAATAGAGAATATTGATAATCCTTTTCCATATTTGTCATTACCAGCATGCTATCTGTGTAATATTGATCCACATTTTGAAATGCATGTTCCTAGTCAAATCATTATAAAAATTTACCATTATAATTTACATAAAGATTTAAGATTATATAACTCTAAGATGATATTTATATCTCACTGATAGAAGTAACCTCCTCCCAAAGTTTACTTACTCACTAATCTGGGAATCCTTTCATTCACTTTTCCTAAAATTTGAAAATGTAACTGAAGTTTTTGGAAAAAGAAAGATTTGCAGTTTAATGGCTGAGAATAGAGGGGCCAGGTCACCTTTCCGATTTTTCAACTCCCTGCTGAAACTCACTCTCTCTCACCCATATAGCATCATTCAGATTTTACCCCTTTAGTCAATTTTATCATTTTTCCAATAGAAATGTCAAAAATCAACCAGGTTGTTATTCATTGCATATTAACTTTGATGCTATATTTTGAAATGTGTAGATTCAATTTTAATGAAAAAGACTTCTTCCTAAATTCAATTTGGAAGTATAAAGCATATCTAAAACCTGCATTAGATTAAATCATATCAAAGGCTGTAACAAATATGGTTTTATAGAGCATTTGGGTTTTATGGGCTGGCTCAAATAACACACTTAAACTTGCCTTTGTGCTATTAGATTGATAATGAGGTTAGACCTAAACAATGGATTAACTATGTATTCAAATAGATATATCTTATCTTTAGGTATGTTCAATGGAAAGATATATTCAATTACAAAGTAGGCAAAGACAAAACATGTTTGAGCCATTCTTTACAATTATTCTTTTAAGAGGAATGGTTACATGATTATAGCAAGCACCTTTGATATTTTAATACTGTACTTTGTCTCTAACAGGAAAAATACAGGGGATAGGAGGAGCATGTCTTCCACAAATGTGATCCATCATAACATTGACTTGGACCCAAGGATAAATTTTATAATAAAAGAGTTGTGTGTGACAATTGGAATGTGGACATGCAATCCTCTAGCACATCACCTGGAACCTAGTGCCCGAGAGAACATTGGGATTGTCTCTTAAAGATCAGGCAAGGAACTAACATAGAGGTTATAGTCTCGGGCAGGTGCCAAGATGTATTTTTCATACAGGATATAGTGTATATTGAATCAATGCCCATCAAATAGTGCTGTGTCCCCAGTAGCACAAAAACCTGTCTGCATATTTTAATAGAGCAGCAGGAAAAGAAGTTATTGTACTGTTGGATGGAATCAACAATGATAATTATGAAGATCTGGGGATCTAGGCTTGACAATAGATACTGCAGACAGGGCAGAGTACCTCTGGAGAGTGGGAACTGCATTGGTTCCTATTGATATTTCCATAATCAGTATAAACCATAAATATACAACAGCAACAATCCAATATAATTAGGAGCTCATATTTCTCAGATATTAAACATGGTTAATTCCACTGGGTAAACAACCTAGATCAGTAGAAGTATAAACAAAAGATTTAAAAAAAATCTAGAATAAGTGACAGAAGAGATTTGATCAATAACAATCACTGCCTTGGGACCTCTTGCAGCAGTAAAACTCCAGCTTATTTTATTAACCCTCTAGTTTTTTAGATATTTTTGCTGGCCAGTGGTTTGAAATATTAGTAACCAGACATTCATAATAAGGGGCATGAGAAGATTTGGGTAGTTCAAGAGGTGAACTGTAGCAAACTCTGATGATTTCTTATTTTATTAATATATCCACTCGGTTTACTTTCAAATTCATTTGAATTGACAGTGGACAATATCCCTGTGCTGCCTGCCATGCCCAGCAGCAAGTGTCCGCATCTACCTGCTTCTCTTCTTAGGGCTTTTGCCGCCGCTGTAGGAGCCTGCTTGGTTTGTGAGAACAGCAACCCAGAAGTACCTGAGATTTAGACGAAGGAAATCTTTAATGCCTCAGCCTATCAGGGTCAGCATTCTTTGTCGCTCCATGGTCAATTCTGAGGCAATTCTTTCTGTAGTTATCCACAATAGTAACCTATTATTTATCAAATTGTTTATTTGCTTTTTTGTCTTCCCTTTCTCTACTTCCTCATTTGTGCTTCTTTCTTATGACCTCTCAGATAAACTACTTGTGTCTTAGACCCTGTCTTGGTGTCTGATTTGGAGTCATTCAAACTAAGAAAATGATCATTTTTATGACTCCTATTTATTGCTTTGTTTTCCAAGGCAAACTGTGTTTCTAAAGCAAAATTATACCTGAGAAGCTAAAATTAAATTGCCAACTATATTAATACATCTACCAAAAAACAAAAGCTAATGAACTTAAACACACATAGAGAGTATCACATGTTTCACTGGCAAATACTCATTTTAGTTAATTTACTGATAAACCATTGAATGTACCAAAGAGTTTTTTGCATGTAGATTCCACATTTTGGTTTCAAGGAAAATTTTCTTTTGTTCGAGGAAGTGCTTTTTGATTGAGAACTTCAAGGAAGTTCAACCAAGAGGTAAAGCAAAATTCCGATGCTACGTATCTATGAAGAAATGAATTTAGTGACCTGCTTTAAATATTACCCTATATCACTCTAATTTTTCAAACTGAATCTGTTGGTGCCCTCCATACAAACTTGGCCTTAATCTGCACACTGGGATCAGATCACACTCTTTCACAGTCAGAAGCGTTTACAGAACAGAGTTACTGGCCTTTCCTGAGGCGGTTGGATGCTATTCTGACTTCATACCAGTTTCTATAAAAGGTGTTGGTTTGCCTTTCTGCCCAGCACCCTTTCCAGTTTATTCCGCTAACGGACCTTCCACTTACCTCCCATAACACACTCACGCTTCACAGTGAAAACATGACTAAAGCAATCTCTTGGTCAATCATGAGATCTCTTACAAATTTCTAGCCTTGTCTATAATCACAAATGTGGATAACAGAGTTGAGAGTCTTGAGAACTGTTTCACTATCTCCTTTGTTAGTCTGAAGGGGGTATCTAAGGCCTCACTATAAACTGTATCCACTATCTTCATCTTTGGGACTTTAGTCCAAGTTCCAAAATAACAGTCTCATTCCATATTTTGTTAGAGGGGAAGGATTACAGAATAGAATCCCGATGGTTCTTCACCATTAATTGTAGTCATTTGTAACTTTAAGCCTTTCCAGGTTACATACTTTAATTAATCTCCTTTTTTTGATGAAACAAAATTGAATTCTAACTTTTCTACCCGTTGCCTAATTCTTATTAAGTCCTACTGTATACTCTACTCCAGATAATATGTTGTCTGTCATGTGACCTATAAAGTCCCTATATGAGCCTTTAAACAAAAATAGAATAGTAGTTACTATTGTTTTTATAGTTTCTAACATATTAAGGAGAGAGAAATTTTAAAATTTTATGACCATGAAATAGATGCAGAGTTTTTAAAGTAAACATATTTTAGAAAGGTAAATGGACTTATCAATTAATTGAAATCTATTAGGTATAAAATAAGCTCTCCTCTTAGATAGTATTTTGCCATCTGATATTTGACTTTAACAAGTTCTTTTTCATAATTTTCTGTTCTTTTTATTGTAGGTTTCTATACCACTTAATTCTATTGATGTATTATCCTCCCTTATTTTTCAGAAGCTATTAAGCCATTAATTTTTTTTTGTCTGATCATCACTCTGTACTAGTCTCTAACTTTCTTTAATTTAGTCTTTGTTTTTCTCATTAGAAAATACATGAAGCACTAAAACACCGATTGGAAGTTTTTGTGCAGAGTTGTAGATTGTGGATTGCCAGGCTTCATTGTAGGATATTAACCCTGTATCTAATGGTATTCACAAATATCCAACTCTTCAGGTTCTCCAGAGAGGACTTATCCACTATAGTCCCTGAGAGGCATAAATCTGACAGCTACTGGGCTCAGAACAAGTAGAGAAATGGTGTTACATCTCATGGTTCAATAGGAATAATTTTCTTTGTTCCCCTCTTTGATATGGTTTCCACCTGCTTAGTGGGAGACATTTATTTTTCATCTATTTAGATCAATCTCTGAAGAAAGGAAAATTGTGGAAAAGTTTTTTTCTTGGTGATACAAGATTTAAAAAAAAAGATTTGTATCCCCATTTCATAGAGCTCTGCTCTCTACAACTTCTTAAGTTTTCTGATTATTTGTTGTTAATTAGTTTACTTCTATTCTATAGTTCTACAATGGGTAGTTTAGTATTGGACCTTCTAAGTTTAAGTCATCTAATACTCAGATATCTGTGTTTTCTTAATTTTTTTTTTTTTTTTAGATTTTAAAACTCCCTTTCTGTAGTCACCTTTCCTGTTTTTCTTGGTCCTTGTTGGTTTCTCGTTTTTATTTTTTCAAAAATTTTTATCATTAATTATTATGAGTACATAATAGTTGTACATATTTATGTGGTACCTGTGATGTTTTGATATAGGAATACAATATGTAATGATCAAATCAGGATAATTGAGGTATCCATCACAACAAGCATCTATCATTTCTTTGTGTTAGGAACACTCCAATTTCACTCTTTTAGTTATTTTTAAATTTTCAATAGATAATCATTAACTATACTCACTGTATTGTGCTATTGAATATTATATTTTATTCTTTCTATATAACTGTATATTTGTACCCATTTGGGAGCTACTGTTGTTTGGTTGGTGTAATTTCCATATGCTATTTAGCACCACTAGATGTCACCACACAGGGTGGACTAAGTTACTGCCTCACATCCCCACCCTTTTCACTGTTAATTTCTCATTCCAAAGTCAGAAGCCTGTGAGATTCCATGAAAGACTACACACGTGGGAAAACAGACCTATGAGTTACAGAGATCAGTGGTGAAAGGCTGTGTGATATGTTGTCCTTTGTACTTTTCAGATCTAAGAACCTTTTCTTTATAGAGTTTGTTTTATTTTTTCTACTTAGGAGAAAAAACTGTTACTTTGCATCATTTATAAAGTCACCCACTATTTAATTAATTAAGATGGCTTTGCTGAAAGTCAGCAAGGATACCTGATCATTACTGAATCAGAATTTGCAGAGATTGGGCCAAGACATCTGCATGTTCAGCATCCTCTAAGTATTTCTGATACATACAGAGGAGGACAACATATCACCTTAGTTTTGGAATATGTTAATGTATGCTCTATATCAAATACCATACATATGAATAAGCAAATATAATCTTTTCCCCCAAAAGTAAAACATATCTGAATAAATGGTATTAACCACTTTTTTACTCCTACATCTGAAAAATTCTTGCCCATTGTATAGAATTAAATGAATATAATTATAATGGAGAAAACTGTGTGCTATATAAATTAAAATGTGCTTTTATAATTCTTTTATTTTAAATACAAAATAAAATATCTTATAAATTGAAAACAAAATTTAACTGCAACATCAACGACGGAAGTTCAAATTTCACTATGTCTGTGTCTGTCTGTGTCCCTGGGTCTGTCAAGTGGAAGGTGTAAGAGCATCGGGCCAGCTCAGTGCTGCTACGGGCAGAGAATTTTTATTATCATCATGGCTGTAGAACTGGGCTCAGGGAATAACTTCCCTCTTAAAATCTGTCTGTAAGTATGGTAATTTTTTTGAAATGTCATTATTATGCATTTGGAAGTTAATAAAAATGTTAGGAGTGCTCACAGAAGCAATAACTCAAACACTTTTCACATTTGCAGGTTTTTCAGCAATTGATTCTGCTATTAAACTTGTCTTTCTTTTTTCTTTTGTACAGAGTGAATATATTGTGTCATTTCTGCTTTGAAGCATTTATCTTTTTTCTAAAATACCTTGGTATCACTCACATAATACTGGTGCATCTTTGCATTCAAAGGAGAATAAGTAAACCTGAAAATATATTTAAATGTAGCCATTTTTATACATGCATTAAAAACAGATACACTAGCTGTGTAAATTTACCTAATATTTGTAAATAAATATGCTAAGAATCATAGTTTTCCTCATGTGGTAGTAGGCATAGGAAAGTGCTATATCTGTATTTTCCTTTCTTCCTCTTTCTTTCTTTTTATTTTTCTCTCCCCTTCACTATTTTTATCTTTTTGCAGTTTCATCAGCTCTTTAGAGAACACATTGATCATTTGCGGATGGCTATGTTCTGATGACCTGGTGGACAGATAGTCTTAGAGAAAACAAAAGGAAGAAGACAAATGTATTAAACCAGTTTGCTTAAGATTGAGAGCTTCCCAGGGCACTGGGCTTTCGTTTCTAAAACAAGGATCATCCAGGCAAAACTGAGACTTTTGGTTATTATACTGTAAATGTATTTCAAAAAAAAATTTGACTCTATTACTTAACAAATATTTTGCTGGAAAACAGAAAACATTCTGATTATAGGTAAACATATTCACTTAAGAACACATTCACTTAAGAATGTTTACCTATAATCATCATGCATTGCAAAGCAACTAGAATATTAAAGAAAGAGGAATGCCTAAATGAGACAAATTCAAGAAAACAGTCAGAAATCAGTTATTAAGAAAAGAATTATCTTTAAAGAAAATACTATAAAGAATTTACAGGTGAAAATATCATATTGACTCAATAATTATTAACAATATTTTATATATATTTAAAACAGTCATGCTTTTGGTTAAAAATATTTATATGGCAAAGAGATTGCAGATAATAAACAAATTACCAATGAGTAATTGACCTTGTGGAGAAAAATTGCACTGGACTGAGTTAAACAGGCGAGGGAAACTCTATTCCAGATTATTGAAATGAGGGAGAGAGATGATTTCAACCTGGCTCAAATAAGACATGGGAGAAATTTTTAAGCGCTACGGTGAGCTAGCGGAAAGGTAGTGAGAAAGATTAGAAGGGAAGTTGGTCAATGTAATTAGGCTATCTTCCCCCCGACCCCACTAATTGTCATTTATCTAATTTGAGCTCCTACACTTACACAGAAATTGGGGCACTGTTTCAGTCTGCACAGGCTGCTGTAACAAAATCCCACAGGCTGGGTGGCTGGGTGGCTTAAACACAGAAATTTATTTTCTCACAGTTCTTGAGACTGAGAAGTCCAAGATCAAGGTGCCAATAGGGTCAGTTTCTGGTGAGGGCCTTCTTCGTGGCTCGCAGCTGGGTACTTTCTTGCTGTATCCTCATGTGGCAAAGACAGAGGGAAAAAAAAATCTGTAATGTACCTTCCTTTTTTATAACGACATTAGTTCTATTAGATTAGGGCTTCAATCTTACGACCTCATTTACCCTTCCTCACCTCCTAAGGCCCTATCCCCAATACAGTCACAGGGAGGTCAGGGCTTCAACATTACACTGGGGGGACATGATTCAGTCCATTGCAGACACTGTCTTCCTTATATTTACACATTGAAGGGACTACTCCCAGAGCCTGGAGAAAAATATCTCTGGGTCATAAATCTGGCAAGAGACTGTGAGAAGACTTACATCTCAAAGAGAAAGAGAAAAAATTTATAGTAGACAGTTTTCTAAAGTAAATGCTCTAAGAAAAGGAAGGTCAGGGGCTATTGTCAGGAAGAAACCTGTCCTAAGTTTAGTCAAGCTAAGGGAAACGTTTAAAATACTTTTGTTAACCTGGGGGTCAGCAATTTTTCCTACACTCTCTGAAAAAAAAATTGCCACAAATTCTCTTTGTCTTTGTATTCATTGACGGTAAAGCTGGCCATGCAGTACTCTACAGACTAGCTGGGCCACGTAGCAGCAGTCCCCAACCTTTATGGCACTAGGGACCGTTTTCATGGAAGACAATTTTCCCACGAACAGGGGAGGGGGGTTGGGGAGTAGGGGCATGGTTTTGGGATGATTCAAGTGTATTACATTTATTGTGTACTTTATTTCTGTTATTGCATCTTAATATATAATGAAATAATTATACAACTCACCATAGGCTGGGGACCCCTCTCCTAGAGGACCCATGAAAAGGAGCATAGTGCAATAAGTGGTGACGTTTAAGTTAATACTCTCGAATTTTTCCCCTGCTTATTAACTAAATGTGGGAAATGAGTCCATGTTTAATAATAATTTATTTGTGTTCCTTGGGCTTTCCCTGTCCGTAGGCCAATTATCAATTTTTTTTTTTTTGGTGGGCGGATAGCATAGAACCAGGGCAAAGATCAGCTCTTTGTTTACCCTTCAGTATAAGGGGCAAGGCCAGGTTTGTGTATCTGTGTGTTGATGAAAGTAATGTCAAGGGAATACAAAGAGAGAAGAGGGCAATGAGAGAGGAAGGAAAAATAGGAAGGGGGGATGTCCTCTCTTGGATTGGTACTATCAATATCAGCTATAAGTGATGTTCCTTGGCAAAATTTCCATAGTTTCTGTTGAAAGTCAACTACTCACAAAGAGATTTTTCAGTTTACTAACCATTTGGTACAATTTTAGTTAATTGGGTGAAGAACAGGTTTAAGTCTAGAATGAGATGAAAGACACACCTGCCTCTAGAGGCAAAATTTAAGGGGACACCAAAAATCAAAATTAATCCAAAACATTATGAATATTAACAATTTTTAAATTCTTTGCTTCTGGTCTAATGTGGATTTACAAGGCTCTGTTACTGACCCTCTTTTGAATTAAAATTTTAATATTTTGTTTTCCATGGATTTTTGCATCAGTTTTGCTGTCTAAAAATATCACACTACTAAATTGGAACTAACCGGTGAGCATACATGTGCATAGAGGGAAGTAAAGCCCAACGGAAATCAACTGGGGCTGAGGGGGGAGGAGGGAATGGGGAAAACCTACCTAACGGGTACAATGAACAATCTCTGGGTGACAGGCACTCCTATAACCATGACTCAAGCATTATAAAAGTGATTCAGGTAACTGAAAAACAATTATTTATCTTAATTACCAAGCTTTTTAGCATCACCTTAAATTTTACAGGCAAGCTGGGTGCCTCACTTATGTTGCCCTAGTTTCTACTCTGCTGAAGAAAAAAAAGAGTTTTGGCACTTTCTTTATGATTCAGACTATATTTTTAGTCTTTCTAGTTGAGTGGAGTACTTTTAGAAAGCGAGCATTATTAAGCAGAGCTTTCCTTTGTGTGCACTAATGGAGATGAACACTGGTCTAGTTAAGAACAATATCGTTGTTCACTCTCTACTAAGTCACTTAACAGGAAGGCAGGGGGTTTGCCAACAGGAAGTTTGATGAAGGGAAACCTCTCTGATGGTGTACAGATAATGTAGACATTTTCATGTCAGTAATAAAGAATGTTAAATGGACAAAATTGATTAAGGAACAAA
Organism: Varecia variegata; assembly: GCA_028533085.1. Taxonomy (NCBI): domain Eukaryota; kingdom Metazoa; phylum Chordata; class Mammalia; order Primates; family Lemuridae; genus Varecia; species Varecia variegata. The sequence continues at coordinate 99,203,269 of CM052439.1, read as the reverse complement.
ATATATGACATATAATGCCACAAATTAGTCATATCCTGTTTGCAAGTTTCTAAACCTATGTAACCATCATATTTAGTCCTCTAAAGTAGGTATTTATTCAGTCAATGTCTTGGCATTGTGAAAAGAAAATGAATGCACTTTAAAAAGTTCTATAAGCATAAGGTCAACTTCATGTAGGGTTTAGGTGGGTATATCTCTCCTGCTTAGTTGGGTATCTGGGAACAAATAAATACTATATCTCTAATTTATTTAAACATTCCCTTTGCTTTTGATTAAGTTCATAACAATGCTATGTTTTGTTAAATTACATAGAATCCTAATTTTAAAAGCAAAATAATTTATGGAACAGAGAAGAGAAATGGGGTATTTCTATTGACTTAGGAGGGACCCTTAACATAACCGTAACCGTTCAAGTAACTCTCACAATTTACATAGACCACAACTAAAGTAGCCTGAATTAATGTGTTTCATACAGCAGCTTTGGCAAACTTTTGGTAAAGGCCCTGATAGTTAATATTTTAAACTTTTTAGGCCATATGTTCTCTGTTGCAACTACTCAACCCTGTCATTATAATAGGAAAGCAGCCATAGACACTAGTAAACAAATAGGCATGGCTGTGTTCCAATAAAACTATATTTATAAAAACAGGTAGTGGGCTGAGTTTGGCCTACAGGCCATAGTTTTCCTACCCTTGTGTTAGATACTTCTAGATGCTTCATTGAAAACTAATGAACTGGGTTCTCTACATTAGAGGGCCAGAAGGATTCATGCCATTTATTAAGCTGAATGTTTAAGCAATTGTCTAGATACAAATGTACCCACATGACTAATGACAATGTAATAGCTGCTATACTCATAGCTGATCTTATCTATTATCATTCTATATCCAGCAAGATTATTTGATGTTAAATGTTATTACTAGGTAGGCATGGAATCTCTGTTTTTCCGTTATTTCACCCGCTTACGAACTCAAAAAATTCTGGAAATTTAGTACTTTATTGAAGGCCATGAAGCTTAAGGATATTTTTACATGAGGATAGATTGCTTTATTGGCAGTAATAAATGCTTCTTAATGGGTCAGTGACTCAGCTAAAACCACAAAATTGAGGTGGCCTAACGTGGAAAGTTGGTTAACTAGATATTTGCTTTTCAGTTGTAGTAGGACATCTTTCCAATTTAGGGATAATTTACTGTAGCTGTAAGGGCAGAGGCTAAGTGGTGCTGAAACTGCACTATTTTTAAAACAGGGCTATTTGGAAAAGCTGTTCTGAAAGAGATAGCATTTCTCTCTATGCAATTGCATATAGCAGTATCTTTGTTGTTTTTCCAATTAATCGATACTATAAATGATAAGCAGGAAAACAATATACAATGATTTAAAAACCAAAGCAATATATGCTTCATTTAGTAATTCTGTCATGTGGGAAAAGAATTAATAAAGCATTAGAACAAAATATTAGAATGTCTATGATTTTCCTTTCTAAAGATTATTGCAGAAATGACATATATTTGAATTAAAATTGCTGGATATATGAGATATTAGCATTGATATGTCTTCTGGAAGGTCCATAACTAACCCCACAGCCACATCTTTGGTAAGGGCAATACAAACAGTGTTCTCCCCAGCTAAGAGTCTAAAGAAAAGTGGTTTTATCAATCACTAACAGAAATAGCCAAGAGATCAAAGAGTGTTCAAGTCAATAAACCTCAGAGACTATTTGCTCAAATCTTTAATTAGAGATGAAGAAACTGATGCCCAGATAATTTAAGAGATTTTGTGAAAGGTCACACCAAGTATATTGACAGGTTTGCCATTAGTACTCTGGGCTGTTCCTCCCTGAGCTTTGCTCTTAGAAAGTGAACTTTCATTCATATTTAGCCACAGAGACTCACCTGGCTAAACCATGTAGACATGTGAAAACCACAATCCCAGGGCTGGCATTCCAATGCTTCTAGTTAGGATTATCACAGTGTTTTTTTCATAGCTCATTTAATGACATTAGAAAGTCTGTATTTCCACCTATATCTTATCTTAATTAGTGATAATTTATTTAAGTCATTAGGTTATATAGGTTAAAATTTCTAGGACCAAAATCTCAAATCAATTGTATTTCCTAGAAGCCATCTTACTTTATAGCTGAATGGGACTATAGGTATTTGGCAGATGGGATCACAATGTAAATAGACTCAATTAAGGTTATTGGTTTTATTTATTTATTTTTTTATTGTGGCTTATTATGGGGGTAAAAAAGTTTAGGTTACGTATATTGCTCATGCCCCCCTGCCCCCCACCCCCCCTGAGTCAGAACTTCAAGCGTGTCCATTCCCCAGACAGTGCGCATCG
>CM052439.1:99162358-99200424 GCA_028533085.1 Varecia variegata | reverse complement strand
ATGAGTGCGATGTGCACTGTTGGGGGAATGGACACCCTTGAGGCTCAGTCTCGGGGGGTTGGGAGGGGCATGGGCAATATACTTAACCAGAACAGTTGTACCCCCATAATAAGCTATAATAAATAAAAAAAATAAATAAATAAAACAAAATAAGAAAAATAAATAAAAAAAGAATCTGGGACATAGAAAGTTCAGCTTGCTTGCCCAAACTTCATTAGGTACTAAGTGACAGATTTGGGATTTAAACTTTTTTACCCAAGCCCAGGTTCTTAAACCACTCTTCCCTACATTTATGAATCTGACTCAAGCCAGGCCATAGACTAACCTCACTTGTCTTCTCTCAAGCTACACATCCAGTACAGCGTTTTCGTGGTCTTATAAGGAGTGGATTGGAGGAAGGGTTTGGGTATTAATTCTATCTCACATTTCTCTTGCTCATCCAATCCTCTGACCTCTACTCCACCCTCCACCAGTTGTCGGAAACAAAGACCAAGTAGACAAAAAGGGAGAATGGTAAAATATAACCTTCTTTTCATTTTTTGCTTTTCTTCCTTGTATTAAGGCTCACATTTTTTTTTGGACAGCTTTACTTCAACAGAGAGAATTAGTACAGATTGCATGTTAAAATAGGGTATGAAGTCTGTTACCCAAGCCACCTCTTGAGGGTGGCAGCAAGCAAGTACTATTCTAGTCAGCGTCTTTGACCTCTACAAAATCAGCTGTATGACAGTGTTAAAAAGTTATGTATTATTAAAAATCACAGAACTGGTTCAGTTAAAATTTCCACTGACAAGTAATGGCTCTAGTAAGCTTACACATTGTATTATTGAGAGTAGCATTCAAAACAAAATACCGCTTCTCCTAGGTCAAGGCAAGACCGATTCAGTTTCATTTCATGTTAACTTACTAGAGACTCTTGCAACACTGGCTAGTTATATAACTAAGAGAATTGCTTACCTCTCTGAGGCTTTTCTTACTCTTTTCTCTTTATAAATCGTGACTAATATTTACTCTGTTGTGAGAAGAAATGAAATGGTGTATATATTAGTAAATATATTTTTAAGCTATACTTTTCTGTGTAAATATATTCTATTATGAGATGTGTTGTTTCTTCTCATAATGTAAGTTAACTAATTAAAGCCAGAAAAAAATGTCAACATGCTTTGGACTATCTGGATTCATTCATCCTCATTCATTTATAGGTTTAGAGAAATCTTTGATCGGTAGTGTTAAATGTTTATGATTGTTGCTGATACTAGGGATATAACAGTTACCAAGGTAGCCCACAGACCCTGAACTTTTAAGATTTACATTTTGGTGAATGTTTTATTTCTTAAGGATTTATTTTTCCCCACTACAAATTCACTTGGAGACAATTTATCATCGACTAAGCTCAACTTTATCTAAACTGCAGCTGTCCAATTAGAAGAGTTTGCACCATAGCCTGAGTTACCATAAGTGTTAGAGGGCGTATGTTAATAAAAATAAAAGTCTGAAAGTGCTTTCAAAAAGTAGGTGTTCCTCTGCTGAAAAAAAAAAAACATTACTCTCTGTCTTGAGAATTAGTGGCCTTGACCTGTGATAATGTCTTCAGTACGGTGTACCTTATGGGGCAGTCATGAGTTATATGGTTATATACATACACGTTGCACAACATTGGATAATGTACCCAATTGAGTAGGTCAGTAATGTTATTGAATGTTTTTCTGTGCTTCTATTGATCATTGTTGGTTGACATTTACAGAATTATAATAACATGTATTCCATCTTGTGTTTATAAGAGGAAAGTCACATAAAAGTGTTCATCAGGACCATTATTCTCTATTAAAAAATCAGAAAATTTTGGAGATGTGATACCTTATTATTAAGCAAAGATACTTACAAAAAGAAGTACTCAGAAAAGAAATACTATGCTAATTATACAAAGGTTTTGAGGATATTTCCTCTGGATTTACATTATTTTCTTTTACTTTTAGCATAAAGTTAGTGCTTTTGTACTGATATATATTAAAATAGAAATTCAAAAGTAATTAAAAGTTATAAGTTTAAAAATTACTCTAAGTCCACTACTCCAGTGTCACCATTTTTAACATTACTGGGATATTATCCCAAATGAATATCTATATCTGTGACTATATGCAAATACAAAGATAAATGGATAGATAGATAAAACTCACCAAACTGCATACATTAAATACACACACTTTTCTGTGCATCAATTATACCTCCATAAAGCTGCTAAAAATGTATGCATGTATGTAGAGACGAATGGATGGATGGAGAGAGAATCAGAAGTTATTTTGTAGAAATTGAATTATACTATAATTAACACATTAAATTTAATGATACTTGAGTTCATCAGAAAAATGAAATTGGAATGAATCTAACATTGTTGTTAAACTTTAATCGTTTCCTAAACTCAAGTTTATTAACACTTAAAATACTCTTTGTAATTAAAAATAAAAATTAAAAATATTGAGTTGGACATAATTTTAAGTATCACTATTAGATAGCATCAATTAAATCCTAACATTAACAAAGAAGAAATTAACACATTTTTTACCTACCTCCTCTATCTCTAGCTCCTAGTTTTAGGAGCTATTTCTATACTTTGTAGAACATTTTTGTTTTGGAGACAGATTCTTGCTCTATTGTCTAGGCTAGAGAGCGGTGACATTATAATAGCTCACTGTAACCTCAGTCTCCTGGGCTCAAGCCATCCTTCTGCTTCAGCCTCCTGAGTGCTGATACTACAGGAGCCTGCCACCACATCCAGCTAATTTTTTTATTTTTTGTAGAGACAGGGTCTTGCTCTTGTCAGGTTGATCTTGATCTCCTGGCCTTAAGCAATCCTCCCACCTCAGCCTCCCAAAGTGTTAGGATTGCAGGTATGAGCCATAGTGCACAGCCCTACTTTGTAGAAATTTTAAAAATTTGCATTGTCTTCTGTAATCATAATCTCTATACTTGTTTCATCTTATTTTTGTATTTGAGTGCGTTTGAATTTCATTTTACCATATTCATAGCGTATGAGAAATTTTTTTTAATCACCTCTTGGTTAGTTGAATTTTGTTGTCAAGCAAAATTTTCTGGATGCATTTTCAAGTAAGGCTCGTGGATGCTGTATTATTAAAAATAAGAATTGATTGCTCTTAAAATATTATGTTTATCCATGTATGGCTTTCTTTTGCTGGAAAGAGGATACTAGACCCCCAATACCATGATAGACTGGGTATACAGAGATATATACACCAAAATTTTTGACCTGAAAAATTTAAATTTGAGCAATCAACCATACACTCTAACAAATACAATGACAAGTCCAGGATGTTATATGAGTTTTCAAGACAGAAAGGACAGATTGAGCAAAAGCAAAGAGATGAGAAATATCATGCAGAGGTACCATGGGAATTTAGATACTGAGGAGCACATGGTAAAACAGAACAGGATGACAGAAGAGTCTGGACCAGTAGCCCTGGACCAGTGCTGTAGGCCTTGAAGTCTGCACTTGATTCATAGGAAATGATATAATAAATTTGGACAAATCAATTCCCACCCAAACCACTTCCACCTCTACCCCCAGATGTTTGCTGTCAATCCTCTTACTGTTTTCTGGCACTGACAGTTGTACTCATCTTTTTTCATGACATTTCCGTTCATTTTTTAGGTGGCTGTCTTAGAGTTATATGACTTTTTTAGGGAGAGCTCTTGCAACACACATATTCCCTGAATAATTTTCACACACGTTTGACAATGTCTGCTAGTTGCTTTTCACTTGAATAAAAACTTGGCTGCATATAATATTCCAGAATCACACCTTCTTTCTTTCAACACCTGCAGATCTTACTCTATTATTTTCAAGCAATAAATATTGTTTTATAGAAATGTAAGGCCATTTTTATGTTTAACATTTATAAGTTACTAGTTTCTTTTCCTAGAATGACTAAAGAATTTTGTTTATTTAAACATCTAAGATCAAGAATGTAACTGGTAGTAATGAATTTTTGTAAGTTGTCATCTATCATTTTTTCCCAAAAAGTTTTTTACTCTTTTAATTTGTGGTTTTAGTTCTTCCATCATTCTACCAATATTTTGCTGTATTTTATCTTGAATAATTTTCTAGTTTATTTTTAATCTCTTTACTTCAGAAACATTCATTATTATGTTGAATAATTTGGTCCTTCTTTAAAATCCCTTCTTATATCTTTGCCTACTCCTTTGAAATCTATATAGCAATTATTCAGTTTTAAGCTTTATTCTGTTTCTTCATGGTTCTAATTTATTTATTCCATTATGATCTTATTTAGAATCTGTTTTTTTTTTTTTTTTTTTTTTTTTTTTTGCTCTGCTCTAAATTCTCCTTTTTTATTTCTTTGCATTGATTTGTCTTGTCTTGGTGCTCTTACTTATTGAATCTAGTTGCCAAAGTTCTATAGCATGAAGAATTTTCATGTAACTCTCTGTTGGTTCCTTTGGTTATATTCAATTTCAAACTGGAGTTTATGTTTTGTTTTAGTCTGCTTTGTTTTATTCAATATGTTTACAGAGTTGCTGTGACAATTTTCCTTATTGCTTTTTGCTTAATTTGGGATTTCTTTTCTCAGATTACTATGTCTTGTTATAGGTGAATTCTCTCCGAGACTCTCTGTTTTTGTCTTGGTGTGAAAGGCTGAAAAGTTCCCCTGTTGTCATAAAGAATGCCAACCTCCTAATCCTCAGAACCTGCTAATACATTATCTTGCTTGGCAAAAGAGTTTTTGCAGATGGGGTTAAGTGGGGTTAAGTCAAATATTTTGAAATGGGAAGATTATCCTGGATTATCTGGGTGAGGTCAATATAATTACAAGTGTCTTTAAGAAAGGGAGCTAATGGAGTGCCAGGCAGAGATGAGAAAGTGGAAGCAGATGTTAGATTGATGCATTTTGAAGGTGAAGAAAGTGAATGAAAGCCAAGGATTGCTGGCAACCTCTGGGACTTAGAAAAGACAAGAGCCTCTAGACAGCCTTGCTCATACCTTTATTTTAGATCTTAAGACGTCTGTTGGACTTCTGACCTCCAAAACTATAATACATTTATTTTTTAAGCCACTGAACTTTTGGTAATTTGCTACAGCAACAATAGAAAACCAATACAGTAAGAACAATTTTCCTGAGATCTAGATGTAATCTGAGCCATTGTTTGCTTTGAAAGATTATTCTTTTTTTCTATTTAAAAATTACAGACTATTGAGTTAATAGCATCCTTAGTTATTAACCTGAGAAACCACTTGTTTTTATTTCATTGAGCTATATTTTCTCTTTTATCTCTGATCACCAGTCCCTTCCTGGTGCTCCTTCCCGTGGGCATGTGTTTTAATCAACTTGACCTCTACTTTGGACATGAATTCTATAGTATATACTCACACACAAAAAATTTCTCATCCATTCTTCTTGAGCTGGAAACTACAGATTCCAACTCCTTGCTAGCATAAATAATGCTATGAATATCATCCTTGCAAATGTCCTTTATGAGATTTTTAGAGCCATAGGTTATACACTTATTTTATTTTATAACATGTTCCCTAATTGTTCTCCCATACAGCTACAAAGATCAATACTGCATTTTAGTTCATGAAGATTTCTTCTTTCACCCATATCCTTATAATTATTTTGAATAGTTTGACCCTCTAATTTTTACCAATCTGATATATGCAATATATATTTTGTTTAATTTTTTGACAGCTCACAAGGCTGAGAATTTTTTATTAATACAATCAATTTCTCTTTATTGTAGCATACACATAAATTCCTAAATGGCAAAAGTAAACAAGCTGACATATTAGACATATATATATTCTCTGGCAGAATTCTCATATATGGCAGAAAAAGAGCAGCAGAAAAAGGAAAATTCTTTTAAATTCACATAGACCACTATGGGCACAGTTATTTGCCTCTTTTTATACATTTATTTTTTATTTGAATAACTCTCATAGCTCTAGTTTTCTCCTCTGAATTTTTTCTTTTTCATTTTTTATTTTTTATTTTTTTTTAATTTTTTTTTATTTCAGCATATTATGGGGGTACAAAAGTTTAGGTTACGTGTATTGTCCTTCCTCCCCCCAGTCAGAGTTTCAAGCTTGCCCATCCCCCAGACGGTGCGCATTGCGCTCATTATGTATGTGTATATGCATCCCACCCAACCCCACATCTGCCCAACACCCGATTAATGTTATTCCTAAATGTGCACTTAGGTGATAATCAGTGAAACCAATTTGATGGTGAGTATGTGGTGCTTATTTTTCAATTCTTGGGATACTTCACTAAGTAGAATGGGTTCCAGCTCTATCCAGGAAAATACAAGAGGTGTTATATCACCATTGTTTCTTATAGCTGAGTAATACTTCATGGTGTACATATACCACATTTTATTAATCCACTCATGTATTGATGGGCACTTGGGTTGTTTCCACATCTTTAAAATTGTGAATTGTGCTGGTATAAACATTCCGGTGCAAATGTCTTTTTCATAGAATGTCTTTTGTTCTTTTGGGTAGATAAGGCTGAAAATTTTTTGATGAATGGTGTGTGAGGGGAGAACATCCAGAGGCAGGGCCTGTCGGGGGTAAGGAGACTGAGGCAGGCTAAGTCACAACCCAGTTCTAGTGGTAATTACTATGGTTGAAAGAAATTACATATTGACCCTAAAAGATGAGGTGCATCCTCTGGTGAGTGGGAGGCAGAATGGAGCTGCCCCAGAGTTCAAATCGTGTATAACACCCAGTGGTCTCCAGAAGACAAAGACCTGGGCCTGGGACAGAAGCCTGGAGAGTAGAACCTTCAGGATCGACAAGAACAGAATTCCTGACAAGGACCAGGGGTTCTAAAGCCACGGGTTATCTCTTCTCCCTAACCAATGTGGAAGTGATAAGGGAAGGTGGCTAGGGAGGCATGTCTCTTGTGAAGATACATTAGACTCTTCTCAGTAACAGGGGAATGTCAATCAATGTGTTTTACAGATTTATGAATTTTCTCACATTCATACCTGTATGCCAACACATACCTTTCATATTAGTTATATTTGTACATGAGTTAAATAGCACTAATAATAAGATATAATATTTACCATTTCTTAAGAAACAAACATGATTCTAAGCATAATCCTCTCAAATATTACTTTATCCTCACTCTTGGGGATATTTAGTAATGTGGTATCCCTAAACACATAAAAGGATTTTCTGTGTTTAATCCAAGTCATCTATCTTCTGGTCTTGGTATCAAGTGTGATATATAAAAATTCAAGTTAATGATAGAGTTTCCATTGGATAAACGTAATCACCTTAGGCAATGGATTGTGGCAATCCTGCAGTAGTGTGACTACTAGCTGAGCATCTGGAATGCACTGATGTCATCAATAGGTCATAGAATACTGCCGAGTCCTTAGTGATGATTTGTACTATAACAGCACTGATGATGTTCTGAGCACTAGTGAGGACAGTGATTTGTCATCATCAGTTGGCTCCCTGAGAGCTGAGTTTCAGAAAGAAAAGTGCCCGATTTGAGTAACTCTCCAAAAAGTTGAACCATGAAACGGAAACAAAAAAGAAAACATCTGGAAAGGACATACTCCCTTCAGACTGCAAAGATGTCAAGAGGTTTATGTCAGTGCATTCTCTGAGCACAGGGTGACCAGGAATTGCCTTCTAAAATAGGGGGAAGAGAAGATTCCTAGTTGTGGTGGAGGAGGAGAGGAGAAAGACATAAAGAGGGAGGGGGGACGTGACTGGAGGAAAAGAGGAAGAAAGGGATGGAGAGATGCATGTGTGTACACTGGTCTTCCAGGTCGCCCAGGTAGTCTGAGAGTAAAAAGAAGGTTCGGTGGCCCAGGTCCTTATTGTTGCATCTTAAGGCCTGTGCTACCTACACAAAGTCACTCTGGGTTGCTGTCACAGAGACAGTGTTTTTTTAGTCTATACTAATTTTTCTTTTAAAATATATTTCCCTTTAGTTGATATCTTTCTGAGAGCACTGGGGAAGTGAATGTAGTCATAAGTTTTCTGATAGTGCTTTTTGTTTTTAATGAAGAAGAAAGTGTGACTCATAGAGGTGAAGGAAACATTGAAAAAAAGTTTGAGCATTTAAAAATTGGTTATGCAGGGATGAGAGTATAAAAAGTCATAAATAATTTATTTACTCAGGAGTAAAACCTGTCTTGTTTCAGACTATGACGATGTAAATATATCCTATGTAACATGTAAGGAACCTCCCCCAATGCACACACACACACACACACACACACAAAAATCACGATTTAGTGATGATGATTGAATTGAGGAGATGGGGTTCAGCTCTTTCTGGAAAGATGGGAAACTAGATAGTTGTGGTTATCATGAAGGTTAACAGTAAACAAGTAGCTTCCATGAGGGAGAATCATTGCTCAGGGCTAGGAGGAGGCCAGATTGGAGCTAACTCCAGTGTTATAAATAGTGGCTCATATTCCTGAAATGAATCTGCTATTTCCAGCAAAGTTTGCGGCTTTTACATATTCCAATGATACCTTGGGGAGAGCCTGGAGAGTGAGGCTGTCTTCATTTTACCTTCAGTAAAATTAATGCATATACAAAGATATTTTTGAGTATAAACTATGAGGCATAAAAATATATATTCTGACCTATTCACATATATACACATTAAACACATAAATAAGCCAAGGAAAGATTGGCTTATTAATATCTAACCTAATTACACACTCACTATATACCAGGTTCAATTATTTGCCCCTCAAAAACAACTTACACTTTGAATTCATTAGTTAGAGTAGACTATGCCATAGTAACTAATATAGGATGAATCTACTTCTTCCTTATGTAGCAATTTAGGGTATATGTACAGGTAAATAAGGTAAGTCTTCTCCATAAGGTATTTAATGTGTTTGTACTAATGGGAACTTTGTCATTACTAAGATGCACCTTTCAAAGAGGCCCTTGGTTGTCAACACCCTCTTCAGCTAGAAAAGGAAAGAACACGGAGGGTTAAACAGGGTCCTATGACTATGCCTGGCAGTGACAAAGGTCATTTCCACTCATTTTCTATTGCAGAAAACTTAGTCACAAGATGAAAACTAACTACAATGGAGGTTGATAAATATAATACAGTAGCACGGCCAGGTAGAAAGGAGATAGCCAGCGGTCTCTGCTCCATTTTTTTTCTGTTCCACAAAGAACACACCTTGTGTGAATTCAATCATCCATGATATATATTGACACAATAAATATTAATCCACATTTCTACTATCTAGTGATAATCTAAAGTTATCAGTAGTAGGACCTAGATAATGCTATTAGCATTAAAGCCATGTGTCTTCACTGAACATGTGACATAGTAGACTCTTATTGTTTGCTTAAGAATGGCTAAATACACAGAACATGGACCACATCTCTTATTTAATTTCTCAGGAAAGTTGAATTTACAAAATGATGCTCTTCTGTGTGGACACAAGGTGCTGGTCCCAAGTCAAGATGAGAAAGCAAGGGAGGTTTCCTCCTCTTCCTCAGATTACTTCTCCTGCATCTCATCTGAAGACAAGCTCATTGGTGCTGGTATGGAGGGACTACTGAAGAGTATGCAGAAGGGAGGTTGGGGTCTAGGCATAGCCCAGAGATGAGTTGAGTGATTCTGCCCAGCCGTTGATATAAAGCTGCTCAGTCCAAAAAGAAACTCAAAATACTTCTCCATATTTTTAAATATGATCAGCAGGGGAAGCAGCAAATTCAAAAGAAAAATCACCTGATAGGACTGGAGCAAGCTGAAGGAGATCAGCGGACAACTGGGTTCTACTTACAGAAATGATGGGAGAGGGACCAAGTGGATAAGAATTTGATCAGGGAAGTACAGGAAGAGTATGTCAGTATGAGCCAGAGGAGGGCATGTTATATTGTCAGCAAGGTGTAAAATCACTAATAGCCTAAAACAGGCCAAACAAGATCCTCAAGAGCCAGACTCGAGGCATAGTACAGAGACACCCAGACCAAGACCCCATCATATCCATATATTTTCATATCCAATATTCTCACAATTATCCCTATACAGACCTCCCTGTACTCTCTAACTTCATCTCTCATTTCCATGTAATCTTCCATATGCATACGAAGTCACTATACTTGATTTTTTTTGCCTACCAAAGAAAAATAATTATTCTAACTTCTATAAATGACCCTAGATTTATTGCCCTTATTTTTTCAACTTTATATATATAGAAATGTACAATATACACAATATATTGTACAAGTGTGCAACAATGTGTCTAGCTCCTTTCAAACATCATTAAATTTGTGAACTCCATCCATGTTGCATGTGACTACAGTTTGTTCATTCTCATTGCTGCATATATTCCATTGTATGAATACAAATAATTTCTTTATTGGTTACACTTTGCTTTTGTTCTGGAGATACTATAAAAGGCGATGTTCTGGACATATTATTGCATGTATTTTGCTATATTGACACATTTCTGTCTGGTGACAGCCTAAGACTTTCTATATTTCTATCTTATTTCTTTCAGAACTCAATCTTTCATATTTTATTTTCTAATGCAATCATGTTACTATCCACTTAATCTTACACATTCCTCTGCACCTTCATCTGCTTTTGCTCTTTACCCAGTCATGTATTCTCAAGCCTCATATATTCTTTCACTCATGCACTTTGATTTTCACATCCTCACGTTCTTTCATTATTCTCTTAGATTTCACAAATACACTAATTCTGCTAGCCTCAAAGAGAATATTCCTACTAACACAGAAACACAACCCACACATACCATTCCCACGCAAACAAAACTCACCCCATATTTACATTTTCAAACACCAAACCAATCACATATTAACCCATAACCCAATTTTAACCAACATGTTATGAACCTATATACACCAAGCCCACTGTATTTGCCAGACACCATTTTACTGCAATGTTTGCCCAATATACATGCCAGACACATTAATGAGAGACGATCTTGAGCAGTTAAATAATGAGTGGTGAGCTTGGTTAACTTTTGAAACTGAGGCAGTGATATAATAAAATCATGAATATTTAATTTTTTCAAAAATAAAAATTTACCAATTGTTTCATTTGAGCTTGTGATTTTTTAGAGTATAGGAGACAGAGAGGGTGACAGTGTGAAAAATGTGGAGGAAGGACAACTGTACCAAAATTTTTAACCAAGATTAGTGGGTATGAAGAGCCTTGAAGGCAAGAACCAGGTAGAAGCACAGAGTACCTAAATACACCAGTTCCTTGCCCAGAGCTAGCGATACTGGTCAGGACAACATAAGTAGCTGTGTGTGAGGTAGGGGTGGGGGTAGGCTGGGTAGAAGAGTGATATGAAGGGAGAGAAATGGAACCAGCTGGTCCAGCTGTAAACTCTTTTCACTATATAGAGCTCTGCAGTTTTCTCAGAGATTTTGGTTCTTTTGTTTATAAAATTGTGCCCTGGGAACAAAGGACTGGAGTGTGAAGGCATCTAGGCTCCTTGTGAACAGATTTTCAAAAGAAAAGTTTGGCAAATAGTGGAATTCAATAGTTCTGTTACCTCATAAATTCCAACAGTCAGGATTACAGCATTAGTGGATGGTATGCAGTTCAACCCAAACTGATGAAGTCTTACCCAAACCCCGGCATCCAACAATAGCACAAATATTTCTGAGTACATATATGTTTGAGGTTTTAGCAGGATATAGACTTTATTTCCTATGAGGCCATGAACCATGCCTTTTCTTAGAGCTTAACACATAATATTCAGAATATTTATTGGTTGAACAAATGAATGAATGAACCAAATACCCAATAAATATCTATAACCTTTGTTCCATTTTCTAGGAATCTCAAACTTACACAGATATGATCCACAATCTGAGTACTCTTTGGAGGGCAATACCCAGGTCCCTGAGGCAAGAGACTCATCCTCTGAATTAGAATACTTCACCTGTGATTCCTCTTTGTACATGCTGTCTTATTCTGGTAAGGATAATGGTAGAACAGTAAAGTCTAAGCAGATAAGCCCAGTGGGAGTCTGATCATACCTATGGAAATCCAGCTCAGTATCTAGGATCAGTCACCGAGAGAAAAGTATACTTCAGATCCAGTCAAAATCTTCTCCTACTCTCCTCTTAGTTGGGATTCTAGGTCTCTGTTTTTGTATCATTAACAGAAACTCATCCCAAATTCTTTCATTTTTGTGGGAGAGAGAAGGAACTCTATAGATACATTTTGGGAAAAATAATTTCATATACAAGGAGATGAAATTAATAGCCACAGTGTCCACAATTATTGTATTATCAATTAAATCTAAAAGTGAAGAATTAATATAAAATGAAACCATAGCTAGTAGTACCTTAGGGATGTCTGACCATAGAAAATGTAGAAGAGCTATGAATGGTCAGTCAGCCATGCTCAAAAATATCCTTTACATAATGACTTGCTGAGAATGAGTTCACAATTTAAAACCACAAAACAGACATAACTATAAGGTAGATTCTTCAAACACAATGAACAACATGTTTTCACTCTGCAGAACATACTTTAGTTGAATAATTTTGTGGTAAATAAGTATGTTTAAAACCATTAAAGATGTAAAAATATAATTAAAACATTAAAGATGTTAACAATAGGTTTAAAAAATAACCAAGTAGTAGTTTCAAAAATGAAAATATTGTCCCAGAAATTTTAAAAATATGCATAAGTTAAATAGTAAATTAGACACAAATGAAAAGAAAATCAGTAAGCTGTATCATACAGCTTACTTACAACATAAATTACCTACAATATAAATAAGGGAGACAAATAGAAAATATGAAGATATAATTAAGGTAAATGAGGATAGATTATGAAAGTATGATGTATATCAAATTGAGGCTCATAAAAATAAAACACAGAGATATCAAAGATATCATGGCTGAGAATTTTCTGGAATTGAAGAAAGACAAATCTTTAGAATTAGGGAACAAACATCATAAGCTCATTACAAGATCGGCAAAAATAAATCCACACTTAAGTACACTATCAAAAATTCAGAATCCCAATAACAAAGACCTTAAGACAAAAATAAACACAAAATAGCTTCTAAAGAATGATTTGTCACACAATAAACTTTTCAAATTAGTCATAGAAGCCCAATGACAACAATATAAAATATTATGCTGAAGATAAAGAACAGTCATAATCCTATGAAAATAAGACAGAAATAAAGATGTTTTAAGATAAAAATGATAGAAAATTAAAAAAACATAAAAATAACAAACATTTATGAAAAGAATTTATTCAGAAAAATTAAACTGAACACAGAAGAAATATGACAGGAACAAATGGTAAGCTAAGAAGTTGGCAAGTCTGTAATTGAATATAAGTAGGCTTTGATGATTTAAACACCAAAAATAATAATCACTAAATCAGAACAGGTAAAATATGTGCTATTAAAGTATTGGATGACAATAACATGTAAGATGGTGGCTGGAAGTTAGTGTTCTAAGCTCCTTTTATTGCTCAAAAATAAGGACAAAGCCATTGAATCAAATGAGTAACCTTGTACTCAGGAATGTGTAGAAATTAGGTAAGTAGGGTGTCCCCATGGGAAAGTCCCTAGTTCTATATGGAGTACATGGAAATCCTTAATTTATGGTAGTATATTGATTTATTTACTATTAACCACTATAAAAATTAGCACAAACTTATCTTAAAGCAACATGAATTCATTCTCTTATAGTACTGTAATTCAGAAGTCCAAAATATGTTATTTGGGGTTAAACTTAAGGTATTGGAAGGGCAGGTTTCTCCTGAAGGATCAATGGAGAATGTTCTTTGACTCTTTCAGCTCTAAGGGTTTCTTGCACTCCTTGGTTTGCAGCCCTTTTGACGCTTCACTCCAAACTCTTGCTTTTATTTGTCACATCTCTTCTCCTGCCTTTGACCTTCTTGCCTCCCTTTTATCAGTATCTTCAGGATTACATATAGGACCCACTCATATAATCCAGGATAATCTTCCCATCACAAGATCCTTAATTTAATCACATCTCCAAAGCTCCCTTGGCCATATAAGGTAATGTTCACAGGTTCTAGGGATTAAGATATGGACATACTGGGGCAGGGGACAATATTCAACCTTATGCAACTATCATGAAACATGTTAAAAACAATGACATATATATAATCAGGTAAACAAAATTAAAATATCTGATATTGACTGTTCTTTATGTCCCAGCATAGTTTCAAGATGCATACACTACAAGCAGTTCTATAAAGACAATATACACACATTGCCTCTACGCAGACAACACGTGGGTAAAACTAAAAATTAATAAATACTTATATTTTGGAGCTTTGGCCAGAAAATACATTGCAGTCTCCATGATTGTCTGGGACATATTGAGCAGTCAGTATGGATCAAAGAATCAAATGGATCAAAGATTGGATACATCTCTTTAACTTCCATTCAAATTAATAGAAATCTTGAAGATGCAAAAGGATGATACGCAGTCTAGTCATATTCCCCAGAAAGAAGAGAAAAACAATTTTATCTCAGGATATTTCTCCTCCTTCTCCTTTGAGAACAAAAATACTCATATTGGAGATATCTAAACTAGAGGTGGGGGTGGAGAGTGGGAATGGGGGACGTACTTATGGCTGTGAGATCCGGCTAAGATCTTCTGTCCACAAGCTGATATGAGATGTAAGCTGGTACAGCCTATGCCCAAACCACAGCAAGAACATAATGCCCTCTATTTCTCCTCTGGGGATGCTTATTGCATATATATATATATATATATATATATATATATATATATAATCTTGAGCTTTAAGGAAAATCTCAAGGATAAGTGTCCAAAAATGCAAAGGGTATAAGAATGGAGCTATTTTGATAAGATAGTGAATTAATAAAATCAGACTGATCAGAGAAACAATGAAAGACTCACCCAGTATGAACCTGAGATGTTCACCTCTGTTGGTCACCACTGTGGGCCGGTCTCTGACAACCAGAAAGGTACACAGCATGAATCATGCAATGAGAAACCAGTGGACTCTGCTTCCTTTCCTCTTCAAGAAAGGAGAAAATCTTCCTGGCTTATGTCTTCTCATGGGTCAGAAAACTGGAAAAGGGTCCTCAAACTCTGGGGTCTACCAACCTCCTACCCTTATAAGCACACATGAGTTTACCACATCATACCAAATTAGTCTCAGCATTGTCTGTTCTGAGGTTTATCTCTGTAAACTCATCCCTTCAATCTTCATTCCCAACTCCCATTTCCTTACACAGTCAGACATACTCATAAATATATATCCTCACACATTAAATCTTTACACCCTCATTTCACAGCACGTGCATTCCTCAAACTTACTTTCTCCTAATCTCATTTTTTTGATATCACATTCTCTAACTACACAAATAATCCACTCTTGCAGCATTCTATTTCTCATTAAAATGCAAGAAGCTATCATAATCATATAGCTCTTTATCAAACTCCTCTCTGTCCCCAATCCCTTAGTCACTTCACATAACCCCACAATCTAGGAGCTCACATGATCTCTCCCCTATCCATCTGTCAGCCACCCTATAACACTTTCATTACCTCTAAAGATCTCACAAAATTACTCAGATCCACACAGTCTCTCATATAAACCAAAAAAGTTATTACATAATTGCTTGTCCTTCAATAGCATGTAATATACAGATCACATGATACAAGGGAGATGAAATATCCACATATATACAAAACTATGCTGCAAACATCCAAACACATCATGCTAATGATGCCTTCACATACAATGGCTACACTACTACACTCACTACATAAAATTGTGAAAAAAAAAAGATAAACAAAGATGCATACATACATCAGACTATACTTACCAAAGGTGACACACTAACTCTTTGTAGAAAATTTAGCACATACACTAAATTTTGCCATCTTCACACCAACATGACATACCAGATACTCTCCAGCCACCTAAGAAGCAAACTGGATGTATTTTGAGAAATAAAAGTTTGGTTACAGACTAAATTGAGTTTTTAAACAGAGGAAAGGATTTAAAGTGTTTATGAATTATTCTGTTAGGAACTAGAATTTGCCAATTTATTTACGAAGCTTGTGAATGTAAAGGCATAGACCTTTCCATTAGAATTATAGATTAAGAAAAAGCAAGAAAAACTAACTGGGGATTTTCATGATATATTTAAGTCCATGGTAGAGATAGAGTTGATTCAAAAAATACACAAATTATGACAGGAGGAAAACAACAACTCAGAATGTACATATAAATTGGGAAGGTTCTATGATAGGCTACGAATGTGGTACGTAGAGATTGAAAACTTAGTCAGGACCATGTGTGGGCAGGGGTCACTGAGGACAGTGACATCACTAACCAGGCCGAGTCATTGGTGTACTAGTTAAGAATAAGCAAGCACCCAAGAGTGGAGCTGTGACCAATGTTGGGAGGAGTAGTCTGGAGTCAGCCCCAGAGATCCTGCAGAGCTCTGGCAACATAGGCCACAGAGAATATATCTGAAAGAGGATGCTTGCAGGCAAGAAACAGAAGTCAGTGGATTCTTTCCTGTAAATCCCAACTCTTTGAGGAAGCAGCAAGGCTTTCATATGATAATCTCGGGTGAAACAAACACTTTATCTATATACCAAATTTGCTTTTCTGATAAACAGAAATAGTAATAACAAATAATATGGGCACCTTCCTATGTGCCAGGCAAGATTTTAGGCCTCTGATACACTGCGCAAAACAACCATGCCACTCATGGGTAATCCAGCTCTACCCAGACACATCATTCCAACAGATACTTTTGTATCTCAAGATTTTGGAGCTATAAATAGTATAGTATAACTACATTACAATATTCATGGGGAAAAATGCCACGTGTGTCACTGTACGTGGTATTTCTTATTTGTTAAATGTGAAAAAGTACCACACCTATGACTTTCCCTCTTTTCCCCAGGAATTCTAGCCTCAGATGAATACACTCCACAGTTTGGACCCTCTGGGGTGGCCCAAGGCCACAGCCAGACAGCAGAGAACTCAGACTCAGAATACATCTCCTGTGCCTCTTCTGTAGACAAGCTCATTCACAATGGAATGGGAGTGGATAAGAGTTGGGACTGAGGAGGAAGCAGTTGGACATGTGGAACAGAATGGTGGCCTATGATTAGAACTAAGCTCCTCTGCTCAGCCACCACCATAAATGACCCATTCTCTCAAGGACTTCCCAGGGGCTCTGTTTCCAATCAAAGGGAAGAAATGCATCATGTACCCTTTCCTGTCTTCTTTTGAAGAGGCTCCTAAAGGATAGGAATTGGAAGGTTAATAATCCAAGAGAAATATGGAAGCACATTTCCAGAAGAGGAATCTTGAGCAAGTCTGTAAAGTCTTCATTTGAACTCCTCCAGTTCCTATGGAACTCTCAAAAATTTTATCCATCCATCCATCCATCCATCCATTTATCCATCTATCTTCAGAGCTACACCTCTCTGTGTATATTTCTACTGAGATAGATAGCAATATAAATAGATAGCTATACATACATAATTCTTCATAAAACTTGTACTCCATATCCCTTATTTGCACAATTTCTCTTAAGAAAAACTGAGGTAATACTAACAGTGCTTAATTGTTAGTGACTGTATATTGTGCCCTAGGTGTGGTTCACAGGTTGAAATATTGTGTATACATGTCCAAAAATATCACATACACCCAAACCCATTGACTTCCACCACACACAATTTTAATAACTGTTATTGTTTACTTCTATTTTTGAGTTTTGAATGGGAAAGTCATCTTAATTTCTGTGACAGCAAGTCCCATGGGTGATAACAGTGTCTAACACAAAATATCCACTCAACATGTCTTTTTATGAATGTACAGAAGCCCCAGATTATGCCATGTCACAATTATTATTTTTTTTTAATTTCATTCCCCAGAATTCTGGAAGTCTCCAGAGGATGCTTCTGAGACATGTGTGGTGGTCCCAGCCTGGAGTCAGGCAGCAGAAGAGAATTCCTCTGCCTCAGAGTATGTCTCCTGTGTTTCCTCTGCACGCAAGCTCATTCTTGTTGATGAGGATGGTAAGGCAGATGTAGAGGTGAGATCCAAGCTTGGGCAGAAGGCCCAGCTTAGCAACTCAGCCCCACTCCTATTTATGTTACTTTTTTCCCCCAAAACATTGTGGAGTGACTAGAACTGAGGCCTTTGGGGAAGAATAAGTAGAAAATATGTCTTTAAGAATAGGATGAAGATTCTCAGCAAAAACTTCCAACATATGAACACAAGGGCAGGTGTGGGGGAGGCAGTGGGTAGTGCTGATGTATGTATGACAATTTGATCAGAACCTTCTCCCTCAGATCCGCACAAACTCATGTTTACACACACTCATAACTTATACTCCTTCACACCATGCATGACCTACTTTTCCTTTCTTTTACTTACTCTCAAATGTCCTTTCACTCTCCATCAGTCTTTCCCATTCCCTAGTAGCATTGCATAGATATACACTGCCACCCTCATTCCTGCACACAACAATGCTCAGACTCACCTCTTTATACACTAATCCCATAAATATTTCACATGCCCTCACACAGTTGAGGTTTTAATTCCCTCATGCTAGACCAAACTCTGGAAAACTGTGTCCTGAAGAGAATGCTCTTTCATATGTAGTCTTTCTCACCTATAAGCTATTTCATCCATGATGCCTTCAGCCCTTCATAGAGCTGCACATTCTGAGAGCTCAAATGCACTTCCTTTAACACTCTACATCTTACTGTCTCTCAGTTTAACAAAGAACAGGCATCACTTCTGCACTCATTCACATGTACTGTCCCACCACATAATGCACATATGCATGCTCTTTTACCAACACCAGAAGCATAAACCAGCTATGTCTTACAACATACATACAACTCCACAAGACATACCACCTACTCATTCCCTATATAGGTATACCAAGTACACATTTCAAATAACACCACATACAAAATTCTAAACATCACATATAAATGAACTCCCATTCCACATGCGCACACACAAGGATATTCTTATAGCAATCTTAACTCCTACAGACTTCACACACATTTATTCAAGTTGACTTAAGCTTGAAATTTCTTCTCCTAGGAAACCATCAATTACATCAAGATACTCCCTTCCCTGGGTCCTCCGAGATGCCTCTACCCAAGGGTCTTGAGCAATGGGAGACTTCCTCTGCATTTTCACATGTCTATTTTCTTTTCCATTTAGCCAACAGGCCCTTTATGTCCTCAGTACATATGAAAAAGGAAAGGGCCATGAAAATTTACTACACATATGTCCAAATGAAAAGGGGTGTGGCTGTCTTATGGGACAGAGAGAAAGAATTGGAGCCCCCACGAAAGAAGATAAGAATAGAAGAAATGACCTTTCCTGAGAAGATCCATAGAGAAGTTACCCCTTCTCTCATGTCTATGAAAGAACTCCTAACTGACAGTGAGTCCAACCTGGACAACAAAGCCCAAGATGGAAGTGAAGAGGCTGATAGCCCAACAGAGCCTCCAGCTCTGGAGGAGAGTTCCAGGGCCAGGACACCTGAATGGCTGGTGGCCCTGGACAGTGGCTTCAGGTGCATTGCCTGCTGCCGGGTCTTCCCCAGTGTGGAGACCCTTCAGAAGCACGTGGAGCATGGGGTGAATGAGGGCTTTAGCTGCCATGCTTTCCATCTTGCCCAGGCCTGGCTAAAGAGCAAAAGAAACAGGAAAGGAAAGAGAAAGGGGAGGAAGAAGAAGAAGATCAAAACAATGGCATCTGGATACATTACGGAAAAGCATTTTGACATGAAAACATCCTCGTACAAACAAACAGACTGTGTTATCAGCCCCTAAAAGAAAGGAATTGAGGCAGTCCAGACTCTACTGACGAAGCTTCATCTTCTCTAAGCTGCTGTAGAACCCACCTTTGCTTACATATACCTACCACCATCACCACTACCACCACATCACCAGTAAGATCATAGAGTCCCTTTTAATAATATCCACTGCTCTCCTCAGAAGGAAGGAGAAGATGGCAGACTATACCACACAGAACAGCAAAATGTCTTTATACAAACTAAAGAACAATCAACACCAGTATATCATCTCTAGCACTAGAGTTGAGAAAAGGAGATTCATTGGAAGTAGAAACTGCTGTGGGCTGGAGTGCAGAAGAGGTGAGGGCTCCATGGGTAGAAAGGGACCCCCAAATACTTGGGATTCAGCGTTCTGAGAATAGGGGGGATCGGTATTGGAACTTCATCACAGATAACTCCCAAGGTTTAGTAACCATTCTGGGGAAGAATTTCTTTCAGAAGAATATATACATGGAAATGAAACATTTGATTGATGACAAAGTAAGGAGAATGGGTCCTGTCTACATCTTGTGAGGGGTCAGGAGCAAATACCTGCCTGGCAGTTCAGCTGAGCAGAGGAGATTCACAGCCCTTCTAGGTTTAGTCTCTGGCCTGTCCAAGAGGCACAGGCCAAGGCAGAGGCAGGGTTCTGTCCCAGAGGAAGAGTTGATGTGCAGGCCAACCATAGTCCTGCCCTTTCCCTGAATGTGGGTGAGGTCTTGGTCTTGTGATTTTCACACCTATTCGGAGAAAGCTGAGGTGTGTTAACCACTCACAAGCCCACAAGGAGTGGATTCCTTTTTTTTTTTCCCCCCTCAGGAAAAATTTTTCATGGTATGTACTAGGAGCCAGGAGTAAAGGCCATTTCCTCAAAGGTGTCAAGTGTAACTGGGAAAGGTGGGGGAAATAGAGGCCACCATCTGTCATAGACCATTTCTGTAAACTTTCAGTATGATTTGCTTCTTAGAGGACCCTCATGGCCTTTTATGAAACTTCATAGTTCTCACATCTTTCCTTTCTTTTTGTTACAGCTTCAAGTGTCTTGTTCTAAGTGAACAGCAGAGAGGAGAACAGACAAAGCTGCAAAGACTTTCAAAGCTAGGCTCATACTACAATAAATATGTCTTTTATAGATAATGGACAAATGAAAGGCTCATCTTCCATGCCCCAGCACTCAGACATAGAATGAGACCTGAAAATTGCCCTGGGTTTTCTAAATAATGCAGGAAATCCTGACAGTGGCTAAGCACTTCTTACTACAATAAGAAAAGCTGCCTTCCTCATTATATGTATTTCTCTCTGTGTTTTGGTTTAATTCAGAGTGTAAGCTCTGTATCATTCCACATGGGTGAAGGTTACAATGTCAGTGCAGTTTGCAAAGCTTTTGTTATGCTTCTTTGGGTCCATCCTGCACATGTGCCACTTTGAGGTAGTCAGGGACTTGGCACAAAATGGATACACAAAATAGTTTTTCAGTCCTTTTCAATTTTTAATGCAGCTCATTTGAAGCTTAATTATATGGAAGTATTAGGTTTTGGAATTCTCTTTATTAAATAAATTGCTATGTATATTGACCTTATCCTGCACTAACTGATGTGTTTCTTTAGGGACTGAGCTAGCTTCTTGTCTTCCGCAAAGTGATATATATCACTGAGGTCTGCAAAGTGATATATATCACTGAGGTCTACAGTGGATTTTGTTAAATGGAGAAGAAAATAAACTTTTTTACCTGCTACTGATTTTATGTTTGGCATTTACTATTTATTCTTGTTTTCTATATACTGACTACTAAGTCTAATATTTGTATGGATTTTATTAACCTTGATTTTCTCATTTGCCTACAAAAGTATATGTGTGTTCCTTTTGAAGATTCAAAATCCTCCTTATGCTTGTCTTCCTTTACTTCCTCAGTTTTGGTATATCTATTGTTAATTACAGTATAACATATATATGTATTTTAATATATATTTATATATAATATAATATATAATATAATATATGATATATATTATATAATTTATATGTATTTTTTAAAATTCTACTACTTTCTACACGGCTACTACAGACTGAATTAAGTATGATCAATCATCTGTTCAGTTTAACAAAGACAGTTCTACCATTTTCTTACATATTGAAATTTGAGCCCACATATATAAAACACTTTCCCATAATACAATGTTGTATCTTTATATTTTAAATTAATACTGTGTTTGTATTGTATGACTGTGCCTTACTCATGACATGGAAATTTTTTAAATATGTGTTCCATTACAGAAAGAATTAATTAGAAAAGGTTTTCTATTTTTGTGTTTTTAAAATTTAAAATTTAAAGAGCTCATCAACATAAAAATAATTCCATCACAAGGCTATGTTTGATTATTTTTGGTTTTTTGTACTTTAAAAGTATAAAAAGTAACATATTAGATAAAATTGTGTCTATTCTGAATTGATAGATATATGAAAAATAGATGATAATCTTAATGATTCTAAATTCTTTAAGAGATTCATGAAATTATTCTCAGAGGAGGGTGTTGCCATCTGTAGGTAAATAAACATATCATTCAGAGGACAAATTTTTATGTATGAGCTATATCATTTCTTTCATGATGTCTGGTTGGAAACCATGGAGGAAACTTAATTTTAAACCTCATTTTTCACATATTTCTAAATTTCTTGAACACTCTATTATCTTTGTAGTGTTGTAAAGATTTTATGATCATAATAAAATGAAACTACAAGTGAAAAATCAGAAAACATAAAATTCTGTTTCACCTGGAAATAAGTATACCTTTGTCAATGTGAAAAAAGTGCAATAGATACATAGATGCAAAAATCCTCATGAAATACTGGCAAATGGAATTCAACAGCACATCAAAAAGATAATACACCATGATCAAGTGGGTTTTATTTCAAAGATGCAAGGATGGTTCAACATATGCAAATCAATAAATATGATCTACCACATGAGCAGAATTAAAAAAAAAGTGATCTGATCATCTCAATAGATGCAGAAAAAACATCAATAAAATTCAGCATTTCTTCATTACACAAACTGTCAACAATTAGGCATAGAAGGAAAGACCATACCTAAAAATAATTAAAACCATACACAACAAACCCAAATCCAACATCACACTGAATGAGGAAAAGTTGCAAACATTTCCCTTATGAACTGGAAAAAAGATAAGGATGCCCACTTTTACCAATTCTAATTAGCATAGGACTGGAAGTCCTAGCCAGAGCAATCAGTCAAGAGAAAAGAAATACAAAGTATTCAAATTGAAAAAGAGGAAGTCAAATTATCCCTGTTTGCTAAGGATATGATCTTATATCTAGAAAACCCTAAATACTCTGCCAAAAGACTTTTAGATTTGATAAATGAATTCAGTATAAAGTTTCCATATACAAAATCAGTGTATGGAAATCAGTAGCATTTCTATACACCAATAACAATAAGCTAAGAATCAAGTCAAGAACACAACCACATTTATGATAACTGCAAAAAATTAAGTAAAACAGCTAGGAATATATATAACCAATGAGGTAAAATATCTTTACAAGGAAAACTGCAAAACACTGATGGAGAAATTGCAGATGACACAAACAAATATAATAACATCTCATGCTAATAATGGATTGGAGAGTCAATATTATCAATATTGTTAAAATGACCACACTGCCTAAAGCAATCTACAGATTCAATGTGACTCCTACCAAAATACCAATTGTTGGTTTTCACAGATATAAAAAAAAAAAAAAATCCTAAAATTCTTTTGGAACCGAAAAAGAGGCTAAATAGCCAAAGCCATCGTGTGCAAAAAGGACAAAGCTAGAGGCATCACATTACCTGACTTCAATTACACTACAAGTATACACACTAAAACAGTAAGGTACTGGTATTAAAATAGACACACATCAATGGAACAGAATAGAGAACACAGAAATAAAGCCACATACCTACAGCCAACTGATCTTCAACAAAGTTAGCAACAAACATACACTGGGGAAAAGACACCCTTTTCAATAAATGATACTGAGAAAACTGGATAGCCATATGCAGAAGAATGAAACTGGATCCCTGTCTCTAATCTCTCATCATACACAAAAATTAACTCATGATGGATTAAATACTAAAAGTAAGACCTGAAGCTACAAAAATTCTAAAAGAAAACCTAGGAAAATCTCCTCTGGACATTGACCTAGGTAAATAATTCATAGCAAAGACCTCAAAAGCAAATGCAACAAAAACAAAAATAGATGATTAGGAATTAATTAAATGAAAAAGCTTATGCACAGCAAAAAGTAAATAAATAATCAACAGAGTAAACAGACAACCTACAGAATGGGAGAAACTATTTGTAGACTATGAATCCAACAAAGGACTTATATCCAGAATCTATCAGGAACTCAAACAACTCATCAACAAACCCCCAAATAATCCCATCAAAGTGTGCAAAGGACATAAATAGACATTTTTCAAAAGAAGACACACAAAACAAGACATGTAGCCAAGAAGCATATAAGAAAATGTTCAACATTGTAACTGGTCCTATGAATAAACACAAGATAAACACCCATACATGTTTTCCCTGCCGCTTTCTTATGTTTTGGATTCCCAGGCCAATAGGGCTTGATGACCAGAACCCTACAACTCTTAACTACTTGAGTTTTTGAATTGTTTCCAGGAAACAGTGGAACTTTTTGAAGATAAAAGAGTTATGATTCTGAAGGTCCCTGCTCCAGGTTTCCCAATAAATAACAAGACCCACCATCCCTCACTAACTTTCCTACATTAATTTCAACATAACCTGCCCCAATGCACATAGGCCCTCATTAACTTCCATATTTCTTAATCCCTTCTAAAAGCCCCTACTCTCTGTTAGTTGGAGAGACAGTTTTGAGGCTGCTCCCTTCTGTCTCCTAATTGACATCATTCATATTAAAAAATTCCTTTCTTCCTTGGGAATCCTCATTGTCTCAGCAATTGGTTTTCTGTGTAGTGAGCAGCTGGACCTAGGCAGGAACTCCCTGGAGGTTTCAGTAACAAAATCACTGATCATCAGACAAGTGCAAATTAAAACCACAATGAGATACCTACTTATACCCATCAGAATGGCTGTTATTAAAAAGTCAAAAAACCACAGATGTTGGCAAAAAAAAAGGTAATGCTTATACATTTTTGGTGGGAATGTAAATTATGGAACCTTTATGGAAAACAATATGGAGATTTCTCAAAGAACTATAAATAGAACTACCATTCAATCCAGCCATCCCACTACTGGGTATCTACCCAAAGTAAAAGAATCATCATCAAAATGATACCTATGCTCATATGTTCATCGCAGCACTATTCACAACAGCAAAGGTATAAATCAACCTAAGTGTTCATCAATGGATGATTGAATAAAGAAAATATGGCATATAAATACCATGGAATACTACTCAACCTTAAAAAATAAAATATCCTTTGCAGCAACATGGATAGAATTGGAGGCCATTATCTGAAATAAAATCACTCAGAAACAAAAAGTCAAATACTGCACATCCTCATGAGTAGGAACTGTATGATGTGTACACATGAACATAGAGAGTGGAATGACAGACATTGGAGACCCAGAAGGGTGAGAGCATGAGAGGGTGGGAGGGGGCTGAAGGATGACAAATTACTTAATAGGTACAATGTACACTATTTGGGTGATGGTTACATTAAATGCCTGGGCTTCACCACTATGTGCTATAACCATGTAAGAAAACTGCATTTTGAACTTAAAAAATTTTTTACAAGTACAATAAATACACTAGAGTGTCTAAAAGGTTACAAACATAGTAGTAATAATGTATTTTCTGTACTTTTTTAGATTATAATTAGACCCATGTAAGGATACTTTATCTGAATTGATGTTTATGGAGTTTGAAGAAAAAATATGTTGTGGATATTTTAAATGTCAAAAATGCACTGTTTAAAAATAAGTTTATCCTTGATGCATTGAGATTTTACATGAACACATAGGCACCCTAAGGCACATTGATAACGTACTTTCATAACCAAGCAAAACAAGCCCTTGTTGGATATCTTGCTGTGTTATCAAATCAACTGAATATGTAAACATCTAATTAGATTTAAATTTTATTTCCAGATCAAATTGGCTCAATTAAAAGCCCACGAAAAATAGCTTAATTTCCTTTTCTGTGACTAGGTTTCCCTCAACAGTGGAGTAAAAATATGCATTTTTTTTTTTTGCAGGAAAATAATATAAATGTAATAAAATACAGTCAAAAAAGCAGACTTCATCTTTACTACAATAAGGCATGGGAGATAGTGCCTTTCACCAGCAACTGCTAGAATAATGGCACCTAAGTATACATCATTGATCACATAACTTATATGAGGAAGGAGTTTTGCTCTTTCCTAAGCTATTAGTATTTGTTAAGCCCTTTCTGAAATTTCTAAATAACTCAACACAAAGTACGAGAATATATAATTTTCTATCAATCTTTTTTAACACTATATCAACCTCACTTTATTAAAATATATTTAGTTAACTGTTTTTCTCATATAATGAGGATTGTGACCATTAAAGTAGATCCTCTTATTATTGATTGAACTCACAATTTTTGCTTATTATTGAATGAACCCACCATATCCTCTTCATTCCAAAGTCACAAATAATCAAAAAGAATGTTTAGAAGTTCTAATGTTGTCTACATTTATAGGAAACAAAGTTTTTTAGATAATAAACAGCTCAATTTTTCTGAGGTAGAAGTTACCATGGTAACTTTTGTAATAGTTACAAGCAAAAGAACATTACCTCAGCAATTGAGGATTGATTACTTATTTTGAGACACATAGGAAAAAGTAAACAATAGGTCCTAAGCTATTTCCTTTCTCTGTGTTTTTAGCATTTCCATTCTTACACTAGATAATGGCAGTATTCTGTTCCTTCTTAATAATTATTGTACTGATTGCTGTAATGTTTCTCATAGTGCAATGCAAGTAAAATTTCGAGAATATTAAATAAATAGTACAGTCTCCATCTCAACCTTACCCTTACCCAGAAACTGCAGCCATTCCATCTAGAGAAGAGAAAAGATTGAATATCATTTTAGGAAGAAAGAAAATATAATTTAGGTGTCTGGGCATGGTGGCTTACACTGGTAGTCCCAGCTACTTGGGAAGCTGAAGTGGGAGGATGTATTGAGCCCAGGAGTTTGTGGCTGTAGTCTGTTATGATTGTGCCTGTAAATAGCCACTGCACTTCAGCCTGGGAAACATAGCAAGATCTCATCTTTTAAAAAAAAGAAAAAAGAAAAGAAAGAAAGAAAATGTATTTTAAAGGATATTCCTGACACAATAGAAGGAGCAAAAAGTGTCAACTTTCCAAATTGGTAGAATGTAGGAATTAGAGAGGAGGGCCAGGGAAGTAAAAAGTTCAGATACCAATGTTCCTGCTACTCTTACACTCATATTTCCAAGGTTGGAAATGTGTCATTTAATCATCCAGAAGTGTACAGAAGAAACCAGTAATACAATTGGTTCTCTTCTGTAGGGGTAGACAGGACGAGAGTTTGGAATTTAGAAGTAGGAACTACAAGTATTCCTAGATCCCAATTAGTTTTGCATTCCATTTACAAGATATATGAGTGATTGCGAATGATTTAGCAGAGAGAGGTATTTAAGCCAATTATCAAAGTTGATTGAGATTGTAACTGGTTCTATGAACAAAAATGCCTTTTTGCAATTATCTTATATTTCAAATTCCCAGGCCAGTAAGATTTGCCCACCAGAACTTTGTAATTTTCTGTTTCATTGTTCCTTTCCCTTTTGAGTTGTTTCTCAAAAGTGGCAGAACCTCCTTGCAGCCAGGAGACAACTATAAGTCCTTATACCACCTGACTGATCAGAAAAGTAAAGATAAGGGGCATTCCACCACAAATACTGCCCAAGCACATGCTGACATGCTGAGCAACCTACCCCCACCACCTGCATGCACACAAGAGAGAAAGGATAACCAATATTAATCCCTTGCTCATTATATGCTAAAATCTCCACCCTGGGAGGGGCTTATCTGCCATTTTTCAATCATGTGATATAGGTTCAAGTATGATTTCTCACTGCTCTTGCATGCCCTGCATTCCACCCCAAACGTGTAATGATGCTCACTCACTTCTTGAATTAATCTGTTATCTCTAGAAAAACACCTAACCTCCTCAGTCAGAGAGACAGATTTAAGGCAGTTCTCCCACCTCCTAGTTGAGATCATTTGCAAGTAAACTTCTGTTCTTCCTTGCCAATCATTGTTGTCTCAGTAATTGACTTTCTGGGCATTGAGCAACTGAGCCTAGGGAACAAAATCTCTTTGTGGGTTCATAAACAATATTAAAACTAAAACTTTCATAAACAATGGTTTATATTATCTGATATTTGTGAATGAGTATTTTTTTCCAATTACTGTCCTAGAATGTCAAATATATAACTACATCTCTAAATATATTTGATATGGCCAATTTACCTTCTTCAGAAGTTGTACTCTAGTGAATTTCCCCCAGTAATATCTGAAAGAACTTATTTTTTGTTGAGCCTAAGAATACTGATTTATAGAAATGCCCCCTGTATTTTTAGAGACAGATATCATTTCAGAAGTCAAGCAAGGCTTTGCCTTAAAGGAAAATGTAAACGTGTTAGTTTGCATATCAAAAGCTGCTGCCTCAGGAGGGCATCTCAATGGTTAGTAGCAGTTGCTTTCCAAGGCAACACTGCAATCTGGGCTTATGGTTCTCACTTGTTTTGAAAGACAAAACAGGTCTTGCCTGGAGCCATATATTGCCGGAGCTGATCAACAAAGACCACCGGGGATGA
Organism: Varecia variegata; assembly: GCA_028533085.1. Lineage (NCBI taxonomy): Eukaryota > Metazoa > Chordata > Mammalia > Primates > Lemuridae > Varecia > Varecia variegata. Next base: position 99,171,692 of record CM052439.1, on the reverse strand, counting down.
GAGCTGATCATGAAATATACTGAGAGCTGATTAAGCAGATACGTTGCCCGAGCCAGGCCCAGACGAACTATACGTTTAAAGTAAATAAAATAAGGCACAGCTCATGTTGACTTCTAAAATCTCTGTTCTAACTCAAAGCAACCAGAGCCACGATGTCGCTGTTTTTGCTAAAGAAATAGCCATATTATAAACCTAGAAGTTTACCCCAAGAAGATTTAACTCATTGTTTACCCAGGTAGAGTTAGTTGATGATGATGATCTGTAGTAGCCTTTTAGAAGACTTTTGACCCTGAACCAAACTATCTATCATTGTGTAAATCCCGTTGCCCTTGGTAACCGAGAGCCAGTATCTGCCCTATAAGTATCTGTGTGAAACTTCACTTGTTACATTTCTGTGGGAAGAGATTGTAACCATCCAGGCACCCTCCTTTGTCTATCTTCATAAATCTTTACTTTATAAACTATATCTTTGGCTCTGTGTATTATTTTTTATTTCTGTTTCCTACTATTTTTTCATCCTTTGTGGTGACCCCTGCCTGAGGGACCTGGCAACCTCTTTGTGGGGAGTGTAGCTAACTCCCCGCAATCTTTTTCCAATCTCACCAATATAGCACAATGTCAAACTTTTGGATTTTTGCCAATCATGTAGATGAGAAATGACACAACTATAGTTTCAATTTATTTTACTATTACTGAGGTAGAATAGAATTTCATATGCTTAAGGGCCATTTGCATTTTCTTTTTTGTGAACTGCATATCTTTTGGCCAATTTTCTCTCTGCTTAGTTCTCATTTTATTATTATTATTATTATTTCAGAATACTATAGGGGTATAAATGCTTTGGTTACATATATTATCTTTGTACCATTCGAGTCAGAGCTATAAAAGTGCCCATCTCCCAGAAACTGAGCATGACGTCTGTTAGATGTGAGTTTGTCCATCCCCTCCTCCCCCCTCCCACCTGCTCAACACCTGATGAATATTACTTCCATATGTGTACATGAGTTTTGATCCATTATTAACAATTTAATGGTGAGTATATGTAGTGTTTGTTTTTACATTCTTGTGTTATTTCACTTAGTAGAATGGGCTCCAGCTCTATCCAGGATAATATAAGAGGGACTAGATCACCATTGTTATTTTGTGGCTGAATAGAACTCCATTGTATACATATACCACATTTTATTAATTCACTCATATTGATGGGTACTTGGGTTGTTTCCACATCTTTGCAATTTTGAATTGTGCTGCTATAAACATTTAAGCGCAGATGTCTTTTTTATAGAATGTCTTTTGTTCCTTTGGGTAGATGCCCAATAATGAGATTGCTGGAATAAATGGTAGTTCTACCTGTAGTTCTTTGAGGTATCTCCATATTACTTTCCACAGAGGTTGTACTAGTTTGCAGTCTCACCAGCAGTGTGTGAGTGTTCCTGTCTCTCCACATCCATGCCAACATTTATTGTTTTGGGACCTTTTGATAAAAGCCATTCTCACTGAAGTTAACTGATATCTCCTTGTGGTTTTGATTTGCATTTTCCTGATGATTAGAGATGAGCATTTTTTCATGTTTGTTGGCCATTAGTCTGTCTTCTTTGGAAAGTTTCTGTTCATGTCCTTTGCTCACTTTTTGATGGGGTTGTTTGATTTTCATGAGTGCTATATAGATTCTAGCTATTAGCCCTTTATTGGATGTGTAGCATGAGAATATTTTCTCCAATTCTGTACATTGTCTGCTCTTGTGATAGTTTCCAGTGGAATAGAACTGAGAACATAGACATAAAACCATCCTCATATAGCCATCTAGTCTTTGACAAAGCAGACAAAAATATACATTGGGGAAAAGAATCCCTATTCAATAAATGGTGCTGGGAATATTGTTTAGCCACACATAGAAGACTGAAACACCTTCTGATCTGAAAGATCTGCACCTTTCACCTCTCACAAAAACCAACTCACTGTGGACTTAAACCTAAGGCATGAAACTGTAAGAATTCTAGAAGAAAATGTTGGAAAAACTCTTATAGACATTGGCCTAGGCAAAGAATTTATGAAGAAGATCCCAAAGGCAATCACAACAACAATAAAAATAAATAAATGGTACCTGATCAAATTAAAACCTTCTGTATGTATATTATATACATGAGAGATTTTCTTACAATTTGTCTCTTGACTTTGATTATGGTTATTTTATTCTAAACAGAGTGTTTCAATTTTACCAACATAGGTTTATAGGTGTTTTTATTTATTGCTTTTGGATTTTGATTCATAATTAAAAGGATTTCTGTGCTCTGTGGTTGTAAAGTAATGCATCTGTTTTGTTTTGTTTTTTTTCAAGGATACTATTTTTTTCTATTTTTTACATTAAACAGGTGATGATCTGAGATGTTGATCCAATTTTACTTCTTTTTTTCCCCAAATGGTTCTCCAGTTGCCCTAATTTCATTTATTGAGATGTCCATCTTTTCCTCAGTTATATCCCTCTTTGCCAGCATTGATTTACCATCTTTAGCATATACTAAATTCCATTTCTATTTGTACTTAAGTCTAATTCTAGATTTTCTCCTTTATTTCATAGATACTTTCTCCAGTCTCTATGCATGCCAGTACAATGTGTCTTACTTATATAGGTGTTGTAGTATGTTTTAATATTTAGAGGTTTAGACTTCTCTTACTGTCCCCCTGCCCTCAGGGATTTATTGGCTATTCTACTTGCTAATATTTCTCTGTGAACTTGAGAATCAAGTTGTTTAGCTACAAGAAAAGCAAAAAACAAACCCAAATAAAAAGAGTTACGAGTATTTTTATTGGGATTGCATTATATTTGTGTTTTATCTTGGGGTTTCTTTATGGTACTATATACATCATCATATAGTGTTTTGGCATGTTTTAAGTCTAATTTTGAGTCTTTTAAGAGTATTTTAGAGTTATACTCTAAATGTTTATATATTTATTAAGTTTAATTTTAAATATTTTTCTTAGATATTGTAAATGGAATTCCTTCTATTATACCTTATGACTGGATAATGTGCTTAAGTATGAACTCTATTGATTCTTTTTAAAAAAATAGTGATTGTAACAATACGACATGTTTAAAATTATGGTTTTTCTGGACTTTTTTATTTTACCTACTTTTTATTTTCAAAAGTGCACCCTGGAAAACCAGCTACTTTTACTTGAAGGAATGCTTGTTTTTGATTGGCTATCATGGAAATATTATATATTTCTTAAGTGGAAAACATATATTTTGATTTTTTCACAAATTCTTTTTTTCCCTCTAGCCATTGTAATTTCTTATATTATCACCTTTGCAAACTTAGACCTTTTATGAAAATGTTTAACCATCTTAAAGGAAAATAGCTCATGCACAAATTCTTCATATTTCACCATTCCCATAGTTTTCCTCAATGGAGCCTTGCCAGCAGAAGTATTATTTCTTTCCTCAATTGGACCCGGTAGATTTTTTGTGAATCTTCTCAGGTAAAATTCTGATGTATGTCCACTGCTGAGTTACTTAGTCATGGGCTGGCTATTCAGTTTCACAGGTTTATGTCTGCTTATTGGAAAACTGTTTGACATTAAGTCATTCACCCTGGGTATTAACTCGCTCCTCTTGGTAAAGAGTTCTAGACTGACAACTTTTCTCTCTCAGTACTTTGGAGGTACTGCTCCACCTAGCATTGATGCCTACAAGAAAATTGTAGGCATCAAAATTTTCATCCTTATTCTTATTCCACTATACATAATACTACTCTAGCCATGATTTTTCTATTTATTACTAGTGGTAAGCAATTTGATTGTGATGTGCTTTGATGTAGCTGTCTTCACATTTCTTGTGACTGAGGTACATTTAGCTTCTTGTATTGGCATGCTTATAGATTTTATCAAATTTAGAAATTTTACAGCCATTGTTTCTTCAAATATGTTTTTCCACTCCAACTCAGCTTCCTCTCATGTGAGTACTCCTTTTTATGCATGTATTTGGCTCTTTGAATTTGTTTTTAATAATTTTTCTTCATTTCATTTTATATTATATTTATTACTTTGTCCTCAAGTTCACTAACCTTTTATTCTGCTATGTCTAATCTGCTTTTAATCTCATTCCATGCTATTTTTTTTAGTTTTATCTCTAGAAATGTGATTTTTGAGTTTTAAAAAATATATATTCTGTGTTTCTACATTATATACCCAACATTTTGCTTCTGCACACATGGAATATAATCATGTTAACTATTTTAATATTCTTATTTATGAATTGTATTATATCTATGTGGTTCATTTTTGGATCATTGTTAATGTGAGTTATATTTTCTTTCTTCTCTACATGTTGGATGCCAGGTATTGTGAATTTTACTTTATTGGATGCTATAGAACATTTTTTCTGGAATATAATAAAGTTACCTGAAAACATTTTGAGCCTTTTGATCTATCCTTTAAACTCTGTTAGGTGAGACCAAAACTGCATTTGTTCTAGGGTTATAGGATTAAATTTCTCCCTCCCAGTACTTAGGCAAGACAATTCTTAGTACTGTAATCAATGTCCATTGATTTGTGAGTTTTTCACTCCAGCTATCAGGTACAGAAAATTTTCACAGCCCTTGTGAACTACAGACACTGTTTCCTCTATTCCTTCTAGTGGTTTATGTTTCTCATAATGTTTGTTTATTTCCTCACATATATTCTATTATTAGTACTCAACTAAATATTTTATTGGGACCCTCTGCAGATTTTTAGACTCCTCACTGGGTGCAGCTCTCTTTTCTTGTTCTCGTGCCTTACAAACTATAGAATCCTTAGGATTGCTTGGATTTTGAACTTTTTGCTCAACTCAGGGAGTATGGTTGGCTCTACCTGGGCTTTCCTTCCCCATACTTTGGTCTTGAAACTTTCTCCATGCAGGAAGCTAGAGCAGTTTTATAATTTACACCATTTGTTTCCTGTTTCTCAGGGATCACTGGTTTCACTGCCTGATATTATGAGTGCTGTTATTTCATATATTTTTATTATTATTATTTTTTGGTTGTTTTAGGCCAGAGGGTAATCTGGTTACTGTTTGATATGATTTGGACATTTGGTCTCTCCAAATCTCATGTTGAAATTTGATCCCCATTGTGGGAAGTGGGGCCTGGTGGGAGATGTTTTGGTCATGGGAGCAGATTCCTCATGAATGCCTTAGTGCCCTTCCCAGGATAATGAGTGAGTTCTCCTTTTATTAGTTCACAGGAGAGAGTTTATTGTATAAAGGAGCCTGGCACCACCTCCTCTCTCTCTTGCTCCTTCTCTTGCCATGTGACATGCCTGCTCCCCCTTTGCCTTCCACCTTAATTGGATGCTCCCTAAAAACTTCACCAGAACCAGATGCCAGTGCCAGGCTGCAGAACCATGAGTCAAATAAAGCTTTTTTCTTTATAAATTACCCAGGTTCAGATACTCCTTTATATTAAGAGAAATAAAAAACAGACTAGCACAATTACTCCACATTTTTACTATAAATTTTATTTTCATCAAAGTAACTCATAGTAATACAAATTATTATATAAACTATAAAATTATCTTACAAGTTTTAAAATTAAAAAAATAATTGTTTTCAGCACTTTTAGTTTTTCTGGCACTGACTGCATATGTCTAGATATTACACTTTTGCAGTTCTTTATTAACTTTTGGATTACCTTGGGATTTTCCATTATGGAAGATGAGAATTTATTCTCTTACTTCACCCTCATGATATTTGCATACACAGTTTGTAGGCACATGTGCCTAGACAAACACACAAATTTCCCTTCCTTTCATTTTTGCAAACTTACATTCTCTAATTTTTTGAAGGTTTGATTTGAATCAATCAGAATTCTTTGCTTATTATTGCTCCATCATTTTTTCTTCTGAAAATCCATGTAATTAATGATTGTATTTTTTATGTTTACAGCTCTTTTTTTCTTGAGTCTTTTTTTCCCTCCCATTTACTATTTCTTCTTTTTTTTTACAGGTTTTTAAAATAATCTGTATTTTTTTTAAAGTTAATATATGCAATATAGGAAACTGAAAAACACAAGAAGCAAAGAACAAAGTCATCCACAATCACAAGCAGTTTACAGTTGGACATGTCCTTCTAGATCCTGACACATACACAACATCCAATTTTATGGGATTGAGATAGTACAGTATGCATCATGCTTTTTCACACATCATGAATATTTACTAATCGAAAATCCCAAAGCTATGTGAGTATTTTGATAACCAAGAATACACTACACCAACTCAATCTGTTAGGAAAAAATGTAATCCTGCCTTTCTTGGGATGAAAATTTCATAGAAGACAAAAATGGCAACAGGCCTCTAGATAAAAGTACTGGCAGAGTTCCAATTAAAATACTGCATTCCCTTAATGTTCAATTTAAAATCAAACACAAAGCAACAGAGACAGTAAGTGTAATGTTTCTAAAAGAATTCATTATCAAATCTATACCATTAAAGTATTAGCAAGAAGATATGTTTCTATTGAATTACTTAATATATTCTTATAGTATAGCCAAAAGGGATGCACATACATCAATGTCTATCATCAAAATGTAAATACAAACACATCTGCATACTTCTCTCCTTTCATACTTCCTTCTGCCCCTCTGCTGCTAACTATTTCAATAAAAATTGTCTAATTATTCAGTACTATGAAAACTCTTAGAATGTCACTTTCTACTTATTCAAATACTTAAGTAATCCAGTAATCTATCAATTCCATTTTTTTCCTTTGAGACATTACACATGAAGTCCACCATATTTGTGAAACAATCTGAAATAGCTATTTGATGGTCTTCTGCACAAATATATTTATGGGATATACATTTCAGTATGGTATTGTTTTGGAAGCACCACTTGATAACAAATCTCAGATCTTCTTCTTTTGGTCTACTTCCTTATTTTAGTGGGGTAAAACTTCCACAAGTTTTTTAAGAAAAAACATATTTAAATACCTTGAATGTCTGAAAATGCCTTTATGATTTACATATCACTTATAATTTGGCTTGTACAAAATTTTAGAGTGGGGCATAAAAAGCTCATTGGAACCTCTTTGACCATCTGCAGGACTTTCTGGTGGTTCTCACTGTGTAGTAAATGAGAGAGTTCTGGCAATTTCAAATTTCACATATGTAGGGATTTTCTTTAGGGTCATTTAAATTCTCCAGGAAAAAAAAATAAATCTTCTAATCTCTTGTTTGGGAAAATGTACACTTACTAGGCTATACTTTAACCTACATCTTTGGAAGAGAATTAAGAGTATAAGTATTCTGCATACAGGATGTCAATCAATTTCCTTATTTTCAGAATATATCTTTTCCTCCTGATTCATACTATTTTTGGTTTCCCTCATTTGGAAGTCAGCTAGGATTTTTCCCAGGAGTACTTCTCAAACTTCAGCATGCATCACAATCACCTGGGGATCTTGTTAAAATACAGTTTGCATGGATATATTTTCAGAATTTGTTATTCAGGAGGTATTGGTGGGGTCTGAAGTTTATATTTTTTAACAAATGATGATGTTAATGTTCCTTATCCAGGGTCTGTACTTTGAGAACCACTGTTCTACATGGCGCTTGCAAATATTACATATTCTTTTATCTTTTGAACATAGTTCTCTGTATAATTTACTTTGATATAATAACAAAATTTGCCAATCTTACATAATTCCAATGAGAGATCACATCTTAATTTGTTTCTGCTGCTACAACAAAATACCGTAGACAAAGTAATTTATAAATGATAGAAAGTTATTTCTCACAATTCTAAATGTTGGAAAGTCCATGATCCTGGAATCAGCAGATTTAGTGTCTGGTGTGGAATCTTTGCTTCCAAGATGGCAACTTGCTGCTGCATCCTTCAAAGGGGACAAAAGCTGTATCTTTACATGGCAGAAGGGATGGAATAGCAAAAGAGAGCATTAGAATGCTCTCTTCAAGCCCTTTCATAATAGTACAAATACATTCATTAGGGTAGAGCCCTCATTAATTAATGACTTCCCAAAAGGCCCCATCTCTTGATAATACCGCATTGGGTATCAGGTTCCAACACATGAATTTTGGAGGGACAGAAACTTTCAAACCATAGCAGATTATGATCTGTATGGTTAGTTTTAAGGCTTTTGAAGATAAATTTGACCAATGTTCTCTCAAAGTGCCTGATTAGAGGTAACTTCATCATGAAATAAAAGACTTTAGCAGAGTGATTACACTATGGGCTCTGGAACTAGGCTTTTATGACTCACTTTTTGTGGACTTCAGTTAACTTGAATCACCTCCCTCTACTTACATTCCATCATCTCCTTTGGTGATATCAATTGCTCCTATAACTTAGTGTTACTGTGATAATTTCATAATAAATATGATAATAAGTAGGCATAGCTGTTAAACATTTAGTGCAGAGCTTGGCCCAAAGCCATCAACAGCATCATCAGTCTTATTATTATCATCAATAAACTGATATTGTAACTAACAATAGCATATAAGGCTCAGGGACTGACTCTGCTCTAATGCAAACTTTAGCGAATGCAGCATCCAGTTGAGCAATTATGCCACTAATAAAGTTCTTTGTCACTGATCCAAGGGTCTTGTGTCTTCTGCCATCATTCATGAAACTGTAGTAGCTAATTTTTCATTTTTTAAATTAAAAATTTTTTATATAATGATACATAACAGTTGTACATATTGATGGAGGGCATGTGATATTTTGATACAAGTATGTAATGTACAGTGATCAAATCAGGGTAATTGAGTTTTATCTTGCAAGTAGAGTAAGACTCAGATCTTTCACACGTTGTAACAAATATATATATTTTTCAATGCTGGTGAGAAAACTCATGTTATCCATTAGTTGTAGCATTAAGCTAGTAAACCTAGTTATTTTTTTAAAAGTAACCTCTACAATAAGAAACTATAAAACACAAATCATGTTTCTCATATACACATTTATCACAAAAGTCTTTGTGTTATATGAAGCATAGGTAAGATTCTGCAAATATTTATCAATGCATTGACTTTTTAAAGAGGTTTTTTGTGCTCAGATACAATTTAAATGTAGGCTATTTATATATATAATTTTGAGGTCAATATATTAATAACTGAAAATAGAGGTTACCAATGCAATTTAATCTGATCCTTTTTAACTTCAATATCTATAAAACTTATGCCCTTAATAATCCACAGATTTCTTTTTTTTTAATTTTTTTTTAATTTCAGCTTATTATGGGGGTACAAAAGTTCTGCATAGATATATTGCCCATGTCCCTCCCAATCCCCCGAGTCCAAGCCTCAAGCGTGTCCATTCCTCAGACAGTGCACATCGC
>CM052439.1:99141151-99161858 GCA_028533085.1 Varecia variegata | reverse complement strand
AAAAAAAGAAATTTTTCAAAAGAAGATATAAGAATGGCTAACAAACATATGAAAAAATGTTCAACATCTCTAATCATCAGAGAAATGCAAATCAAAACCACAATGAGATATCACTTAACTCCAGTGAGAATGGCCTTCATCAAAAAGTCACAGATTTCTTTTACAGAGGAATGAAGTCATTACAGTTTAATTTTGTTCAAATATTTTATTTAGGCTATTTTTTTTGTGGCCACATTCTTTTTTGGTAGTCTAATTTTTTCACTGGTGTTTGGGAATAGATTATTTTGATAAATTGTATAATCCACAATTATACAAATCACAAAGCAAATAAGTTAAATATAGAGTTGAAAAACTATTTTAAGTAGTTAATATTTCACTTTTTTCAGGGAAAATTAATATATCTATTTTATTCTACTATCTCCTTCATTTCTAAAAACTTATATTTATCTCAAATATTTGTTATATTCTCTATGAGCATCTATTTTGGAGGTTAGCATTTGACCCAACCTTAGATTGCAAATTGGCACACCCTCTCATTACTTTACCTTGTTATACAATAAACAAAGCTTTTACCATGTCTGATTTAAATCAAGCATTTCATGATTTCCAACATTTCACAGTAAATTTTGAGCCACAAGAACTTGCCAATATAATTTTTTTGTTTTTACAATCCTTACATTTGGCATGTAGTTTTAAAATTAACTTAATTCTGCTGATTATTTATTGTAGAGAAAGATTTGTTCCTTAATCCTGATTTATTAAAAATTAATAGAGCAGAGGACAATAGCACTAAATAGCCACCAATGTGCACATAACAACATAGTCATCAAAATGATTTTTTTTTGTCAAAATTTCTGATTTCATGATGACTCTAAGCCAATAATGAGAGACTATGAATGCAGGTGAAGTTCTACATCATGAACAAAAGCTTTCTATTTCTCATACCTCAAGATTCGTGGTTGAAAGTAGTGAGGCAAATCTCCCTGCTGGTTGAGAACAGTAGACAGTAATGCAGTAGCTTTAGGGACACAGAAATATCAAAACCATTGCTCTGAGGGTCTATGAGTACAGAATTAACTTTATGCATCAGTATAATAGCTCATTGGTGTGATTTTAAGCACTTAAAAACATTGCTTTCCCAAAATATCAGTCTTCTGCTCATTCTTGTAATCACCAGAAAGAATGTGGATCAAAACATAAAACATACTGCTTTGTCAAATTTAGATATAAATTAAAGATGCTATAATCTCTATACTGGCTTATTTTCCTCAATTATTCATGTTACTCTATTGTCACTAATGTGCTGTTTACCCACTATTCTTGACTCTTCTCTCATGTCATCTTGATTTCTTTTCTCTACCCACAAATTCACAGAGATATTCATACCTTTAGGCAGATATTTCCCAAAATAAACAAAGATATATAGCTTTTTATAAAGAGCAGACATTATCATGTCTGTCCCATACCTTTTACAAGAAAAGTTATTTTTTCTATGACTGGATTGCTTCTCAGTTCATTGTTCATAATCTGTCATGTTCTGTGTCTCTGATTAAATGTAATGTCTTTTCTCTGTTGAGATACATTGGCTAAAATGGTTTATGATTCACAGATGGTTAAGTTAGAAAAAAAATGATACAGATTTCTTGCTCTCTCAGAAAAAAAAAAAAACAATAGTTTTGGAGACTGTAAAAGGTGGAAGAAATTGTCCCAAAACACTATACCTTCTTTGTTCTTCCATTACCCTCAAATAAATTTAGGATTTGGTCATATTTAACACCATTAGATTCATAGTATTTCATAGAATTATTGGTTTTATCATGGGGATTTTACATTTAAAAACTTGAGCTTTCACTAAGAAACCCACTAAAATTTTTTTGGTGAATGGTTTGGCTCAAATAATCTTATATACAGAGTTGTCCTAAGATTTATCATTTCTGTTTGTGCCACAATGTCACCCCTATGTTTTTTATCTCACCTACCTAGTGCATTTTTTCCCACATTTCCTCTGTTAATGTGAAATGCAGGTTCTACTCTGAAGCATTATTCTGTCTTTGATCTTATCACGATACTGCCATGGTCAGCTGCTCTTCTCTGATCATGCAATGATTTTTCATTTCTCCATGGTGGAGTTTCTCAGCGCTGGCACCATTAGCATTTTGGATTGGATGATTCTTTGTTTGGAGTTGGGGAGGGGTAGTTCTGTGCATCATAGAATGCAGATGTTTAGCAGCATCTCTGGGTTCTATGCACTAAATGCAAGGAGCTCTTTGCCCATGCCATCCCAATCACAAAAGTCAAATATATCTCTAGAATTGCCAAATGTTACCCTGAGGAGAAAAATTGCCCCTGTTTGAAAATCCCTGCTCTATGGTGGTGTTGGTTTTTCTATCCTATGGAAGCATGGCATTTTATCTTTTAGTTGAGTTTCTTCCCTCAGTTTTTCTAATACATGTACACCGATTCCTCAAAACATTCAGCTATTAGCAAGGATATGTCCTCCTAAGATGACAAGTATTCAAGAGTGGAGCTAACACACCCATGAATGTCGAAATGAATAATTCTGCCTCAAGTGCCTGAACTTTTATTTCTAGGAACTAGAAACATCATTAGTGTTTTACTTTCATTTAACAGTAAGAGTAGTCAACACACTTCAACCTCTTAGGTCATATACTTCAGGTTGTGTCTTTAATTTCAGGCAGAACTCTTAGCAGTGCCTTCTCAAATATACGGATCTGTTAGTATCTTGTCCTACCACATAAACAAAAGTCTGCTTTTATGTCATCTGTGTGGGCTTGGATTTAACTCATCAGTGGAGCAGTTACATGTCTTCTATTTTCAGAAGTCAACAAAACCCAATTTAAAACATAGTCCACTGCTAGAGTCGGGAGACTTTAACTGCCATAGGCAACAGCACATATAACAATGAGGATGCCAGCAACATCTCTTTGTTTGGGTGGAAAGGCAGACACTCACATGGCATGAAACTACTGGAGACAGTTCCCACAGAGACTTCTGAAGGGGAGAAAAGTCATGTTTGTCTGTGGAATGAGGGGTTAGTAGATCCATCCATAGACTTAATATTTTCTCAGCTTTTACCTGCGATGACTTGTTGCTTAAGGTCAGGCTTTTTGTTCTTGCCTCTCAGAATAAAATCCATTCTCTTGCCTTCTTGTGCAGTCTATTCTACTGTAGCAAGCACAATCATTTACATATATTTTTAAAAGGTTTCAGTGTTACTAAGAGTGGAAAACACTTGGGTAACATGTCCTTGCATATCTATTTTTCCCTGTTTCAAAAGTCAGACACCCCATTGGAATTATAGAATGCCTTCCTGTACACAAATGATTTAGGAAGATTTGTGTATATTTTGGAGTAAATGGCCAGTTTTTCACTGCAGTGAGGGCTAACTGAGGGGATCTGGAGTGAAAAGCCAGAAGAGCCTCTGGATATAAATGGAAAGGGAAGAAAGGACACCAGGGATGTGGAAAGAAGAAAATGTACCTAATGGCAATTAAATATATTAATATTATAGAAAAAGAGATTCTATTAGTACTGACATTTAGATAGAATGTTTTCTTATTTTATTTTTAAAGATATGCTGAAAAACTGCTTGAAAAGACATTCAGGTTTTTAAATAGTGCCATCAGAATATTATTCCTTGGGGGAACATTGTAAGTTCTTTAAAAAAATAAGATGAAGCATCAAAGCACATTACACACTGAAAACTTACTTCCCAGTTGAAAAATCATGATTTTCAAATAAACTCAAGCTTATTCTAAGTTGTTGGTTATAAGAAGTTGATCAAAAGAGAATAAATACTCTGTAAATATCAAGAGTAATAGTAATATATTCATCAAAAATTTTAGCATGGCTACAAGTTTATTGGACTTATATTTATCCCAGAAAAATATAACATTTTAATAGGTAAAAGGATGTTATTTAAAAATTATGTCCCTTAGTGATCAATATAAATACTTTTTCTTGAACAAAAGATGTCATTTTAATGAAATGTTTGTTTTCATTATCTCATTGATAATATTAATGAAGTAAAACTTAAGAATTAATATACATTTATATGTTTTAAATATTTAGATATATCATTCAACCAAAATCATTTAAGTCTTTTGTCATAGAAGCCTATAACCTCCAGCAGATTAACAATAATGAGTACTCTCTAATGCAAATAATGAGACAGTAAACAATAAATGAAAGGGAATTTTTTAATGTCAAATAAAACTGAGAAAAACTAAATTATGAAAGGGAAACATCAGGTAAAAAATTAATTCTCTTAGGAGACAATTTATTAGAGATAAAAATACTTTTTACAAGTATAATTTATAACTTAATAAAAATAAAAGATACATAATACTCATAAACAAGAATAGGCTACTAGTAAGAGAGAAAAATCACATCTTGAGAATTTCAAATTTGGTTGCAAAACTAAGACATAAAACTAAATAAAATTCAACAGCAGAACTAAATAGAATAATGAAAAATTTGAAAACAAGTATTTGATCTGGAAATTTGAACTAGAAAAGACAAAAATTGATTGACAAATTTGACAACATAAGGACCTCATGTAAAACCTGTAAAACCTCATGACGTAGTTCTTTATAGTGAAATAGAAATAAGTTAAATGGAATACAGATAAATTTTAAAATTGCAGTGGCTTAATAAACTAAAAGTCTTTTTTTTAAAAAAAAGAAAGAAAATACATTGATACATTACAATTCCTATAATACAAGCTACAAAAGAAGAGAACAGAGAGAATAAAAGAAATAAAATACCACAATGAGATATTACTTATCTCCAGTGAGAAAGAGCTTTATCAAATATCCCAAAACAATAAATATTGGCATGGATGCAGAGAGATAGGAACACTTATACACTGCTGGTGGGACTGCAAACTAGTGCAACCTCTGTGGAAAGCAAATATGGAGATACCTCAAAGAGGTACAAGTAGAACTACCACTTGATCCAGCAATCCCATTACTGGTCATCTACCCAAAGGAACAAAAGACATTCTATAAAAAAGACATCTGCACTTGAATGTTTATAGCAGCACAATTCACAATTGCAAAGATGTGGAAATAACCCAAGTGTCCATCAATACATGAGTGGATTAATAAAGTGTGGTATATGTATACCGTGGAGTTCTCAGCCACAAAAAACAATGGTAATCTAGCACCTCTTGTATTATCTTGGATAGAGCTGGAGCCCATTCTACTAAGTGAAGTAACCCAAGAATGGAAAAACAAGCACCATATCTACTCACCATCAAATTGGTATTAACTGATCAACACTTATGTGCACATATAGTAGTAACATTCATCGGGTGTTGGGCAGATGGGCGGGGGAAGGAGGGGCTGGGTATATTTACACCTAATGGGTGCAGTGTGCACCATGTGCACCGTCTGGGGGATGGACACGCTTGAAGCTCTGACTCCGGTGGGGCAAAGACAATATACATAACCTAAATATTTGAGACATGTCAATGTGAACAAAACAGGCAAAATTTATCTCCTCATGGAACTTGCAGTCACCAGCATTGTCACTGTGGATACATCTCAGAAGTTTTTAATTTCCTTGAAGATGTGGAAAATTGATACCCTTTAGCTGTCCCAGCATCATCAGCCCAGAATCATTTAAAATATAAGTCTGGGACCACCTGCATCGGAATCGCTTGGGACATTTTTAAAAAATTAGAATCAGATTTTCTTAAGGAAAAGCCTGGAAATCTGAATTTTAACAAGCATTCTAGCTACCTCTTCACAGGGAAGTTTAAAAACCACTGGTCTATGAATTAATGTCTAATATTTATTATGAGGAAATAACAGAGATAAAATATTTGAAGACATAGTAATTTGCCAACCTTTGACCATAACCAAAATTGTTGACTTGCCACAAAAACTGTGGCCTTCCCATTCTAACAGTATATTCTGAAAGAAACAGCTGTAGATTGACTACATTAATGATTTCCAGAACACATATTGAAATATTAAATAAAATGTACTTAACAGCATGTTCTAATATTCTAAAAAAATTAAATGAAACATGCAAAAAACAAAATGACTCATTGAATTTTAAGATAGTAACATAGAAAATATAAACATATTAATAACAATGTTCACAGTGATTAACTTGGGGAATATTCATTTTAAAATATAAGCAAATGACCCATACATTAGAACATTCAAGAGCAATTAAGATTCCATTCACAGTTGACTGAAAATATTAAAAGATTGTGTGAGATCCTTAACAAAAAATCTACAGGACTTATTTGAGGAATTAATTAAAATTTTTCTGAAGTGAACAAGAAAGGATAGGATTCAAATAGATGAGGATAATTATAGTGCTACTTATTGGGAGGATTGAAAATAATCTCTCCTTAATTTAAGTCATAATTTCAAAACAAATATCAACTCCAGTAAGAGTCTAATGGAAACCAACATGCTGATATTTTTACTGATACATAATCATTGCACATATTTATACAGTGCATGTGATATTTTGATGCATGCACACAATGTATAATGACCAAATCCAACTATTTAAGATATCCATCACCTCAAACATTTATCATTTCCTTGTGTTGGGAACATTCCAAATCTTTTCTTCTATCTATTTAAAAATATACTATAAATTCTTGTTAATGATATTCACACTGCAGTGCTATTGAACATTAGAACTTATTGCTTCAATTGACCTGTATTTTTGTACCCATGGAGCAGCCTCTCTTCATCTCCTTCCCCATCCTTCCCAGCTTTGGTAACCATCATTCTGCCCTCTATCTCCATGAGGTCAGCTATTTTAGCTCCCACATATGAATGAGGGCATGCTATATTTGGCTTTCTGTGGCTGTCTTTATTTGCAGCAACACAAATGGAACTGAAGTACACTATGTTAAGTAAAATCAACATACTCATTCTTAATTTTATGTAGAAGAAACCATGTCCAAGAAAATAAAACGTTATTCTTTCCCAGATCAAAACATACTATAACATTATATTAGAGTAGGATGGTATTTGCTTAGGATCAGAATGTCTTTTTTCTTGTTTTGTTTTGTTTAATTCCATTTGGGTTCACCAGGACACAGACTCTGAGATGGTTTGATGTGCATGTTTATTTGAGAATGTCCTTGATATCAACACTTGAGGAAGGTCGGGGAATGAAACAGGATTGGACAAGATTGGGAAAAGTTGAACTGCTATACAGGCTCCTCAAAAGCCCACACTTTGAAGAGTTCTGGAACTAGAGTGGCTTTTCAGACTTGTCTCCAATTTGGCAAAGATGGCCTTCTACTCCCAGTGGATGGATTTTTGGATATAGACTCCCCAAATAAGGCATGCTCTTAGGCGAGGCTGCTCTCTGCAGCTGAGGATTGCTCTGAAGGGCCCAACAAGTATGATAATTTCTGACCCCTGCAGCTCAGGACAAAAAATGCTTCCTTAAAGTGGGGTCTGGAAGGCACATTGTACTGTCCCCACAGAATGTTAATATATATTTGTCAAAACCTTATTGTGTCATCTTTCCCCACTAGAAAGCATAAAACCCTTGGCCTCAATGACAGTTTGGCTCAAAATGTCTCCACTTCATGTCTTTAAATTTCCATGTGTATAAGTCATGTTGGGCTTTTAAATATTTCAAAATAAAGAGATGTCAAGAATAAAACCAGTGAACTCCACTATGAGCATTACGACAGCATCAATTTTTGAATTACTTTCTTTTATTAACAAAATTAATATATGTTCAATGAATAAAATTAGCAAATAAAGCATAAGACACAATTATCACCAGAAAAAGAAAGTCAAAGTACAAATCATTAATATACCCATCAACAGGTATGTTTTTCTATTTTCAACTGTTCATATTTTACCTATTTTTCATCAGTTATTAAATACATTTGAAATTTTATTTATGAGAATATTATTGTATGTAAATAAATATTTTCTTTTTTACTTCAAAATATTATGGGGTCACAAATATTTTTGGTTACATGAATTGCTTTTGTAATGCTTGATTCAGGATTGTAATGTGTCCATCACCCAGATATAGTGTTCATTGTACTCATTAGGTAAGTTTTTGTCCATCCCCTACTCCCCCCTACCCCCTGCTTGATTTCCACTGAATTTTAATTCCCTCTTTGGAGCACACGCATGCTCATCAGTTAGTTCCAATTCAATAGTGAGTACATGTGGTGTTTATTTTTCCAGCTGTTAGATATTTAATTTAGGATGATGGTCTCCAGTTCCATTTAGATTGTTGCAAAAGGCATTAAGTCATTTTTCTTCATGGCTGAATAGTATTCCATGGTCTACATATACCACATTTTGTTAATGCAGTTGTGAATTGATGAGCACTTGTGTTGATTACACATCTTTGCAATTGTGAATTGTGCTACAACAAACATTCCAGTACAGGCGTCTTTTTTTTATAAAACGACTTCTCCTTTGGGTAAATACTCAGTAATGGGATTGCCGGATCAAATGATAGATCACTTTTAGTCCTTTTAGGAATCTCCATATTATTTTCCATAGAGGTTGAACTAGTTTGCAGTCCCACCAACAGTGCATAAGTGTTCCTTTCTCTCCTCATCAATGCCAGTATCTACTGTTTGGGGATTTTTTTGATAAAAGCCATTCTCACTGGGGTTAGGTGATATCTCATTGTTGTTTTGCTTTGCATTTCCTGATGATTAGTGACATTGAACATTTTTTCATATGTTTACTGGATATTTGTCTATCATTTTTTGAAAAGTTTCTGTTCGTGTCTTTTGCCCATTTTTTAATGGAGTTGTTTGATTTTTTTTCTTGCTGATTTGCTTGAGTTCTTAGTAGTTTCTGGTTATTAAGCCCTTTTTCAGATGTATAGCTAGTGAATATTTTCTCTCATTTTGTTGGTTGTGTATTTGCTGTGTCAATTATTTCCTTAGCTGTGTAGAAGATTTTTGATTTAATCAAGTCCCATTTATTTTGTTGCTATGATTGCAATTGGGGTCTTCTTCATAAATTTTTTTGCCTAGGCTGGTATCTAGAAGAGTTTTTCCAACATTTTCTTCTAGAATTCTTATGGTTTCAACTGTCTTAACTTAACTTAAAGACAGTTAAGTCTTTTATCCATCCTGATTTAATTTTTCTGGTTGGTGAGAGATATGGACCCTGTTTCATTCTCCTGCATGGGGTATCCAATTTCCCAATGCCATTTATTGACTAAGAATTTTTTTCTGCAGTATATATTTTTGTATGCTTTTTCAAAGATCAGATAGGTAGATGTTTTTATATACGGGGTCCTCTGTTCTGTTCCATTGGTGTATGTCTCCATTTTTGTGGCAATACCATGGCTTTTTAGTTACTATAGCGTTATAGCCTTGTAGTATAGTGTGAAGTCGGGTAATGTGATAACTCATGATTCATCCTTTTTGCTTAAGATTGGCTATTCAGGCTCTTTTCTGGTTACAAATTAAGTGTAGAATTATTTTTTCTAGATCTATGAAATATCACATTTGCATTTCAGTTAGGATTGCATTAACTCTGTAAATCACTTTGGGTAGTATGGACATTTAACAATGTTGATTCTATTAATCCATGAGCATGATGTATTTTTCCATTTATTTTTGTGATATGATTTCTTTCCTCAATATTTCATAGTTCTCTTTGTAGAGATATTTCACTTCCTTGATTAAGTGTATTCCTAGATATTTTATTTTCTTTGTAGCTATTGTGAATGATAATGAGTCTTTGATTTGACTCTCAGCTAGACTGTTATATGTGTATAGGAATGCTACTGATTTGTAAACACTGATTTTGACCTGAGACTTTGCTGAATTTATTTATAAATTCTGGGAGTCTCTTGGTGAAGTCTTTGGGGTTTTATAAGATCATATCATCAGCAAAAGGAATATTTTGACCTCCTCTTTCCTGATTTGGGTTCTCTTTTCTTCTTTCTCTTGCCTGATTGCTCTGGTTAGGTTTTCCAGCACTATGTTGAATAAAAGTAGTGACAGTGGGCACTCTTGTCTTGTTCCAGTTCTTATTGAGAATGCTTTCAATTTTTCTCCATTCAGTATGATGTTGGCTGTGGGTTTGTCATATATTACTTTTATAATTTGAGATATGTTCCTCCTATACTTAGTTTGTTGAGGGTTTTTATCATGAAAGAGTGCTGGATTTTGTTGAATGATTTTTCTGCATCTATTGAGTTGATCATATGGTCTTTGTTTTTGCTTCTGTTTATGTGGTAAATCATATATATTGATTTTCATATGTTGAACCATCCTTGCATCATTGGGATGAAGTCCACTTGGTCATGGTTGATTATTTTTTTGATGTGCTATTAAATTTGGTTTGGTAGTATTTTATTGAGGATTTTTCATCTATATCTATTTTTACACCTAGGGAATATTGTTCTGTTCTGTAGCTTTCTTTTTTCATTTTGTCCTTCCCTGGCTTTGGTATCAAGGTGAAACTGCCTTCATAGAATGAGTTGGGGAAGATTCCCTCCTTTGTGATGTTATGTAATAATTTCAGAACTATGCGTACAAGCTCTTCTCTGTAGGTCTGGTAAAATTTGGCTGTGAATACATCTAGTCTGTGGCTTCTTTTTGTTGAAAGATTTTTATTGGTGCTTCAATCTCTTTGCTTATTACTGGTTTGTTCAGGAGTTCTATTTCTTTGTGATTGAGTCTTGAGATTTAGTGTGTTTCCAGGAATTTATCCATTTCCTCTCTCTTTGTGAGTTTATGTGCACAGACAGTTCACAGTATTCACAGATGATATTTTGAATTTCTGTGGTATCAGTTGGAATTTCTAATTGAGCTTTTTGAGCTTATTTGTGTCCTTTTTATTCTATTCTTGGTTAATCTAGGAGGAGGTCTATCAATTTTGTTTATCTTTTCAAAGAAAACTTTTTGTTTTTGATCCTTTGTATTTTTTGTTTATTTTCCATTTTGTTTAGTTCTGCTCTGACCTTAGTTATTTCTTTTCTTCTGCTGGCTTTGGGTTTGGTTTCATTTTTCTTTTCTGATTTCTTGAGATGTGTCATTAGATTATTGATTTGTGATCTTTCTTTTCTTTTGATGTGGATATTTAAGGCTATTAATTTTCCCCTTAGGACTGCTTTTGCTAACTTCCATAGATTTTGATAGCTTGGTTCCCCTCTGTCATTCAGTTCAAGGAATATTTTGATTTCTGTCTTAATTTCATTATTGACCCAATAGCCATTCAGCAGCAAGTTGTTCTTTCTCTTTTCTCAACCCCGTGGCATAGCCCGTTTAATCTCTGAGACAGCAGGTGATGCTTGTGGGTAAGAATCAACCACACGTGGTAAGGTTGAGTCAATAAATGCTGCAAAGGACTGTACAAATTGGCCCCCCTGTCAGTAGGTTGTGCTTGCTAGAAGGAACAAGCTGTAGTGTTGTTTTGGGGATGTGTGATTAGCTCTAGCCCCTCAGGAGAAGCACTTTAATGCCCCAGGTGGAGCATGGGTGGAGCCCTGGAACTTCCAGGTGAGTCTCTGTTCTCCACCACAGCAGCGGTGGGTGGGGGAGTGAGGCTGGGTAAGGCTGGGTAGGGTAAGCCTACCTTCAGGCTCCACAAAAGCTGGTAAGGTAGCTGTTTCAGCAGGGGTCAAAGGTCCACTCCCATGCTTCTCGGGAAAGTGGCCAGGGAGGGGTTGAAGTGTCCCCAACAGCCAGAAAGTCTGCTTGTGGGGTAGGACCATCTGAGATTCAAAATGTGGCTATCAAGAGTGAGTTTCATTCTTCTCCCCCTTCTCATGCTTTGTAGTCTCCCTCTGGCATCTGCCAGAAGGTAGAAGTTCAAAGTAGGTGCCCTCCCCTGCAATGGCACTGTGGGCTGGGAGCTTCCTGTGGGGAGAGGAGTGCTCCACAAGTGTGCTGTGGCCGGGGCCCACACTATGCTCTGTTTTCAGCTCTGCCCATGTGGGCTACCTTGTCTCCTGACATTAGTTCACAAATCTCTCTGTGACCCCAAGCAACATGATTGAGTCCTGGGGATACAGGATCTGGCCTACAGGCCTATCCCTGGGTCCCCAAAGGTCAATTCCTAACCATGCCAGGGAGAAGCATGCTGGTTCCAAGTTGGCTATGGCGTGCTCAACCAGGTTTGATGTCCCTCCACTTCAGGGTATGCCCTGCTCTGGTGGAGCAGCAATGTAAGCAGCACTGGGGAAGGCCAGTGAATAGGAAGATCACATTCCAAGCACCCCTTTGTATGCTGCAGGTCTTTAATAAGAAAGGTTTGATGTCCACTCTCTGTGAAAGCCCCAGTATTTTTGATGCACCATAAGAGGGGAAGCAGCAGCTCTTGAGAGCCCCAGCTCTAGAGTTTCTCTTAGCAGCCACAGGTAGGGGAGGGGAAGAAGAGGAAAAGAGTCTGAATGGAGGAAATTTAGTACTCCCATTCTCATCACTTCTGTCCCTCTCTCTGGAAGGCAGCCCATGCAGATCCCCCGGAACCCGCTGGCTCCCTGTGGCTCCCACAGTCTTGGCCAGAGTTGGGAAATGTTTGTGTGGGAGCAAGCAAGGTGAAAACTGAGGGACTGAAGCCCCTGGAAAGGACAAAGGCACACAGTGGATGGAAGAGCAATAAGGCACCTGCCATCTCAGCTCAGGTCTGTGGTGATGGAAAGTGTCCTGAGGGGGCTGGCAGCCTGGTGCTTTGTCTTCAAGAAGCTCCCAGTTCACTAGTGGCAGCAGCTTTTGGGCTTGTAAGGGTAGAAAGGCTCTCCAGCACCTGAGGAGCCTGCAGACTGCCAGATATGTGAGGAAGGAACACACCACTCTACCTATCCATTGGCTGGACTGCAAGCCTCTCTGGGGTTGACCTCCGCTGACATCTTGCTCCTTTTTGTTCTGCTCTTCAACTTCTTCTCATGGAATCTCTTGTAGGTTCTGGCACTTTTCTCTCAGAGTTATATGTGATCTATGTTTGTTTGTTTTTCTTTTTCATCTAAAATTTGTCTTTCTTTCTGAGATGATCTGGCAGCTTATGTGTCTGGTCAGCCATCTTGGATTATCTTAAATATTCCTATATGTTTTTTCAATTTATACCTTATATATATTAAAAAGAAATGTGATATATTTCATTAACTCTCTAGGGTTAGGATTTTATTTAATTTTGTTATTTGACTGCTCTAAATAATTTATAAATCAATAAATGATTGTGTATGTTTATGTTTGCACACATGTCAGATTATTGTTTATTTATTAGAAATGAAAATTTTGTCCTTACTCTTGTTTAAGTGGTATGCTCAAGCATTGGGTAATTTCATATTTTAAGACTAAGCCATCCAAAATTGACTTGTGCCCAACCAAGTTCTGGTGAGGCTTTTCATAGTTAAGGCAAGACCCAAACGGAAGTGTCCTAAGCCACAGACCCTTGACTGCCTATTAAGATTTCTCCAGCAATAGTAGATGAACATTAAAGACAAATAGCATGAGCATATGAAGAGATCAATGAATTTTAATAAAGATGAATTTAAGAATGAATTTTATGGCTTTCTGGAAGATAATTTCTTCAAATTTTAATTTTGCTCCCTTCACTTTTAGTAAAACAACACAAGAAAACAAACAAACAAAAAAGAAAACAAAAGTGTAGCCAGAGATTTTAAGATTGGCTGGAGGTTGATGCTAATATTGGAACTGAATGGAAATATATCCAATGTTTATTTATCTGGAAACAGAATTGGAAACTACCATTTTTTTGTAAGCTGTTTCTCTTAAAGGAATATTTTCAAATTACAAGTATATTATTAAAGCAAAATTATTGTTAGTATGGTAAAATTGAAGTTTCTTTTGTACAGTTTTAAACATACATTATCTTTTGTTTTGTACCAGCATGAAGTAAAAAAAATAGTTTCCATTTTCTTTCCATTACAGAAATGCATGATTCAAAACTCCTTTCTCTTTATTCCCATTCCTCTTTATTTCTCACATCTGGCATGGATTAAACAACACTATGCCCCTAGTCTTCAACTCTGAGTTGGAGAACAGAAATTTGATAGCTCATTTTTCTCTAAATTCTACATTTATGGAAAGAAAAGAAAAGGACTCAATTTCCCCTAAGATTTTAGCCATCTTTATTCTTTTTTGTGCTAAAAGGTCACATTTTTCCTGATGTTTAGTTAAATTGACTATTGCATACTTACACAACTGATATGGTCAGAGTGCTGATGTGACAGTCCTTCCTAGAGTAGGAACATACAAATCAGCAGGGTATAAACAACTTCATAAAGAAACATGAAACTCAGGCATAAAATGAATTGGATTTTATAAACTTTATATCTCAAGGAAAGAGAAATATATAATGGGTTTTTTTAAATTTGTTTCAGCAAATAACCTATCAGCTTATGTAAATGTTGGTGATTATAGTTACTGTGTGTAATCTATTTGTTCCTATAGAAATATCTGGAGTTAATAAAAATGTAAAAATGCTGCCTTGACAATGACGTGAAATAGTTAACAAAATAGCATCGTTATTTGTTCAGAAATTTGGTTGAATTACTTGCACTTTTTTGGTAATAAGTTGTTGATAAGTTGTTAACTAAAATCTAGTCAACAAGAGTACTGCTAGAGAGCTGTCAAATTGCTTCACATGGGTTCATGCTGTGGTTTTTGGCACTGATGTAGGAAAATTTAGGCAGCCAATGTGTTCTTGATATTTCTCACTAAATACAGAAAACCTCCTCAGAAGCATTGTGGTTTCACTTGTACTCTGTGTCATACAACTTCCCAGGTTCTCACTCTTCCACAGAAATATGAGGAGTGATTTTTATGTTTATTTTGGCTTATTTGAGGTATGATCCAACAAGAAATGTTGACCCTGGAAATTTTATAGGGATCAAGGGCTCTGTACTTCCTTTTTGCTCACCACTACATTCATTTATTCTCCATGATTATTTTCCAAGTTTCTCTTCTTTTCATCCCATATATCTATGTAATGCGAGGACAGAATTTAGTTTCAAAAGCATTGAGCCTGTCATCTATGCTTACCAGCCCCTGGATCCAATTGTAGAAAGTGTAAGTGAGAAAATGGCTAAGTTCTGGCTTAGGTTCTCTCACTATCTCATGTCATTTTAGTCAGGTAACTTAAACCTGTAGCAGCTAATAGGGTGCATATACTAAGGCAATATGTGAGTCTTCTCACAGTCTTGCCTAAGGAATAGACTAAGTAATGCTCGTACGTTTTGTTTTTTTTTTCTTTTTGCTTATCATTTTAATGAAAGGAAGTGAAAAGGAGCAAGCACTTCTGGTTTTATCATATACTGGAAACATTATCCAGTATTTGAGCACAGCATTTATTATAACTGTTATAAAGCTCCTTGCTTCTGTGAGACCACAGGAGAATGATAATGTTCCCAGGACCAAATTAGTCTTTCTGATTCCATCTTGCTAGAATTTAAAGATTTTATTTTTTATATAAGTCTGTTTCCCAGCAGCAAAATGTACAAGCATAAATTTACAGGACTCATGGCCTTCGGTAGGGCAATACTTCCACTGGAACTGGCTGCTTCAATAGGAAGGGAGCTGGGGGAAAATTACCCAGCCACTTTTCCTTCCTACTCCCTGATGTCTGGCTGGGAACTCATTGTTCAAGCATAACCAAGGATAAAAGGTAAAAAACGTATTCTTGTTTTCCATATACTTTTTAAAAATATTGTTCTAAAATTGATTCACTTATAGATCCTTTAAAAAAATATTGACAATTTATCCTTTAAATATACATTTGTTATTTTTGTCCCAAAATTGTAGAAAATTTAGAAAATAAAGAGAAGAATTACAATCAACCATAAGTCTCTACTCAGATATACCACCTATTGATATTTTGACATATTTTGTTTCAGAGTTTTTTTCTCTATGAAATCTTTTAAATACTAAGTTAAATAAAATTAAAGAGATTTTTAATTTCAAAATTATTTGGAAAATTTAATCTGCTAGTGTGCATGGACAATTTCAAAGAAGTAAATATGTCATCCAAACTTATTTAAGAGATTTTTGAGGTCTCTGTCCCAATATTTCTTTTTATTGCAATTTAATATATAATTAACTTATTGATATCTTTCTATAGTCATAATCCTTTTGGTTTTGTACTTATATGGCCTTTCCTATGCCATGATGAGTTTATTAATTTTTCTTCCGATTTTTATCCAAGACCACTATTACTCCATCTAGCATTTTTGATCACCCATGTACACATTTTCACAAGTGAATCATCCCTCTGTACAAATCTGAAGAAGTTAACTTTTTCTCCAAGTAAATATAGCCCCTCTAGGACACATGCTTTGGTGGAGGGGCAAGGCTGTGTTTCAGAGCTCCTTCAGGCTTTTATTTTTGCATCCTTGCTTATAGTCTTACAGAATACAGTCAAAATAATATTTTCCAAAGTAAATTAAGTTAGTTAATACTTTTCTTCCCCATCCCTATCAATGTGGTTTCGTTATTTATTTGTAATACAGCAAAGGTTCATGTGTTACAATTATTATTTCATTTGGGGTTCTTTTAGCATCCTGGTTGAATTTTTTATAACATTATATACAGTACAGTGCACTGTGGTATTACAGTTCTATGAGTTCTGACAAAAGCCTGTTTTCATACATATCACTATAATCATGATAAAAAACAATTCTATCACCCATAAAATTCTCTCATGCTGCTCATTTACAGTCAGTCATCCTCCTCTTTATGCCTATAAATTTGTTAGTTTTATTAAAACATGTTAAATCAATTATTTTAAAAAATGATCTTTAATACTTCTTTCAATTTTTTGTAAAAATTACTTTCTCACTTGTCATTTATAATTTTATATCATTGTTCATTCTTTCCACATTGTATCCAATGTGTTAAATATTTTGTTGGCTTCCAGTTCTAGGATTTATTTATAAATTGTCCCAATACTTTGTTCATTGAACTTTTTCTCAATCTTAATTCATTTGTTACTATACCTTTTATATGATTTTGAGTGCCGCTATTTTTCCATCATCTTGAGTTGAATTTCAGAGTTATTTACATTTACCATTGTGTAGTTTCCAGAAAAATTAGGACTACGAATTTTATGAAATATGCTTTGTCTACATGACATTGAGATTTTTGTGTGATTTAATTCTTATCATATTATTTTAATTAGATATTCTACAATTATATCCTACAATTGTTGTTAGTGTCCCTGAAGTAAATGTAATTCACTTTTGTAATTTAGCACTGATATCACAACTTAAGACAAATTATATAACTTTTCTCAAGATGGTGCAAAGTGAAAATACATTCTTTTACCTCCATCTTCAAATCTATGTTTTCAATCACCATACAGTAATATTCTCATTATACATCCTCACCAGAATGTGTCCTTCGGTTTTTTGATCTCAGCTATTTTTTTCTGGAATTTTCACATAAATATTTTCTTTCATTTCTAAAGTGTTTTTTGTTATAGCATTCAGGATGTTTTCTCTTTGTTTTGTTGTACTTTCTCCTTCAGTATTGTCTCCTTTTGTATTATCTTTAATAGTTGTTTCTCATATGTTCTTTCTAATCATTGCCTTCTTTTGATCCCTGCATTTTGTGTATAAAGTGTGGTCTCAAATATAGTTTGCCTGGAAATGTTAATAAGTTTATTATATACATGAACTTTATCAATATTGAGAAGATTAAAAATGACGTTTTGCCATATTTATAGCCCTTATTATTCTTATAGTTTTAAAAAGTTTTATTTCCTCAGGCCAGGCATGGTGGCTCACATTAGCACTGTGGGAGGCCAAGGCGGGAGGATTGCTTGAGCTTAGAAGTTGGAGACCAGCCTGACCAACAGTGAGACGCCATCTCTCCTAAACATAGAAAAATTAACTGGCATTGTGGTGTGCACCTGTAGTCCCAGCTACTCAGGAGGGTGAGGCAGGAGGATTGCTTGAGCCCAGGAGTTTGAGGTTGCAGTGAGCTATAATGATGGCACTGCAGTCTAGCCTGTGGGGTGACAGAACAAGACTCTGTCTCAAAAAAAAAAGTTTTTTTCTTTTAATCACATTCCTCAAACTAATTTCACATCCATCACAAACACACACAAGCATGAGCTCACACAAGTATGCACTTTTTCTATAATGTGATATCTCACATGGGGCTATGTTACTGTACACATTTTCTTATGTCTGCTCTTTGTATCACTGATTTTTATGTCTTCAGTATTGATTTTGTTCTACTGATTATAATGTTTAACTATCATGATGATACTCTCTCTTAATTTTTTTCATTATACAACTCTTACATTCAGTTTTCCTATTACCTAATATTTCAGATTTTACATTTTATAAAATTAAAGATGGAGTGTTGGTGGTGGAATAATGCAGATTGTTTGAATTTTCTTTTAATTGCTACATCAACTCATTTTCTTTTCTATCTCATAAACATATACTCAATCTTTAATGTGGTAACTGCCACATAGTAAAAAATCAGTAAATATTTGTTGAAAGAATAATAATAAATGATTGAAAAACTACAGCAATTTGGTTAAAAATGTTATTTTTAATCCTTCTTTCCAAAATTAAAACAATGAATAAGGAAAAATACTGTATGAACTTAGGACAATGTAGTAGGTATTTAAATTAAGCAGGCTAGTAGAATTTAGAAAATTCTTTAACAATTTAAATACAACTTTGCATTTTGTATAAATATGCTTTATAATTCAAGTTAAATGTCAGATCTTGTATTTGTTCTCTTACCAGTGCTGAAAAATATGGTGGATATAATTAGGAGTAGCTCATCCTGACCCAATTTGAAAATTTTGTTGAGAATTTATGGATTAAGCCAAAAAAGAGTGAATAAGTGTACATTTTTCCTGATTATTTTTTTCCTAGACAAATGCAAAAGCATAGAATTCAGTTTGTATTCTTATGTGTTTTTCCTTTTTCATATTTACTATGTTGATTAATAAGAGATTGATTTTATTTATATTTCTCTAGTAGATTTCCTCTTTAGTTGGGGCAACGTTTGAGCTGATGTTACATTAAAAGTTAAAATATCTGAAATTATCCATATAAAAAATCATTTAAATGGATTTCCAGTGTAATTATAATATTATATAATTATTATTATAGTTGTATTTCATCTAATCTACTATCATGTTTTCTTTTAAATTTTGATTAGCTAAGTACCATTTGTAATATAGGGTACTGGGTTTCACAGAATGAGCAACAACATATTCCATAGATGGGGAAAACTGCAATGAAGAAAGTCTGTACCATATTTGCACTTGCACAGAACACAATTACCTATAAATCATAAAATATTATCCAGTGAATACAACTTTTGCATGGTTATGGCAAAGTGTTTCATCAGGTGAATGCCAAAAATCTCTGATAAAATTTATACTGCCAATTTTAGTAGCAAACAAAACCATAAAAATGGGACTTCTACATGTGGGTTTTCATGTCACTTGACACTCTCATCTCTTTCATTTGAACATGAAAATGAATACTTTAAATATATAAAACATTTTTAATAAAGTCAATAATAAAACAAAAATACTTTTCTAAACCTATTATTTTACCAAATTTGACTTGTAGTGTGTACATAGACATAATTAGGTATTTTGTAAAAATGGAAACCAGTTAAACATTAATACAGAAAAAGCCAGAGCATCAAAAAAGTTTCCACCTTTATGGGGAAAAACAAAACAAAACAACAAAAAAAAAAAAACGAGGCTTGGGTCATTAGCCTTTAATAGCTTTTAAAGTCTTGGGACATTGAAACAATTACCACCTGAAGAAAATGATTAAGCTAGCTGTGAAAGCTATTCAGGAACAGCTAAATACTTACAAATGTTTTTCAGATTTGGTCTGTGAGTTTAATGGCCATCTCTGGACAGATGATCAACCTTGATATCTTATTTTTCTGCACTGTATGGAGCTTGTCCTAAGAAAATAGACAAATTCTTTTGCTGTGATTACCAAATACAGAAATATTTAACAATGTACCAAACCAACCTCTCACAAGTGCACATATTCAAAACAAAGAAAGTCTCAGAACCATGATTTCAATTAAGCAATAACTGTGATTCCAAATCCTTGAAAGGCCAGTTTCAACTTTCTCTCTTGAAAAATGAGTCTTTTAAAAGTATAGCTATGCTGGTGCAGCAAAAATCTGATATTTTGTGTGTCTTTGGAGGAAAACACTTCCTAGAAAACTTTCCTTCCTTTCTGCTGTGACATCAGCTCATTGATTTGCAGAAAACTTTGATAATGCAGTAGCTTTCTATGAATCTCTGTGTCTAATGGCAAATTATATACCTTTTTAAATTTTTTTTTATTTCAAAATGTAAGGCTGGTGGCAGGCACCGTTCCCTTCCCTAATGAAAAAGAAGAAGTCCCTCCTATTCCTCAATACCCGCCCCAAAACTGAAACAAAGAAATTCCTTACTCCTCGTGCCGACATCTCCAGCGGAAGAAAATCCCATCCCCCAGCCCTAAAAACATACATAAGCTCACTCAGACTTCTGGGAGGGGAAATTTCTCTGGTCCACTCCGTGGGTCCCGTGAAGCTCGCCCAGGTCCCTCTCTTGGGACTCATTACTCCCACTTGGGAGTGCTCAATAAAGCCGCTTTACTTATCCCTTTCAACTCTGCTTGTCTTTCTTTCTCTGGCACTGGCCAATCCAAAAAACCTTACATTTGGTGCCAAAACCCGGGAGGGGTGTTTGGCTACACC
>CM052439.1:99124884-99140651 GCA_028533085.1 Varecia variegata | reverse complement strand
AGGCTGTCCCTCGCAAAGAGCCGGAGTGGGAATACCAACTCGACACTCCAGCCAGCCAGGAGGGCAGGAAACGGCAGGACTGCATGTCTCAGTATGTCCTTGCCGGCCTCCAGGCCACCGCCCACCATGCTGTAAATTATGAAAAACTCAGGGAAATCACTCAAAGGGCAGACAAAAATCCTGTGGCCTTTCTCAGCTGCCTTACAGACACCCTCATCCAATATACCCGCCTAGATCCTACCTCCCCCACAGGGACTACTGTCCTTGCAACTCACTTTATTACTCAGTCCTCCCCTGACATCAGAAAGAAACTCAAAGGCAGAGGAGGGCCCTCAGATCCCCATCCGAGACCTGGTGAACATGGCATTTAAAGTTTTTAATTCCCGAGATGAACAGGCAGAGGCCCAACAGGAGGCCCGTGTCTGCCAAAAGGCATACCTGCAGGCCCAAGCCTTGCAGCCCTGCAGCCGGTGGGGCCCACGAAGCCATCGACCTCATCTAAGATGACCAGCCACACTCCACCAGGCACCTGCTGCAAGTGTGGTAAGGAAGGCCACTGGGCCAAGTGGTGCCTGCAGCCACTTCCACCCACCACGCCTTGCCCGGCATGTGGCCAAGAGGGACACTGAAAAAGTGACTGCCCCTTGGGACAGAAGACCGGAGAGTCAGTCCTTCCATCCCTAGACCTGCCTATGGCAGTTTTGGGTCTGGCTGCCGAAGACTGAAGAGGCCCTGATTTAATGACCCTGATTGCCCTTGCCAAGCCCAGGGTAACAATCAAGGTAGTGGGTAAGGCAATGTCCTTTCTGGTTGACATGGGGGCTACTTACTCTGTCCTGCCTTCCTTTCCAGGCCCTACTTATCCTTCCCAGGTGTCGGTCGTGGGTATTGATGACAATCCCTCTCAACCCCCATCACCGATCCCCTAACCTGTCTAATAGATGACTGTCCCATCATCCATTCCTTCCTTATCATGTCCTCCTGTCCTACTCCACTACTGGAAAGGGACTTATTAACCAAGCTGGGCACCACTCTCCACTTTCCTCCGGAACTTCTGCCCTCCTTCTTCTATCTCTCTCTCTAGATTCCTCAGCTCTGCCCACATCCTCTCTGGCCTTACCAAGTCCTACATAGCCCCTCCTGCATAAACTCGTAGACCCTGGAGTTTGAGACACCTCCACCCCAGTGGTGGCCACTCACCACACCCCCATCCTCATTCGACTCAAAGACCTCTCATCCTTTCCTTCCCGGCTACAGTTCCCTATTTCACCAACCCACTGCAGAGGTCTAAAACCCATCATAGAACGTCTTCTGCACAAAAAACTTTTAATTCCGACCGACTCTCCCTATAACACACCCATTCTCCTGGTAAAAAAGCCAAATGGCTCCTACAGGCTAGTCCAGAACCTCAGACTCATTAACGAGGCAGTTGTCTCCATACACCCTGTAGTGCCTAATCCCTACACTTTACTTTCTCATATTCTTCCCTCCACTACCTACTTTTCTGTCTTGGAGCTCAAGGACACTTTCTTTACCATTCCTTTAGACCCAGCCAGCTACAATCTGTTTGCCTTCACGTGGAAAGATCCTGACACAAACATGTCTCGACAACTCACTTGGACTGTCCTCCCCTAGGGGTTCAGGGACAGCCCCCACCTCTTTGGTCAAGTTCTCACCCAAGATCTTCTTCAATGCCCCTTACAGCTGAGTACTGTCCTCCAATATGTGGATGATTTGTTACTCTGCAGCCCCTCATACTCTGACAGCCGCACACACACTGCCTCCCTACTCAACTTTCTTGCCTCTAAGGGCTACCGGGCATCCCCCTCCAAAGTTCAGCTATCTAAGCCTACTGTCACATACCTTGGACTTAGTCTCACCCCCACTTCCCGTCATCTTACTGTTGATCGCCAGCAGGCCCTCCGCTACCTCTAGCCACTTACCACTGCAGAACAAATTCTATCCTTCCTCAGGTTCATTGGTTTCTTCCAACACTGAATCCCCAACTTTTCTCTCCTTGCCAGATCCCTCTCTGAGGCCACATGTGATGCCTCTGCTGGCCCTCTGTTAAACCCTCAGGCTGTCTGCTGTGCGTTCCTAAAACTTTGAGACTCTCTCTTATAAGTACCCACTCTAAGACTCCCTCATCCTGAAAAACCCTTTTATCTCTACACAGATGAGCTCCAGGGCCTGGCCCTTGGTGTCCTCACCCAACCTCTGAGACCTACTCCCATTTCCACCCCAGTAATCTACTTATCCAAACAGCTAGACACCATGGTCCATGACTGGCCGCCCTGTCTCCACGCCTTAGCTGTGGTCACTACTCTCACCAGGGAGGCCCTTAAACTCTCCCTGGGACAGAACTTACATGTCTTCTCCACCCACCATTTACAGGACCTTCTAACTCACCGCTCTTTAGCCCTCCTCACTCTGTCTAGACTACAGGAATTCCATCTCTTGTTTATAGAAAATCCCACCATTACTTTATCTCAGTCCCCAACTCTAAACCCTACCACTCTGCTCCCCATTCCTTACCTAACCCTGTCCTCACACTCCTGTTCAGAAATGGTTGAAGCCTCCACTACCCCTAGACCCCATCTGTCAGACAAGCCAATTCCTACAGTGGACTTAACCTTCTTTGTTGATGGCAGCTCGGTCACAAGTGAGGATGGCAAACGCTGGGCTGCCTATGCCATTGTCTCTGCCTCTCAGATAGAAGTCTCCTGTCTTCCGGAGGGCACCACCTCCCAAAAGGCAGAACTCATTGGTCTCACTCGAGCCTTACACCTAGCCAAAGGCAGGATTTTAAATATTTACATGGACTCCAAGTATGTGTTTATGATAGCTCACTGCCAGGCTGCCATATGGAGAGAATGGGGCTTTCTCTCCACCGAGGGCTCCTCTGTTTTTAATGCCACCCTTATCTCCCATCTCCTTGAGGCCCTTCAGTTACCCACCCAATTGGCTATCATACACTGCAAGGGGCACCAGACGGACGGGTCCCGCGTCGCTAAGGGAAACAACTATGCCGATACTGTCGCCCACAGCCTCACATCCCCAAAACACCCTAGTCCGGCTCCTCTTCTTTTCCTTTCCATTCCTTCCCTCCAACCTCGCTACACTCCAGAGGAGTACGACAGCCTTCTCACCCAAGGGGGATCAACCACCACCAAAAGGTGGGTCCTTCTTAAGGATGACAAATTGGCTTTCCCTAAAGCACAGGCCCTGGAACTCGTTGACCAGGTCTACTCCTCACTTCATATTGGCACTAAGGGCCTCTCCCACCTCTTTCTTACAGCCTCTATTTTCACACCCTTCCCTATATTCTCTCATCAAAACTGTTTGCTAGGACTGTGACATTTGTGCTTCTGTTAATCTTCAAGGGGGCCTCAACCCACCCCGTGTCCACCTATCAGATATGTAGTCACCTCCCCAGACAAGACTGGCAGGTCAATTTCACTCATATGCCACCTCACAGACATTTCAAACTCATGTACGGCCGGCCTTTTCTCATTAGGCCTTTTCTCATTAACCATTATCTTCCAGCCCAGCCCCCACCTTTGGCCTCCTATTTCCCATATCTTTCTCCCCTCAGGCAACTTCTCCGTGCCCACACGAACCGATATCTGCCTCAGCTGCTGGAACCCGATTCTAATGTCTCTAACACTGGTATACAGCCCGGCGACTCGGTATCATCATTTACCTAATCTTTCTCTTTGCCCCCTGTCTTTTACAGTTTCTCCAATGCCACCTGCAGGAATTATCCAGAGTGGCAGTAAATCTAATACTTCTTCACCCCTACTCTCCCCTTCCAGTCACCCCTCCACCAGCCAACTCTGGCCCATAACCCCTGCTATGCCCCTCAAAAGCAGGAAGTAGCCAGAAAAACCGTGACACCCTATTATTACTAAAAGGTCAGAATGTAAGGCTGGTGGCAGGCACCCCTCCCTTCCCTAATGAAAAAAGAAGAAGCCCCTCCTATTCCTCAATACCCGCCCCAAAACTGAAACAAAGAAATTCCTTACTCCTCATGCCGACATCTTCTAGCCAAAGAAAATCCCATCCCTCAGCCCTAAAAACATATATAAGCCCACTCAGACTTCTGGGTGGGGTGACTTCTCTGGTCCACTCCATGGGTCCCGTGAAGCTTGCTCAGGTCCCTCTCTTGGCACTCATTACCCCCACCTGGGAGTGCTCCAATAAAGCCTCTTTACTTATCCCTTTCAACTCTGCTCATCTTTCTTTCTCTGGTGCCAGTCAATCCAAAAAAACTTGCACAAAATATTAAGGGGATACAAATGTTTTTGTTACATGGATACCTTGCATAATGCTTAAGTTGAGGTTTCTACTTTGCCCATCATCAGAACAGTGTGCATTGTACCTGATAGGTAAGACTTTACCTCTCTCACTCCCTCCCACCACCCCCCCTTCTTGGTTTCCAATATCCTTCACATTTCTTTGTGCTCATGTGTGCCCATCATTTAGTTACCAATTATTAATAAGAACATATGGTGTTTGTTTTTCCATTCTTGAGGTACTTTTCTTGGAATAATGTTTTCCAGTTCTATCCAAGTTGCTGCAAAAGACATCATTTCATTCCTTTTTATGGCTGATTAATACTACATGGTACATATATATGTGTGTGTGTGTGTATATATATATATATATATATATATACCATATTTTATTAATGTATTCATGAATTGATGGGCACTTAGGTTGATTCCACATCTTTGCAATTGTGAATGGTGCTGCAATAAACATTTGAGCATCGGTGGTGTCTTTTTGATAAAATGACTTCTTTTCCTTTGGGTAGATATCCAGTAGTGGGATGGCTAGGTTGAGTGGTAGGTCTACTTTTATTTCTTTGAGGAATTTTTATACTGTTTTCCATAGGGATGGTACTAATTTGCAGTCCCATCAACAGTGTATAAGCATTCCTTTCTCTCTGCATTCACATCAACATCTATTGGTTTTTGACTTTTTAATAACAGACATCCTGACAGGAGTAGGGTGGTATCTCACTATGGTTTTAATTTGCATTTCCCTGATAATTGGTGATGTTGAGCATTTTCTCTTATGTTTGTTGGCCATTTGTCTATCTTCTTTTGAAAATCTTCTGTTCATATCCTTTGCCCACTTTTTAATGGGGTTGTTCAGTTTTTTCTTGCTAATTTGTTTAAGTTCTTTGTAGATTCTGGATATTAGCCCTTTATTGGATATATAGGTTGAGAATATTTACTCACATTCCATAGGTTGTTTATTCACTCTGTTGATTATTTTCTTTTCTGTTCAGAGCTTTTTAATTTTTAATTATGTTACATTTACCCCAACCTCACTGCAATTTTTTTTAGAATAAATAATCAGATACTAGAGTTTAAAAAGGACAGTGTGAATCATAAGAGGATCTTTTACACAGAGGGCCTCAATTTCCCTGAAAGCTCAGTAACAAAAGTCATATTCTATTTACATGTTGGAAATCCAGTCTATTACTTATATTTCTGGGAATCCCTTAAATATGCTAGCATACTTCATAAATCTCTTCTGGTCATTGATAGTTATTTTTTTCCCCCTCTACCATCCCTCCCACTCTCATGGACCACTTTTCTTCCTTTTACAGTTTAGTTCTTTTCCTTTCACAAATAACTTTCCCAGGATTGTTAGCTCTTCCCTGAACTGTTTTGGTTTAAGCCAGACTATATGTTCCTCCTTAATTCAGAATGTGGTTGAGACAAAGCTATAACATTTCACAACACATTGTTAAAATACTTGGAATAACGTTACAATGCATAAAAACAAATCCTTGAACTGAATCTTAGACATAACCAATTGTAAAATACCTTATGCTAAGTCTAACCCTGATAAATTTTTCTGTAATCTATACTCATGTAACAAGGCTCAGACCACAACCACAACCCCAATAGGAATGCCTTTGAGCATAGTTCCTCAACTCAGATCTCCAAGAAAATTAAAATAACATTTCATTAACTTGTACTTTAATGCTCAACTTCCAGAAAATATACTAATAAGTATCAAATATGAAACTTTGGTTAGAGAGAAAAAAATTTAAAAAGCTTTTATATTTGCATAAGACTTTTAACTATATATTGAAAAATAAAGAAGACCTGTGCTAATCTCGGTTTATTTGGTTGCAGGACCTATGGTTACAGGGCTCTGCTATTCTCTCATGTCATTATTTCTGGGGCAGGAATTAAGGCAAGTCTTAAAACTATGGCAATGGAGAGATTCATTACCCCCTCTGGGTCTGTACTCTGAGGATTGGTATATTGAAGCTCTCATAAGGAGCAGGATAAATTGGACCTGAAGGAAAACCAGAAATACAAGTATTCTTCCAGTAATGATAACAGATTTGTGGAGCCTTCGTCTTCTTTGGACTGCATCTAAATTTCAGCCCAGCAGCAAGTGGTGAGAGAAGCCCGGACTGACCCTTTAGAAAGGATGAGGACAGTGCTTTTTCTTCTCCTCATTCTCTCTAAGCACTCCTGCAGTTTCCAAGTGGAAGCTTGAGAATATGAGGGTGCATTTTTCTCTTTAACAGTTATTTGTCACACTAACCAAAACTTTCGTATACTTATGTGACACAATAATTATCAGAACTAAATCGTTTGTACTGCATAAACAGACCAGAGATTCATATTCTTCAACATTGAAAGTTGTAATATGTTGTAGAAAATGACTTTCTGAAGAAAAGAAATAGGATTTCTGAGTTATAAACATTCAAACATTAAATTGAATGTTTGCTTTTATGTACTTCAGAATAGCAAACAGCACATACTAGTTCTACACTATTATAAAGCACAGATCAATCATTTACTATCTTAAAACTGCCCATTCCAGAGCAATCTATCAATAATTTTGGTATAATCAAACACACAAAGTGTCTTTGATTTGCATGTGTGTGTGAATTTGTGTGCATGTCTCTTATAACGAAAGAACAGTCTTCCTAGCATGCATGTAGCCTTCAAATTAAAACATATAGGGAGAGAATTTAGCAAGAATACAGCAATATATTTAGTTTAATAAGGAAATGCACCATATTAACTGATTCAATTCTTTAATAAGTTTTAATATTAAAATGATATTAAGTAGAAAATCATGTTAATTTTTTCCCCAAATTATTATGAATGAAAGTAAAATTTGGCAAAACCTGATATTACCATACATTTATCAGTAAATATTAAATATTCTAATTATGCTTAAAGTACAGAAAAGTTCTCCCTGGTCTGTAGAAGGATTGACTAATATCATTGCTATCATTTCATAAATAAATCAGTCTTCTGGAAACTAAACTTAAGTCACTTAAGTCCTGAATTATAGCAATAAAAAATTTTAAATGTGACAGTCTAAATGCCCATGTAGCTTTATATAATAATTATTCATGAAAATCATACTTCATCAAATTTACATAAGTATTAGACAATGCATTAGCAATCAATGCTCTAAGCAAGTTCATGAATCTGTTAGAGATTGCTTTCACCATAATGCATTTGGTATGGACTATAGATTATTCAAATCAGAGAAAACAAAATACCTGATTCATTAGAAAAATTAGAACCTGAATCAAAAATTGATTTTGAGCTATTGTGATTAACTTCAGGAGAGCTTTAAAAAGGGGCCTTGTGTACGAAGAAGAGCACCTATCTAATCTGCATTTCTTTTCGAATGTGTGCACACTTTTATAGTCTTGCGCATTTATGTAGTATCTAAGTACAGGATTATTATAATCTAGCGATTTTGTTGTGTATTTTAGAGTAATGTTTAAATACATTCTGCTAATATGTTTTTAAGCTAAAGACATACATACAGTCTTATATTTTTATATATTTTCCACAACTAAATGGTATTAGGAAAAATTTATTTGGTACTTTGAAACTCTGGGATCTTTTTATTTCAACGTGTTGAATAGAATTTAAAGTCAAATTTTATGTTTGGTAGCCTTCCTGGAAAATCTTACCCGGTCCTATGATGTCAAGTAAAAACTTACTCTGAGTTAATGTTTGACAAATAGGTGTTGCCAGATTAAAATCCCCTCTGTCCTTGAGATTCATTTTATCCAACATTCTGCTAAGTATTGGTGTATCAGTGTCCACCAAAACATTAAAATCGACATCTCTAGAGAAAAGCACATTTTCTTTCCTCTAACATAATGCTATTTCCATCTTTACTCTTTATTTCTTACCATAATGAATAATATCTGAGGGTTACCCTGGACTATTTTTCTACTTCACAGATAATATCTAAACAGTAATCAATTCCTGTAGATTACGACTTCCTAGCATTTCTCCTTTGCTTCTTCTCCCTAGCTTTATTGTTGTAGGCTTATTAGCTTTTGATTATAAATTTGCTTTCTAGATGCCTGAAGGCACGCAATGAGAATCAGTGTTGTAGAAAGCCACAAAGGTCAGATTGGATACACAATTATTCCTAATTCATGGCCACCATAGAATCGGTCCCCACAATGTCTAGAAATCTTCCTTGGTTACTGATGAACTCTGCTCCTATCCTCGTATTTGTACTATTTCTATCTCCAAATTTTCACACTGTCCTTGACTATTCGACTTAACCCCAACTCTTAGCTCCTGACTTAATCACCTACTTCAAAGAGAAAAGAGAAGACACATACTGAAATTCCATCACTTTCCTGATAACAAACATAGAACCAAACTCTATATTTATCTATCCCATACCTTTTCTATAAAAATAGGGTCTCTGTCCATCCTCTCATCTAAGACTGATTTTTTTTTAATTGCCCCTAGCCTTCTTATAGGCCTTATACTAAAAATCCCCTTTCCTACATATGAAAAGTTTTCCCATTATTTTTAAATTCACTCAAGGCTCCCATACAAATTAAAAGAAAGAAAAGAAAAAAAAAAAAAACTCTTTCAACTTTAACTCTCATCACATTTCACCCACCAAACTCTGCTTCTTAACATAAAAGTTATTCAAAATTTTTTAGTTTTGGTATCCTCATTTCCTTGCCTGCCTCTCTTGACCACACTTCAGTGTGGTGCTATTCTGTTATTCAACAGTCACTGTAACTGCTCCTGCTAAGGTGTTTATGACCTCTGAGGTTCTCATTGTCATTCTCTACTCTAGCAGTTTTTAACCCAGTGAACCACTCCCTCATTTTTGCCTCATTTCCCCAACAATCTTCTGACTCTTGCCAGACTGTCTCCCTGCCTCTTATACATTTTCATATCTCTCAAACCCTTCCTACCTGTGTACGTAGTTTTCTTCTTCCTGTAGAGTTTCTCCTTCTAAGTTATTTGCTTAGTTAATATCTTTCATCTTCAGATCTCTATTGATGCTTTTCCTCATGTACTCAACTAGAAACCTGGCTCTGTCCACCCTCTATTATTGGCTCTCATACTACTATTTATCTCTCCTTAACCACAATGTTAACGTTTTTTATTTTTACATATCTTGATGTTATCATTGGTTAACATTTTTCTCCTCCACCAGCGACAAGGTGGTTTAGAGAAGGTGGAAACCACTCATTTTCAATCACTTCAGTCTCCCAATGCCTGACACCACGTTCAACAATTGTACATAGAATCAATGAATGTATATGATATCATAATTTGATTCTGTTATTCCTTTGTTTAACCTCAGTGAGGTCAATTATGGAATTTTCAAGATCACATACTGAATGTACTCATCTTTGCTTCCTAGTACCAAGCACAATATTGGTCATACAGAAGATATTCAAATTTGCAGCTTAAAATAAATTTAGCTATATGATAGGTGCACATGACCAATTATTTAAAATAAGAGTAAGCTCACAGTATTGTGGTTAAAATAATTTTTCACTTTTTAAAAAAAATTATAGAAATTGTTACATTTATCCAAAATCATGGAAAAATAAGTTTTAAAATATCATTCAACTTGAAAACATATAATACAACTGAAACAATAGTTTCATTTTCAAAATGATATGAGTTGGATACAAAAATACATGAGTGGAGAAATGTCAATTATTTTCCTACATTAAAATTTTATCAACACAAACTAAACAATCTGTAAAAAGGAAAATCAGAGCTTTAAAACCATATCCAGTTTGAGATAGCAGAAATAGAAGGCAAAGGAAAGTAATTTACAGGTTAGCACTACAATGATATATAGTATAATAGTCATGTTTACATACTTACATGGTGCTTTGAGCTTCATCATCTTAAGCTTATTCTCACTGTTAATGCATATGTCTATTCAAAAAAGGAAAAAAAGACCTAATTTCTCTTTATCAATCACTGCCATGTTGCTAATATGTTTGATTATAACATACTATCATGCTTTTCAAATAATTCAAATTCATGCTCCATTTGCCATAAACAGCTCAAAGCAAATGAAGTAATTTGTGCATACTTTCCATTGTTTTTTTTTTAGCTTATTATGGGGGTACAAAAGTTCAGGTTATATATATTGCCCATGCTCCCCCATCCCCCCGAGTCTGAGCTTCAAGCATGTCCATTCCCCAGACAGTGCACATCGCACTCATCATGTAGGTATACACCCATCCTACTTTCCATTGTTATAAGTAAATAACTATAGTCTTACTAATCAGTAATTTGAAACCAAAACTATGGTTTTGAGACTAATGAGCTACTTAATTTTTATTTTCTAACCCCATGGAGCTCCATAATTTAAAAAGTATTTATAAAATGTATATATTTTTTATGTGCATATATATCTGTAAACTTATGTACATTCATGTTTATGTACATGTATGTTATATATAAACACATTTGCACCCACAAACATAATAGGGAATTACAAATTCTTAGTCTATACCTAGTTCTTTGATTTCTGTATGCTATGTAAAGTTGATATTATATAAATTACTTAGCAATTCTGAGTTTTCCAAAATATAAATTTAAGGGGTTGGTCTAAGGACTCTGCTCACCCTAATACAGTACAAATTATTCAATCTAAGTAGCTCATTTGGATAGGCAGAGAAGAGAATTTTATACTTGATGAGTTTAAAAAGTTGGAAAGGAAAAAGAAATTAACTGTTCTGTGCTGCTGCAATCACAATTTCTATTTCTATCCAAATTATACAAAGTATCAATCAAAATAATTATAGATCACAAAAATGTTAAAAGCAGAGAAACACACTCAATAAATTCCTGACTCCTTTATGAAATTCAAGGTAACAATGTTATTAGACTAAAACTTTATTGAAATTTACCATTCAGTGACATTCTCATAAAGGTCAAGTTAAAAATAAAACCCCTCATGCTTAATTCACTGCTTAAGTTTTGTTGCTTTTTTGGAAAAATGTGATGATGAAACTATATTAAGGTGTAGAAAATGAAAGCAAAGTATCTGCCTTCCAATTTATGATTGTTTAATTCAAGTTACACCAAATTAAGTTGAAAAGATCTGAGAAAACAGAAAAGGCATGTGCTAAGAAGACATTGCTGATTTTTACCACAATTAAATATTGCTTTGATAGCATCCCAAACATTATGACATTCAAATTTTTTTGTATGGCATTTTATATATATGGTGTAGTTTGTGGACAAAATCATTAACAAGTCATGGGCTTGTCATCTTTTGTATTCCTGGCTACGCTATACCTCCCTAAAATCATTTTCTGAAAATTGTGTAAACTGCTAGAAGCATTTTCCCTTAGATAAGCATACCTTTAAAAAATTATGATGCCACAGCTAATTATTTGATCACTAACTATAGCTCTGAAGAGTTGAAATTTTCCAAATTACACAAGGGCCTGAGACTAGTTCTGCAGACAAAGCAATAAAAATTGCTAGGTTGTAAGGATGTGATGAAAAACAATCAGCTTCGTAGACTTAATGCTGGAACAAAAAGTCCCTGTAGGATTTGTTATCCCTAAAGCTCTGTATTAGATGCCTATTGCTACTGTAACAAACTACCACAAATATAGTATCTTAAAATACCACAAACTTACTATCTTACAGCCCAGCTATGGAATTTAGGAGCCTAAACAAGTTTCACTGGGCTGAAATCAAGGTGTTTTCTAAGTTGTGGTCCCTATGAATACTCCAGGGAGAATTGGTTCATTTCTAGAACCAGTTTTAGAGGCCACTGGCATTCTTTAGCTCTAAGCCCCTTTCCTCCATCCCACAGCATAGCATTTTCAAATCCTTCTCTGTGAGTGTCTTGGCTCCCTTTTATAAAGACCCTTGTGATTACATTGGGCCCTTTGAATAATCTAGATTGATCACTCCCTGTCAAGATCCCCAACTTAATCACAGCTGCAAAATCCCTTTTATCATGTAAGGTTCCATATTCACAGGATCCAGTGATTAGGACATGGACATCGTTGGTGGGTTATTCTACCTATCACAGAGGCCTATCAAAATTTGAATTTCACAAATACATATGTTTAGATATTTGAAAAAGACACATTTGGATTCTGTGAGAACAATGAGATGCAGTGGAACAAATATAGGCTTGGGGGTCAATTACAGCAAGTTCAGACCTCAGAGCTGTCTTTTGCCAGCTACAGAACATACAGCAAATTATTCACTCTCTCCCTAAGTCAGTATCATTATTTCCTGAATGGAGATATAAATAAAATGTAAATTGAAGGGGTCTTATAAGAACTTCAAATATTGATTATATCTAGCATATGGTAAAGTGCTAGTTATTGATATTATTATTATGCAGATTAATTCATATCTTTCATATATGTATTTGAAATCCCTTAAGTTAAATTATTATCCCTCTACTATTCCCCTCATTTATATATCAG
Organism: Varecia variegata; assembly: GCA_028533085.1. Taxonomy (NCBI): domain Eukaryota; kingdom Metazoa; phylum Chordata; class Mammalia; order Primates; family Lemuridae; genus Varecia; species Varecia variegata. The sequence goes on along the minus strand of CM052439.1, from coordinate 99,127,897 downwards.
GTGCTCTGATTGCTAGTTATTTAAGCATATATTAATTTTGTGGCTGGAAACAGCATCAATAACATAAAGTAAAACATTTAGAAGAAACTATTTGACTGTAACCCCCCCCCCCAAATATGGATGCTTCCTTATTATTTTTCTTCTTAGCCATGTATTTAGCCTAGATGGTCCAATCTGGAAGGTGATCTTTTGTACTTGCATGTGACATTTTTTATTACTTATTTGTTTATAAATTTAAAGTTACTGTTCTACTCTTTAATTTATTTTCACAAGTCTAGATGTAAAAAGTGAAAATTAAGAAAAATTTCTTATTGAATGAAATAAGGAATATGATATACATTATCATAAAATGAATTAGATAATGTGTGAGCTATATTATAATCTTATAACTCAATAAAAAAAGAAAGTGAACAAAGAGGTAGGCAAAGAATATATAAAGAGGAAATAAATATGTAAAAGTACAAATGACCAATAAACATTTGAAAACATCCTCAGATTTCTGAGAAATCAGGGCAATGCAAAATTTAGTAACCAATAAAATATCTGTTTTACCCATGAAGCTGGCAAAATTTCAAAGATTAGTGATAGTAATAGTATGTGAGAAATGGGTACTCATAAACTATTAGCATAAATTAGTTCTTTTGAAGATCAATTTGATAGAATATCAACATTTCAGTGAACAGTCTTTTGTATGTTTTGCAGCACTTTTAGTAAGAGTGGAAAAATTAAAACAAGCTAGATGTCCATGAATAAAGATATTTTTACATCAACGATGTCCCTTCCATGTTGTATAACACTGTGTATCCTTTTAAAGGAATCTGTTAAAGCTCAACATACTAATAAGGAAAGGTCTTTAAGGTGTGGTGTTAAGTAAATAAAAGCACATTGCAAAACCATAGAGTATGATAATTTCTGTGATAAAAATCTATCGAGTACATATATGTGTGCATGTTGCCTATGTATGAGTTTATGGATAGAATGACTGATAGAAAGATAGATGTATGTAAAGGAAGTTTACCAAAATATAAATATTAAATACCTCTGAGTAGGAATGTGAGATTTGAGTAAGGCAAAATGGGACTTTAACATTTTACTGTCCATATTTGTATTTAATAAATTTTCACTTAATATTTTCACATTCATTTGTAAAATTTAAAAAGAGAAAAATGCTTGGAGTTTAAATATGATAATCAAGTGAAGGTCATGAAAAGCTAAGACTTTTAGATCTTTAGTCTAAATTTAAATTATGAATGAGGTTTCAGAAAAGCAGCAGGGTGGGAAAGGGATTTCAGAAAGGCAAAGCAGCATGAAAAAGGCACACATATATGAATGTACACATGTGTAATTAGTTAATTTTAGAGTATACAGCCCTACATGAGAATGTCTGTTTTTTGCTGATATCTAGAACATAATCCCATGTAATTAGGAACTTAATAACTCTTAACAAGAGTGGTGACTGCAATATTCAATGCTATACTAGCTCAGCTTTTGTGTGAGCTCTAATTAAAATGTAAACATGTTTTCAAAGTACAGCAAAATTGCTTTGGAACTCCATTTATTTCTGTCTTGTTTATAACACCATATTTTTATTTCATAAATAGTCACTAAGGACAATGAGAATTTCAGTTTAACTCTTAAGTGTTACTTGGAATTAGAAACACCCACACAATTAAAAGAGGAAGGAAGAGGAGGAGGGGGAGAAAGATGCATTTAATATTTCGTTAATAATCACGATATTAACCACAGGATTTTTTTTTCTGTCCTCTACTTATTTTTGGTGCCCTGATTTGCTATTTAAGAAAGCTGACAACCTTGAGGTTGCCATACCTTGAGGAAGCCCAGGCCACACGAAGAGTCACGGTGCTCTGTTTGACTGTCCCAACTGGAGACCTAACAGCCAGAATCAACTGCCTGACATGTGAGTAAAAGAATACCCAGATGATACCATCATGTCAGCCTCAACTGTAGAGTCAATCTCACTGGTCAAATCTTTAAAGCTGATTTCTCACATATAATGGAAGAGACAAGGCATCCTCGCTATGCCTTGTGCAAATTCCTGACCCACAGAATTTAACAGTATGTGAACATAATTTTACAAGTTTATGGTGGTTTGTTGTGTGGAAATAGTAAGCAAAACAAATTTCTAGTTTGTTGCAATTGTTTTCCCATAAAAGGGTTTTGAATTTTATCAGATAATTTCTCTGCATCTATTGAGATGAACATACAGTTATTGCCTTTAATCTGTTAATGTGGTAAATGATGTTGAATTTTTTTAGTGTTAAACTTAATTTTCATTGCTTTACTGTAATAAATCCCAGTTTATCATAGTATTTTGCTTCCTATAGATTGCTTAAATATATTAATATTTGCTAGTATTATTTTTAAAACTTTAGTCTTTCTTTATTAGATATGATGTAGTATAAATTTATGTCCTTATAATATTATGCCAGGTATTAACACCAAGGTTTTGCTGGTCTCTTATAATGTATTGGAAAGTATTTCTTATTCATATATTCTACAGAAATATTTATATAAGAATGGTGTTTTTTTTCAAACCATGAATATTTGGAAGAATGTATTAGTCTACAATTCACTGGACTATTTGGTACTGGAGCTTTCTTTCTGGGAAGTCTTTTAATTATGAATTCAATATCTTTAGTAGAATAGGGCTATTTAGATTTTCTTCTTGTGTTGAATTAAGTTGTTTTTTGCAAGGAATGTGTGCAATTCATTTCCATTTTCAAATGTATAGATAAAATGTTTGAAATATTTTGCAACTTGCCCAAGACATAGTCAATTTGGGAGTCTGTCCATCTTTTATCTAATTTCTTAAATATATTAAATGTAGTTATTTTTCAATCTTTGCTAACTTTAAAGTTTATGCTCTATCTGGGTCTGTTTGTATTCATTATTTTACCTCCCTCCATTATCTGTCACATTTTTTTCCTTCTTTCCATGTCTCAGTGATAATGATGATGACGATTGTGTCATTTTAAAGAATATGTTACAGAGG
>CM052439.1:99108968-99124384 GCA_028533085.1 Varecia variegata | reverse complement strand
GATAACTTGACATTTAGATAAACTTACTACATAAATACAGAATCTTCTCACAAGTAAACAAATCTTCAATGTGTACACATGTTTGTGCTTTGTGGGGTATGCATGCATGTGTGTGTCACTGTGTAACTACACATATAATCCTATTATTAAAGTGTACATTTAGAGATGATCTCCCAACACTATTTAATATCATTACACTATGGAGGGTACCAACATTTGTTTTTAAACACAAGAAGGTGATGTTTAATGTAGGGTTTATAATTTTTTTATTATTTTTTGAGAACTTTTATTATTAATACATTATGTTATTTCAGTGACTTAGGTGTTTAGGAGAGAATCCAGACATAAAAATCAAACAGGAGCATTTCAACTTTCACAAAAGGAAAACTTAAAGTCAAAATAATATTGTTTCTGAACAAAAAACAAACCACATCTATCAATATTAATGGATTTCTTCAGTAAAATGTTACCTAATCCACTGACATATTCTGTTACTATAACTTTCTTTAGCTATAACAAGGCAAGGTAAATAAAGTTGGGGTTTTCTTAGGAAAGGGGGAAAAAAGGAAAGATGTAGGGAATTCTCAGCCAAATATATACAGTAATGTCAATTTATATAAAGTTGCAATTATATCTTCTACTGTAAAATAAAATAGGTAGAAGAGAGGCTTATATTTTCTATAATTAAATGACAGTTTATATATGAGATTTAAAAAAAAAAACAGAGTTGATTAGTATATTGGATACACTCTACTACCTCTCCCTTAACACAGGTCGCTTGCCATTGTTAGCTGAACAGGAAACGCAAGGCTTGAGATATCTGTGTGGAAGTCTAAATATAAGGCTCTACAATAGTAACAAATGTATACTGATGTCTTTATCTCTTCTCTGGAATTAAACTTTTACTGTATTCTCAGTTTAAATGTTATAATTTTCTGTATAAATCTATAGGTCACACTAAACATAATTCTTTGCTTCTCTGAACCCTTTATCAATTTTCTGCTAACATTAATTATGCCCAGTGTGTGTTTTAACTTATATCTATGTAAGTATATCTCTTACTCTGGAATGTTTCCAGATAGATCTAGCGGAAAATTTATTAATCTTACTTGATTTTTTTTTGATGGTGGAAAAATAACTTCAATTTTATTATTGTATTGAATGAGACATAACATCACAGTTGTGAGACCATTTAAGACCTGTTGTTTCTGTGACTAAACTACCTAAATACATAGGATGAAAGAAATGCTTGGTGAGAAGGCTGGGGTTAACACATGCTCTGGCCTACTCGGGGTGTTGGGGGTGGGGGAGTGGATGGGTGTATACCTACATGATGAGTGCGATGTGCACTGTCTGGGAAATGGACACGCTTGAAGCTCAGACTCGGGGGGTTGGGAGGGGCATGGGCAATATACTTAACCAGAATTGTTGTACCCTTATAATAAGCTATAATTAAAAAAAAAAGTTTCATGATCGGAATTTTCATAATTATTAAGGACAAGTTCTTTTTCCTGATTCCATTCTTCTATTTTTCTATTTTACTTTATTTTTTTTAAAGAAAGAATGATTTTTACTTAAGCTAAGAAATCCTCCTAATACTCTTTCTCAGAATTCTGTTCATATTTGTTAAGTAATTCTCAAATAGAGAATTACTTATAAAATTTTTAAATTGTTATTTCAGCATATTGTGGGAGTACAAAAGTTTAGATTACGTATATTGCCCTTGTGCCCCCACCCCCCCGAGTCAGAGCTTCAAACATGTCCATCCCCTAGACAGTGTGCATCGCACTCATTATGTATTGATTTTAATACATTTTCTTGTCAAAGCATTGTTTTGTTTGGGTGTTCTTTAAATATGTAATCTGTCTGATTCCCTATGTGTTGAAACCTCTAGTAATAGTTTCCAGTGGTGTTCTTCAAGGTTAAATCTTTGGTCACAGTCTTGATTAATACATAAAACATACTTATCTAATTTTAGAGAATGAGTGATAAATTATGATGGAAACCAGAATCAGAATTCAAATAGACTTCAGTAAACTAAAATGATAATTAAAAACTAAAAGCTGAAATTTAAGATGAATAAGTATAAAGAACTACTATATTCAAATTTTAAGAATCAACTTTATAAATTGGAATAAATCATAATAATGTGAAAAAGCATTAGGAATTTCACTTTATTGTAAGTCACAAGTGTCATCTGAATTTCTATAGGGATTTCGAAGGCATATTTTCTATCTACTTTATCTATGCAACAACCACAGCCCTTTTCAGTGGCCTTGCATATGGCAGGACACAGGTTATGGCAAGCATTAAAAAGCAAGGTAGAATGTCTGTATTCTTGACTTTTGGCTCTAAAGGGTGTGTGATTTGTGGCTTTACATCTCTGGACCTCGGTGTCTTCATTTATAAGATAAAGAGTTGTTCTAATTGAATACTGCAATTTCTTTTAGGTTTAATTTCTTATTTGGATATGAGTTTATATCAATACACCTACAAATAAGACTAGCATATACCAAAATAAAGTAATTAAGGCAGTATTGGGATTTTCCTTCTCATAAACCATATCAAAGATTTTCATATTGTCAAAAGAATTGATATGCCACAGAAGCCAAAACATGTACCAATGGATAAATATTATAGCAAAGATTATTTTTTTAACTAAAACAAGGAAGTGTTGCCTATAGCATTTAAACAATTTGAACAGCTACCATATACATTTTAGAGAAGATTTTTACAGGCAGTGGGACATAGAAATAAATACAGATTCATTTTTGAATATAATTTGTGTTTTTTAATGATATGTAACAAAACATTTTATAGGTAGACAGAGTCATTTGAAATAATTTAAAAGGATTCAAAACAAAATCCTTTCACACAATTTAAAAATATTACACTAAAATACTTCACAAAATAAAAAAATACCTTGGTGATAATGCTTTTCACTCAAGGAGGTCTTATACTTATGGTCATGCTCTGTTTATTTCATAGTTCATTTGACCACCACCCTCACAATCCTGTTGTCCCTAGCTAATCAGTTTTCATGTCTTGTCAATTTTGCCCTCTGTTACTGTCAGAATTCATTCATCTGATCCATATTTGTTATCCATTTGTCTCTTCTGTAAGATATCTTTTATAATGCTACAAGAAAAATCCATTAGCATCAGAAAAATGGATGATGTGGATAGAAGAAAATTTCTAGGTTAACATCCTTGAGTAACTCATAATGAGTGAGATCTAGAGTCCCAAGAAATTGTTGTCTTAGGTATGTAAGTGTCTAAGCAACACTCAATATATATTAGAAATGCAGGTTGAAAATTATTTATAAAAATATATAAGCTGTACTTGTTTACAGAGTTGACTTTGACTCTTTAATAATTATAATGTATTCCCTTATTTTAATTCATTAATAATATTATTGAAGTATTTAAATAGTAATTGACAAAGTTAGCATTTATTCAACATGCATTTTTATAATCTTCAAAACGTATCTGTAATGCCTATAATTACTATTATCTCAATTTTAAAGAGATAAAGTCTGAGGCTCAGAAATGCTGAGTGTTGCAACAAGTCAATAACTAGAAAGTATTGGAAGTGAAATGCAAATCCTGGTTTATTTGGCATTAAAGCCTAGTGTCTTTGAAGACACTAAATATAGTAAATCTTATTTAAAACCCGTCTTCACTACCTTCAAGAATGCTGGAGAACCTAGAAATACAAAATTACAAAATATTCAATTTAGCAGAGACCTTAGAAATATGTTCAAATAAATGACAGCTAATTGGTGGCAAGGTCAAACTCTTGTTTTCTTGTCAATGCTACGTAACTATTAAATGGTCAGGTAATTCAAAAATTAAGATGTTGTAAAGTTTGTCACACATTTTAGATTCCTCTAACTCTTAATTGCCTTAATAAAGTAGAAAGGTGCTTATCTTTCTATGATAAGGACAGGAGGTTATTAGCTACCAATGAAGAATCATGAAATTAATACATATCCATTTAAAAATATTATTTTAATTTAAATATTCATTTAAATACATAATTTAAAATGTTTTAATTTAGAATACAATTTAAATATATATGTCTTCTAGAACAAGCTGAGATCTCTTATTTGAGTGTATGTCCTTTTAAAGCAATTTTAAGGGTTTTCTTCTTATATAAACCCAAGTTTAAAATTTTGAGTTTGAGTTTCTTTAAAATGAAGCCAGATTTTAAAGATTGGTGCAAACCAATTTGATTGTAGATTCCTTCTGTTATCCCTCCTGCCTAAATTTAAGGTTACCTCTCCTACGTGTGTTAAGAAAACATTTTCCAGATTTCAAAATAAGTGGGAAGCAGTATGTTCTTCAAATGTCCTACTGGGATATCATTTAATAGGCCTTATCCAAGTAGTATTTAATTTTTACGAGAATATGCTTTGACCTTGCTGTTTTTTATTTGATTAGAATTTAGATATGGTAAAGTTACACATTAATCTAAAGATTTTTAGCAAAAAGTTATGGTTTTGATGCTCTTTAGGATATTGAGGACCCAGTTTTATAACTAACCTAGCAATTTATATTAATTTTCTTTATCCTCCCCAACACATTTTATGAACCCAACATAACTCTGATACCAAAATCAGGAAAGGATGCAACAAAAAAAGAAAACTACAGAGGAATATCCCTTATGAATATAGATGTGAAAATTCTCAATAAAATCCTAGCAAATCGAATCCAGGTGCTTATCAAAGAAATAATCCATCACGACCAAGTGGGCTCATCCCAGAGATGTAGGGATGGTTCAACATAAGCAAATCGATAAATGTAATTCATCACATAAATAGAAGCAAAAAACAAAGGCAATATGATCCTCTCAATAGACGCAGAAAAAGCATTTGACAAAATTCAAAACCCTTTTATGAGAAGAACGCTTAAGAAAATAGGCATAGATGGGGCCTATCTAAAAATGATATATGGCCATATATGGCCTACAAGCCATATATGACAAACCCACAGCCAACATCATACTGAATGGGGAAAAATTGAAAGCATTCTCACTTCGAACTGGAACCAGACAAGGTTGCCCACTGTCCCCGTTACTATTCAACATAGTGCTAGAAGTCCTTGCGAGAGCTACCAGGCAAGAGAGCAGAATCAAGGGTGTCCAAATGGGGACAGAAGAGATCAAACTCTCACTCTTTGCTGATGATATGATATTATATCTAGAAAACCTCAAGGATTCAACCAAGAGATTCCTGGAATTGATCAATGAATTCAGTAAAGTCTCAGGATACAAAATCAATATGCACAAATCAGAGGCATTCATATATGCCAATAACAGTCAAACTGAGAACCAAATTAAGGACTCAATACCCTTCACAATAGCAACAAAGAAAATAAAGTACCTAGGAATATATTTAACTAAGGAGGTAAAATAACTCTACAGGGAGAACTATGAAACACTGAGGAAGGAAATCACAGAATTTTTTCAAAAGACAGAAGAATGGCCAATGAACATATGAAAAAATGCTCAACATCTCTAATCATCAGGGAAATGCAAATCAAAACCACAATGAGATATCACTTAACTCCAGTGAGAACGCCCTTTATCAAAAAGTTCCATAGCAATAAATGTTGGCGTGGATGCGGAGAGACAGGAACACTCATACACTGCTGGTGGGACTGCAAACCAGTGCAACTCCTGTGGAAAGCAATATGGAGATACCTTAAACAGATACAAGTAGACCTACCATTTGATCCAGCAATCTTATTATTGGGCATCTACCCAAAAGAACAAAAGACATTCTATAACAAAGATATCTTCACTCGAATGTTTATAGCAGCACAATTCACAATTTCAAAGATGTGGAAACAACTCAAGTGCCCATCAATACATGAGTGGATTAATAAAACGTGGTATATATATACCATGGAGTATTACTCAGCTATAAGAAATAATGGGAATATAACACCTCTTGTATTTTCCTGGATAGAGCTGGAACCCCTTCTACTTAGTGAAGTACCCCAAGAATGGAAAAATAAGCACCACATGTACTCACCATCAAATTGGTTTCACTGACCATCACCTAAGAGCACATTTAGGAATAACATTAATCGGGTGCCGGGCGGATGTAGGGGAGGGAGGGGATGGGTGTATACATACATAATGAGTGTGATGTACACTGTCTGGGGGATGGACACGCTTGAAGCTCTGACTGGGGGGGGCAAGGGCAATATATGTAACCTAAACTTTTGTACCCCCATAATATGCTGAAATAAAATAAATAAATAAATAAATAAAAGGAAAAAAAAGAATAAAAGAGGGTCAATCACTACAGATCTTACAGACATTAAAAAATGATAAAGGAATAATATAACTAACTTTATCCCAATGGATAACTTGGAAAAAAAATAAACACTCAAAAACTTTTTAATGCTTTTGGAAATAGTGAAATCATCTTACTAGTGCCCTTTATTAATGAGTTAAATAATATGGTGACTTTTGTTCATTTTATATTTTTATAAAAGTTATTTTGTAAGCTTTGTAAAATTTATACACATCTAATTAAATTTGACACATCTAATTAAACAGATAGACTTAAATTTATTTTATATTTTAAGTGACTTATTTTAAGTGACAGAGGTCATTTTAAGTGACCTCTGTAAATGCTTTTCAAACATTTAATTTACTTTCATTGTAAAAATCTTTTTATTCACATTCATACTTCATAAGTTCATATAAACTAAAATTAAATTATATTCATAATAATAAATGGTCATAATCAAGGTTGAGATAAATTCCTAACTAATAGGAACAGAACCCCTTGGGATAATTAGAGAATGAACTAATAACATTGAGGAGTCTGTGTGTTACTGCCATCATTGTTATATTAGAAAATAAGAATGAAAAGAATGTTTATCTGGTAAGCAGTAATTGGTGAACAGTTAAAGAAAGCACCTTAATTGTGGCACTTTCCATCAGAGTACTCATATGTCTAATAAGCTTTCTGCATACTCAGTTTTCAAGTCTTTAAGGAAAAAGTCTGATTAATTTAATCAGATTGATTTATCGTAATGTGTCAAATCTCTCCATTGCATCTGTTATCTGCAGTAGCACACCCTGTGGAAGTTTATCTTTATGTTTGGGTCTGGAGGGGTTGTTTATTTCCTAGTTAAAGGGGTGAGAAGGGAGTGGTGTCTATTTAGCTACCTGTGTGAGGATAAATTATCATCAAGGAGTAGAAAGCAGTCTTGGAAAAAAACAAAAAGGATAAGTTAGCCAATCGTGTTTCAAAATTCAAACATTACTAGGGAATAATCAAGACCTAGTTTCCAGAAAATGAAATAAAAGCTCTTTGAATTGAAAATTTAAAGACAGGAAGCTGCCTGGAACCAGAAAAGGGTACGGGTAACCTAGGAAGTGCGCGTTAACTGCAAATCTGGTGAGTGAGACTTTGACTGCAGTGGAGACCCGCGGTGTCGCTACAGATGGTGGAGGATTTAGTGCTTAGCACTGGCATCATACTGAAGCAAGAAAAATAACAGCACTTACATCAGGATGATAGATTATAAAGATGTTCCCCTCTTGAGAGGGAGAATAATGGACTTGCGCTTCAGTGTTCAACTCCTGCATGGAGAGAGGTTCTCACATCACACACAGGAGAGCAGTCATAGGAGAAGCATGAACAATGTGCTGGGATCCCTGCTAATCTGGCTAGTGAGGGCTGGAGTCTATTTTAATTTCCTTTAGAAAAATAAAAAAAAGTGAGTATATTTACACCGTAAGTGTCATGTAGCCTTTCATTCACTACTGTGACAAAAATCTTCACACAAAAGGAGTCAGCTAAATTCATAGAAAGTTAGGCACCAGTGTGCAATATAAAGAAACTTATTTTAGGGGGAAGAGACAGACTCAGTGCTAGGCCTGAACCTCCATGAGTACATTAAAAAGTACCATTTTAACTGTGAAAGATCAGCCTATACACTAGTCATACTTACAGCCTAAAATACATAATAAATAACAACTTATGGACCATCATAAGGATCAGTGGCTCAGGAGAGATAAGATTAATTAAGATTATTTTGTCTCAAAGTATTTAAGAAATGTAGGAAATGGTCATTTATAGAAAATCTCTTACATATTCTACATTATATTTCTTTAAAGATTTTGCAAAACCCACATGAGAAAATTGGTCTGCCAACTGCACTGATTTATTGCCTCCAGAAAGAGTGAGATGATGAATCATTTCCCCTCCAAGTTACTTTTTTTTTCCAAAATATTTTAGAGATTTTAAACTGATTGCAACTGATTATATCAAAGGCATTAGCTGTTTAATGCAGTAATTCTGTGTGTGCCAACTTCTAAATGCATAGAAGAATGTAGTCTTGAAATAAGGAGTCCTCACTTAGGACATCTACTTTGTATGGAAATTAATGCACTTAGGTACTAAACAAACAGACCTTTTTTTTTTTTTCCTTCCCATACATAAAAGACAGGAAATGAACACCAGCACAGTTAACATATTCAATCAGTCTTCCTGTTTACTATTTTAACTACATTTCCTAACATATACCAAATGGCAAATATTTGGGGGCATATTTCAGATATTATCTAAAAGTTCTTCTAATTAATAAAACTGGAAAGCCATCTGTACATAATGTGCAAGTTAAATTGAATAGACAGAGCAATTTTGTTAGTGATTTAATTCACCCAATACCAGTGTACCTTGAAGCCTTTGGGGTTTTTCCTCCCTGTATTTTCAAGCTATAACTCATTCCCTTTCATAGTAGCACTATATTAAAAGTTGTTGAAATAAACTAGATTATATATTTCCTAAGTGCACAGAATAATGGCTATCCAGCTTGGAAAAGAAGTCTTTTTAATAGATAATGCCACCTTATTCATGTTCGTGGAAGTTTAATGGTAAAAGCAGTAGACCCTGAAAGAATTCTAGTCTTCAGGGAATTTCTTTAAATTAGAATCATAATCCAACTGTAAACTGGTAAAGGGAAGCAGTGACACACAGAGTAACTAACAGTCTGTTGACAGTCCATTCGTTCTCTGGGGAATTAAAAGAAAAAGATGCATTTCACTAACTGTATATAGTTGATTATAAATCTTTCTAAATTAAATGTTATAAATAGGAAATCCATAGAAATGTGATAAAAATATTGTAAGGTACTCAATGAAATTATTATGTAGTATCATATTGTATCATATGATCTACAAACTTTTATTGTTACTGAGAAGTCAGCTAAATTAATTTTTCTTTCCCCCCCTAACTATGAAGAGTTTGCATTGATTTGAATGATAACTTCTTAAATTCTGGGTCTATTTTTACAAAATATTCACAAGAGCAAACAGAAGCTAGTTGACAGCCCCAGTTCATAGTTTCTAAAAGACTATAATAAGCTAAATGATGAATCTACATACATGAACTCAAAGAAATGCATTTACTTCTCACAACTAAACTGAAGTAGATAGAATGAATATTGCCATGTTATAAATGAAGAAAGTGAAGCCGGAGATATTGAATGAGTAGTCCAAGACCTCACGGGTAGATATTGGCGGAGTTGAGATCAAACCAGCCAGCTTGGGCCAGGGCTCATGCTTTCCCACTGCAATGAACTTCACAGAGCTGGGAGAAAAAGATTTTGCATGTAGAATTCTAAACCTAGTTAAATAATCATTCAAGTAAAGTGAAGAACTAATATGTTTTCAGATATGTAAAGACTGAGGCAATTTACCATCCATGAATTTTTCTAAAAACAATTTTTTGAGATTGAACTGCAAGAAGATAAAAAATAAAAGCAAATACAAGTTATGGAAAGATTCTGGTTAGTGCCAGTTAATATAGTTGCTTAAATGCAAATAATTCTGGATTGTAAAAAGGAAAAGGAAACTATATAGGTGTTTTTTAAAGGCAAAATGATCCAAGAGAACATTAAAATTACAAAACAAACAATGATGGTAACCTAAGAACTCCATGGCATTTATAAGTAAATAGAAAAAAGTGTTGATTTCAAAGCACGCATAAACAAGTATTAATTACATGGAATATTCCCTTTTTATATACTCTGCTAGGACTGAGAAGGTGGAAGGTGTGGACGGAGATAAATGTATACACAGTCATCCCAGGACTTTTCACATTAGACAATGTGAGTAAAGTCTCTTCAGTTTCAAAGTAGTGGTAATATCTGTGTTCTAGAAACTAATTTTGAGCAAAGGAAAAGGGAGAATACATGTTAAATAATTTTATAAGGTGACTTTCCTTGATACTGAAACCAGGAAAAGATAAATCAATAAAAGAACAATGCAGCAAATCTCAATTATGAAAGTAGGATGCAAAAACCTTAAATACATATACACTCATTGGAATGTCTTCACATGTATTGGGCATATATTGACACCAATCTGAAGTCTAAAGACAAAATAATCCATCATGTTACAGCACCTTTGAAAATGCTGGTACAATATTAGCTTCATTTGTAAATGCTTACCTGTGACAGAAGCAACATAAGGAAATGATTTCCATGGCAAAAATAAGAAAGTGACATTTCACAGGAGTGGGTTAATGTGAAGCCTACATTTGCTCAAGGGGTATCTGCTAATCTGTTCTGGCATTCATTTTAACAATAAAGCCTGAGGTCTGAACAGTATAGGAAGAGGTTTAGATTTTAGACCCCTGAGAAATCTGGGAACCCAGATAAGCAACATGCTCCATCTATGTAACAGGAAAACAAACAAACAAAGCCTTCCTTCAGTGAGTAATTGTGAACATACATTCCTGAATTGATATGGCCAAGCATGGAACAGAAAAACAAACACAAATTCACAAAGTTCTCCTTTGAGAATTCTTTTTTTTTTTTTTTTTTTTTTTTTTGAGACAGAGTCTTACTCTGTTGCCCTGGCTAGAGTGCCATGGCGTCAGCCTAGCTCACAGCAACCTCAAACTCTTGGGCTCAAGCAATCCTTCTGCCTCAGCCTCTCTAGTAGCTGGGACTACAGGCATGGACCACCATGCCCAGCTAATTTTTTCTATATATTTTTAATTGTCCAGATAATTTCTTTATATTTTTTAGTAGAGACAGGGTCTTGCTCTTGCTCAGGCTGGTCTTGAACTCCTGACCTTGAGTGATCCTACCACCTAGGCCTCCCAAATTGCTAGGATTACAGGCGTGAGCCATCGCGCCCAGCCCTCCTTTGAGAATTCTTAACCACAAGCCCAAACTTTCAAAATTTGTGAGACCTGAAATTCAACTACTTGCAAAACCTGAAAATTTCCATGTCAAAAATTTAGTATGAATTCTCCTTGGTTGTTAGTGACATTAGGTATCTGGCAGAAGTGAAGCAAAATTTCTCTGAAAAAAGTCAAACTCGGTTCTCAACATATTCCCAAAGATAGAATTGCAAAAAAACCCAAGTTTATAATTTCCATATACATACACACACAGAGATATATATAAAAATAATTATATATTTTATATATCATATATACTTAATATGTAAGTCTAAATGGTGATGCATAAACATTAGTAAGAGTTAAAAACATGCAGAATTATGTTCACTAAAATTAAAAATAAGTTAATAGATACAAAATTTTAAAAGAAAGTAATATTATATATATTTCTAGAAACAAAAAAAGAGAACTTAATATATGATGAAGAAGCAAAATTTTCTAGATAGGCTTGAAAAAGAACCAAATAGAAATTTTAGAAATAAGAGATTTAGAAGCAGACCAAAGAAAGAATAGTGAAGAGGCCATATTTGAAGAGAATTTTTGAGAATTAATAAAAGACAACAGTATCATATTTAAAAAATGCAGTGAACCTCAGGTAGAATAAATAAAAAAAATTCTTGTATAGACTCACTGCAGTGAAACTACAGACAACAAGGAAGAGACAGGTTGCTTACAAAAGAATGACATTTAAAATGAGAGCTGATTTCTCAATAGCTGATCTCTCAACACAGCCAAAATATGTTGTAATGTTTTCTTTAAAGCGCTGAAAGAAAGTAATGTTAACCTAGTATTTATATGCAACAAAACTATTCTTGAAGACTGATGTTATAGTTGTTTGCAAGCAGCTTATCTTAAACATATGAACATAGAAATGTTGGATACAAGACCCGCTGATGAATGTTCCCTTCAGCTTGACTAAAATTTAGACCATCCTTTATTTTAGAAAACTTGTATTTTAATTTCTTTCTCTGTCCTTTTGAAATTTAAATCATTTTAAAAGCCTCTTGTCAGTTTTACTTCCCTGGAATGTCCCTCTCAAGGACCTGGGATCTTTTTGAAATGTAATCACTAGGGAAGATAGAGCCCCTATGTCCTCATCAGGGAAGACAGGGCCCCTATCTCCAAGTCTCTGTGGGAAGGCAGGAGCCCACCTTCAGTGAGCAACAATTAGCAGAAACAGATAACCTAATAACAGAGTAAAAACATTTAAACTAAAGACTAATGCTTTATTCTGGACAATCCCATTGATCAACTTCCCATATTGTCCTGGAGTACTTTTCCACTAGTTCATCCCAGCACTTAAAAACATTGCTGACTTTCGATTAATCAGTTAAATAAATTTAGGTTGAACTCTAGCCTCTTTCCTATTGCAATGCTTCTAATAAAGTCTTCTTTTCTTGTTTGACATTTCCGGTGCAATTTTTGCTTTGATGGTTCAAAGTCAATGGATTGAAAATAGTTTTCCTAAGATAATACCAGCAAAAAGAAGGCTATTTTAGCTATATCAGTGTCATTCAAAATTGACTAGACAAAAGGAATTACTAGAAATAAAGATGTTATAATATACTTTAAAAAAATTAAATATCAAGAAAGATATGAAATTATAATCTATTTTCAACTAATAGTTTTAAAATATTTAAAGCAGAAATTGTTAGAATTATAAGGAAATTTGACAAATCAACCATCATGGAGGCACATTTTAAAACATCTCTTTCTACTAAATAGATAAAAGCAGATAAAAATTCAGTAATAGTATAGCCAACTTGAATTATCTAATTACTATTTTTGATCACTCCATCCAATAACTAGATAATACAAATTTTAATTGAATAATCATCATCAATTATATGCAAAGAGTATCTCAAGAAATTTCACCCATACCACCATCTCCAAACAAAATGAAATTAAGACACAATCCAGTAGGAAAGAATTTGGAAAATTACAACAAAAACACACTATTATGTGGTCTATGAATCAAATAAAAAAAATAGAAATAAGTAAACACTTAAAGCTCAGTAAACACAAAGATATAATGTAAAAATTATATAAAATAGTTCATGGAAAGAAATGTGTGGCCCTATTGCTTACATTAACATAACACAGAGGTGAAAACTCATGAGATACCCATCTATCTTAAGAAATTAGAAAAAGAACAACACAATAAATCCAAAGAAGTCAGAAGAAAGATAACTAATGAAAAAGAAATTGAAGAAATGTTACAGAACTAAAAGAATGCCCAATATTTAGTTATTCTTTAAAAGATTAATCAAATTGACTAATTCTAATTTCAGGAATGATTAAACAGGGAGAGAGAGAGGGAGAAAATAGAAAAGCAAAAGTGGTAAATATAATAAAATGTTGCCATTTGAGGAATCAGTGTAAGTGATATGTGGCATTTTTACACAGTTTTTGCAATTTTATCTGTCTAAAATTATTTCAAATTAAAAAGTTAAAAAATTACAAATTTTTAGAAAAGATGGTATTTTATGATTTTACATGTTGCTGAATTTCTGTGCTTCATTGTAGGGGTTCACTGATTGAAGTGTGCCAGTTAAAGATTATCATTGCATTAAAAAAAACTAAAGACATGGATTCAAATTAAATCACAAACATAATGATTTGGGGTCAGGGAAAAGCACTGGATATACAGACTTGCTCAAGAATGCCACTAAAAATATTAAAATATAAAACACTGCCTAATGAGTTTTACCAAATATTTCCACACTTTTGATACAATTTGTATAAAAATACATTTGAGGAAAGTGATTTACTTTTACATGTATTTTAAATCAGCTGGGTTGTTTCTTAAAAACATTAAAGAATATTTTTGACAGTATAAAGGGTACTTAGATTAGGTTGTATTTAAATAAGTATTTCTAAATTCCTTTGTGCTTTGCCAACCATTTGACAACTTTGCATCCAAATTTGCATCCATTTGACAACTCCCTAAGGTAAAAATACCCAGGGACTCTTTTAGAACTTGACCATTGATAGTTGAGGTTTCTATGTGATTTTTATTTATTTTTTATTTATTTTTTTATTTTTTAGGACTTTTTTTTTTGAGACAGAGTCTCACTCTGTTGCCTTGAGTAGAACGTCATGGCATCAGTTGGCATCAGCCTAGCTCACAGCAACCTCCAAATCCTGGGCTCAAGCAATCTTCCTGCCTCAGCCTCCCAAGTAGCTGGGACTACAGGTGCACACCACCACACCCAGCTAATTTTTCTATTTTCAGTAGAGAGGGGGTCTCACTCTTGCTCAGGCTGGTCTCGAACTCCTGAACTCAAGCGATCCTCCCGCCTGGGCCTCCCAGAGTGCTGGGATTGCAGGCGTGAGCCACCGCTCCCAGCCTCTATGTGATTTTTAGTGTTTACTTTTTCTTTTCAGATTTAAACTTTCTAAATTGATAGAACCCTTATGTCTATGTCAGAAGAATTAATCAATTAGTCCAAAGTTGAACTGTGTTAGAAATTTCAGAAAAGAATCCTGTGTAGAACAATCACGAAAAAGTAAATATTTTTCTCTGATGTGATCATGAAGACAGTCATACATGTAGGAATCATACATCTCCTACATTTTGGTTGTCTTGTGTCTATGCAAACACATTAATGAGTTTAGGGGTAAAAAGACTTCTCTTATCTACTTTATGCACTAAAACTGTAATGGCATAATTATATAGTTATATCATATCCCAAAATGAATTATGATTTTTGTTAACAATTTTGATTTCCAAAATATATTTTTAAATGAAACCAGATAAATGTTACTTTTGTTATTCTTTATTTATTAAATAAATATTATATTTATTTTAAATTATTTTATTTATTTGCTAAAAATGCTCACTTTTAACCAGAGGTGTGTTCAACTTTTTTTTTTATTTTTTTTTTTTATTTATTATAGCTTATTATGGGGGTACAACCATTCTGGTTAAGTATATTGCCCATGCCCCTCCCAACCCCCCGAGACTGAGCCTCAAGGGTGTCCATTCCCCTGACAGTGCACATCGCACTCATCATGTAGGTAAACACCCGTCCCCTCCCCCACCCCCAACACCCTGAGTCAGATCTTCAAGCATGTCCATTCCACTGACAGTTCGCTTCGCTCTCATCATGTAGATATACACCCATCCCCTCCCCCCACCTCTGTCCTACACCCGATTGGTATCATTCCCAAATGTGCACCCAGGTGTTGATCAGGG
>CM052439.1:99083712-99101892 GCA_028533085.1 Varecia variegata | reverse complement strand
TGTACACCTACGTGATGAGTGCGATGTGCATTGTCTGGGGAATGGACACTCTTGAAGCTCAGACTCGGGGGGGTTGGGAGGGGCATGGGCAATATACTTAACCAGAACGTTGTACCCCCATAATAAACTATAATAAATAAATAAATAAATAAATAAATAGAAAAAAAAAGTTCCAAAATAATAGATGCTGGTATGGATGCAAAGAAAAAGGAACACTTACGCACTGTTGGTGGGACTGCAAACCAGTACAACCTCTATCAAAAATAGTATGGGGATTGCTCAAAGAACTAAAAGCTGACCTACCATTTGATCCAGCAATCCCACCATTGGATATTTACCCAAAGGAAAAAAGGGCATTTTATCAAAAAGACACTTGCACTAGAATGTTTATTGCAGCACAATTTACAATCACAAAGATGTGGAATCAACTCAAGTGCCCATCAATTAATCTACATAAGTAGATTAATAAAATGTGGTATATGTATACCATGGAGTACTACTCAGCCATAAAAAATGAATTAATACCTTTTGTAACAACCTGGATACAACTGGAGACCATTCTCCTAAGTGATGTGTTGTAAGAATGAAAAAACAAACACCACATATACTCATTATTAAACTGGAACTAATCGATCGACAATTATGTGCACATGTGGAAATAAAACTCAACGGAAATCAAGCAGGTAGTGGGGTAGGGGATGAGTAAATTCACACCTAATGGATACAATGCACACTACCTGGGTGATGGGCGCAATTATAACTTTGTCTCAAGCAGTACAAAAGCATCCATGTAACCAAAACATTTGTACCCCTGTAATGTTCTGAAATAAAAAAACAAAAAATGAAAAAAAAGAGATTTGGATTTCTGAGAAATAGTGAAGAAATTAGAAATGTTGGAGCAACTGCATTTGCAAGCAATAGTTATAATTAGTTAAGGAAATAGAAGTAGTATTTACTAAGAGTTTGCTAGGTGTCAGATTTTCTGCCAAATGTGTTTCATAAATTTCCTTACTATGATAATATTTTGTGTGGCACATTGTTCTCATTTCACATTATTCTTAGAGAGGTTAAATTATTTATTGTTCTCACAAATTTATAATGAGCAGCTTACTGAAGTTGAACACTGGAATAGGTAGGTAATGTGTTATAGGAGCAAATCAGAGTCATTTGTGACTTTGGAAAAATTCATTGTGGTATATAATCAAAATCATATGGGTTTTTTTGTTGTTGCTGTTGCTTTTTAAAAAAATATATCTTTTGGATTTGGTTATTACCCTTATGGAAACATTTTTATCCCCAAAATGTCTTAATCTATTCAGATTTGAGTATATTTTTCTTATAGTATTTCTATAATTTTATTTTCCTTACTGCTCTCTGATTCTAGCTAACAATGAAACATGATTGAATTTTTATCATCATTTTTTTCTAACTTATAGAAAGTTTCAATAATCAGGTTTCTGTGCATATTTTTAACTGTAATTCAAAAGTATAATTTTGGCTGTGTTGTCCTCTTCCATTAAGGCAGAAGCTCAATGGCATTGCCATTGCTCTAACATCATGAAGATTCTAAATCATTCACCTTAAAACTGGCTTCTTGATAAAGATATTGCTGATTTTCTGCTACTCATAGTCCATAAGAGTTTTGTAATTCTCAATGCTCTGTTGTTACGGTACAAACAGAGGACATGTGTGGAATGATTATAGTCCAATCTGCTGAAGATTTTATATACTGTATAAACAAAGGAAAAATTTATTATACCACATTTTATACACTAGAAAGATTAACAGCTGTTATGTTTAGTAAAAGTCAAAACCCTGAGCTTTGGGATTCAACCATTGTAACAGTTATAAAGACTTATTATGTTTATTTTAGCAAACTCCTAGGAAGTGCATATTTTGAAGTATTTGTCTTTAATAAAAGCATATTAAACAACACTGAATCAGTGAACCATTTTAGCACTTATTTGAAAACATTCTGAAAAAGCTTATTCTTTAATGCCATTTAGATAATGTCAGCATTTTATTATCTAAATTCTATTAATTTAAATAAACATATGTTTGAAATCTTAAACCATGTTTTTAGAAAATTTTCATATAGAAAGGTTCATAAAATAGCTGCCTTAAAATTTTAGAATATTTAGATTATTTCCAGTTTTTCATTATTATAAATTATCTGACTATAACCTTCCTAATGCCAAAAATATTCATAGTTATGATTATGCTCCTAGAATAAAATCACCCCCAAAGTGGATTAACTCAAATATTATTTGTCTTTTCACAGAAATAATGCTATAGATCCTTCCAAAAGGTCTATGCATATTTAGGGCCTTATTTACAAGGTATATCTGTTTACATGAACATATCATTACTAGTTTCACAACAATCAGCCTAGCATTTAATATATTAATTTATCTTTATTTTAAAATCATGTATATAGTTATAAAACCAAATCATGTGAGAAGGCTTAAAAGCCTTATTAAAGTAAGAAAAAATTCCCAGCCCTACCCATAACCCCCCCAAATGGAAGCATCTACAGAGATTGTTAATTATTTCTTTCAAAATTTAAGAAAATAATTCAGTTAATGTGCGTATGCTATACTCTTTTGATCGCCTTTAGACAGTATACTTCATCCCCCCACTCTGAGATAAGCTCTTGCTATCTCATACCACCCCACATCTCCCTCCTCTCTCTACACAATTATGTCTTTGACTTAAAACCATTGTCAGTGTATAGGTCATTTATGACTAAGAACATCATTTGCCTTTCCTCATGTCCCCCCAATGCTCTATCAAATCTGCCATTAACCTGTATTTTATTCCTCACCATACCCTTTTCTTCTAAGTTGGAATCCATCACATCTGAGACCACTGTCACAGAGTCATCTCCTTCTGTTCCAATATGTGGTCTATGTACCTCACTTTCTCTCTCTAGGATTGAATCCCATGTTTCCTGGATCCCAGGTCTTCCTCATTCTTGGTCCATACCCTCATGTTGATGATCATACTTCAGGTATCATCCTTAAGAGTATAATAAAGATACAGTGCCCATTTTTTCCCCTCAAAGATTGATCTGGAATGAAAACAGGGTCAGAATTTTTGAAGTCTGTACTCCATTTTGAAGTCTTGTAGCATTTCAGTATTGTACTGACAAATACAATGTTTTTATGAATCTATTTTTTGTTTTGTTTTTCTTTTTATAAAAGATGTATCTTTTGTAGTTATTATTTTCTAAAATTTTACTAGTATGACAATGCTTATAGATTATTTTACTCACAGTAATAAGCATTCAATAGGTCCATCCAATCTGGAGTAGTTCTGAGAATTTTTGGTTTTCAGTTTTCTCCTCTATATTTTTCCTTTGTTCTTTTTTCCCCAGAACTCTCAACAGATACGTGTTGAAGCTTCATTTCAATAGGTTATTATAAATAAACAAATAGAAAATAAAAACCAGTTCTTGGTAATTAAATATGTGTGGGTAAAATACACATATAATCAAAATAAATGGTAGAAAGAATTTAGAGAAATTGCCTATAAGAATTCCCAGAGATAATATTTTTGACCCTACTTTTCTGGGCAATTTCATAGTTTTAATAACCAAGAACTCTTTCTCACTTTCTAGTCATTTTTAGAGTATCCTTTAAAAATTATTGTTACTTTTGCAGTATCATTGAATCTTTTCAGAAATAAATTTTTACTTTTAATAAATTTTATTTTAAATTCTCTAATCTTCACATGCACACACACACATACACACACACACACACACACACACACACTTTTTCAGTTAATAAAACTAAAATGGCCTACTTATTAGGCCATTTGAATGCCCAGTAAGTACTTCAGTCCCTATCTATGACAAAGAAAATGTTAAATTTCCCTACTAAACCTACTTTTCCTAAAATATTTCCTGTTTGGCAAATACTACCATGTTCCATCTTCTAGCATTAAATAAGATGGAAATAGATAAATAGAAATTATCCTTTTGTCTTTATTTTCTTCAAACCCTATATCCAATCCATCAGTAGTTCTGTGCATTATGCCTTCCAAATGTTTGCTAAGTGATTCACCCTCTCACTAGGTCATTTTCTTCTCCTTGTCTAAGTCTCTCTATCCTCTCACAAGGAATGGTGGACTATTCCATCTGTAGTAATTTTAGCAATTTAAATATTATTCTTTTTAGTTACTTGCACGCTACTGCCTTCTATTGTGCTTGAGGTATCATCTTTTTAATTTCTGTAGAATATAAATGTCTGATTTTCAGCTGGCTAAGGATGAGAGAGAGGTAGCAAATACAGTCTTGTGGTTCACAAGCATCTATGTGACTACCTGGGTCAAATCCCTATTGTGTTGTTCATTATCTGGGGATCTTGGGCAAGTTTGTTAGTCTAGGGTTTCCTCATCTAGGGATAAAGTTTGTATGTAATTGATTTATTTGTTTTGAAGATTAAATCAATTTACCCTTATGACAATCTAGAACAAGTTGATACCCAACCACTTTTACTCTGGCAGTCGACAGCTATCTTCTGGAATTCTGGCCATGGGAAGAAGAGTCATCTATTCCATGCAGAGATGTGACCATCGCTCTGCTTCCCGTCTTCTTTATGACTGCCACACTTTACAGCACTTAGTGCCACAGTTCTTAAACCTATCCAGGCCCTCTTCGCTATATCAAACTCCTCTGCAAAATGTTAAATTGCTAATTCCTATAGCAAGCTAAATCAGTGACATTCCCCCAAGAGCTTTTTATTTTGCCAAAATATTTGTTGAATTTTCTTTTTCCCTAGTGGTCTCTCTCTTTTGTCTTGATTTTTGTGGTTTCATACCTCTTTCATTGTTTTCAATAGCTTTAAAGAAGTTTTAGGAGTAGGAAAAATGCATGCTTGTTCAATTCAACATAATATGAAAGGCCAAGCCTTTATAATTATTTTGACTTTTTTATAAGTATATGTTAAATTGTAACTGACTGTTTTAATTTGCACTGCTTAGATTACTAGAAAGTTGAATATTTCATATAATGCATATATATAAAGAATGAATTTAAATATATGAATTATTTATCCATATGCTTTCAGATTACTTTTTAGGGTTCTG
The DNA here is from genome assembly GCA_028533085.1 of Varecia variegata. Lineage (NCBI taxonomy): Eukaryota > Metazoa > Chordata > Mammalia > Primates > Lemuridae > Varecia > Varecia variegata. The sequence goes on along the minus strand of CM052439.1, from coordinate 99,096,801 downwards.
ACACTATTATAAGTCTGAATATATGGTTCCTCATTGTATTTTAATTCACCTTTCAATTCCTGCCTCCCAAATATGCTATTCAAATTTGGAGAAGAAAATATGGATTTCCAGTTAAATATAGTTACCTATGTCTACATGGATTTATTTTTTGCCCTTTATTTTTCTTTTCTAATCTTCCACCTGGGCACAAGAAATTTAGTGTTAATATTATACAGCATCTCAAGGGTACTGCTAAATTTACTATTCTGCTCAGTGTTGTTTCACATATTAATAAATTCCCACTTTTCTTGTTCTTTAATAAAATGTTACTGTTACATTAATACAGGATGGTTTTAATACTTCCTTGATAAATGGATCTATAATAATTAGTTCATGGTGATTATGTATATATTTTTATTTGGTCAGAGACATTAAAATTTTAGGCCAAAGGAATGACTAATGCTAGATACCCTAGGCAGGATCTCATAATGTTGGTATAATATTCATACATGTAATTGGATAAAGGTGTTTCCTTATATCTCTTCTTTTCTCCTAAAACCCATGGAGAGGTTTGGACCAGAGATCCTAGATTCAGATTGTCTGACACAACCATTAATGTGTAACACTAGGTGAATTTTAGCTCTTCTCTGTGCCTCATCTTTATCACCAAAATTTAACTTATAACAGTACCAACTTCAGAGGGTAATTATTAATGTTAAAATGAGCATATGTATATAAAGCCTTCAAAGAGTTACAAAGTAAATATTACACAAGTTATAATTGTTATGAGTATCCTTATTACTGCCCATTGTTTTTTTTAAAAACTTCAAAGCTACCTAATTCTGGTATTTAAAATATTTTCTAACTAAAATTACAGTTCTAAGTCTATGTATTTGAATATTCAAATGTTAAATAACATTTAATGTGGCTTGTCTTCAGTTTTTTCCTTTCTCTTCTAAGTTGTGCTAATCAGAAGATTGGAACATATTTAAATGTGTATTGAGCCTTTGGAAACAAGAGAAAAGCATGAAAAGATGCCAAGTTGTTGAACTTAATGGCCAGAGATATTTGTCTTTCCTGGTAAAAGGGCTTTTTCAGTAAATATGAGATCTTAATAATAACCCTATCATTAATGATTTATGGCAAATGAATTTTAGTCCAACCACCAAAGCCAGAGTTTGTATTTCTAAGACAAAAGATAAAGTCAGTGATAAAAGTATATTCTAAGTAACATGTACCCTACTCCAAGGTAAGACATACACAGAAAAAAGCAACATATTTTTATTCACTCTCACAGTTAGTGAGAACTGATATTTTATGTTCGTTCTGCATATACTTTTAATTCAACATTAAGAAAATAGCGGTAGATAAGACAGAAGGAGCCCCTTCTCTCCAGGAGCCTACAGTTTAGAAGACTGAAGAATACAAGAACCAGACAAATTTTAAAAACAGAAGTAAGTTATATATAGGATTTAAAGAAAACACACACAGTAATGTGATAGTGATTAAACAACTCCTTTATACCGGAAGGTTAGAAGCCCTCTTCTAGATGTCATTTAAATGATGTATGAATGATAAGAAAGAAATGGAAATCCAAGATTTAAAAGGGTTGTTCTCTATAAAGTCCATTAGGGAAAAATTTTAAGAAATTTTCTCTTGGAAGCCATTTGTTTTCTCTTAGGGAAAATAAATTAGTAGATTTATTTGGTTGCAAATCATCATTAGCTTTTAACTGTATTTATTGTAAGTCTGATTTACATAAGTGAAATAGATTATTTCCTTCCTAAGAGAAAACCCACACAAGGCACTAACCATGCTTTAAAGTGATCAATTCATAGGCTGAGAACTTTATGCTTTTTCTGCCTTTTGTTTGATCTCAAGTTTTTCTTCACCTAAACAATTTTTCCACTCTTTACCCATATATGTGTAAAGGAGCTTCAGAGTTAGGAATAAGGCATGAATTCTTTATCAGAGAGAATGAATTTTTTTTGTAATGAAACTACTATGCAGAAGAAAACTTTCAAATGTTATACTGAGTGAATTGTTTGTGATATTTTCTTGAGGCTAAATTTTCTGTGTAATATACATTCAAGTGTCACTTAGACAAATATTTAATGACTAGGAAGTTTACAAAGACATTATATTAATATGTATGAGAGTTTGCACTCTGATTATTTCAGAGAAGATTTTATTTACTTGGAAAATAAAGACAATAATGAGTTTAAATGTCATATTGCACATGCTGCTGGGGCAAGATTTTTTGAGGAAAGAAATGACTTGTCTAATTGTGGTTTTCAAATACAAGATGGCATGTTCCTTGTGTGAACTTTTGTTCTTCATTGTCTTGAAATTACCTACTTTCAGAATAGTTGTTAGTAAAAAACTGTTTCTATATCTGCAAATGTTTGTACTGTCTCTGGTTAAGTAATTAAGTCAGGCTCTATTAATGTCGGGTTTCAGTCTGAAATGTCAGTTCTTGGCATGCTCATGGCCGAAGAATGACCAGATGCACCAAAGTAAGGCAAGCACGAAAATGAAGTTTATAGAGAAGAGAAAGATAGGATTATAAGAGCAAGACAGGGTTTACAGAGTGTGACACGTATGCCACAGATGACATCTGGACCCACTGTTGTAGCAAAGGGAGAGCAAAAGGAAGGGCCTGCATCTTGTTTTATAGTGCCAGGATTTGGATCTCCCTCCTGGTTCAGAGGACACCATGGAACCCCTTTGACTAGACAGCTGGGAATTGCATGACCTGAATCTTACTGCACATGAGGATTGTTCTAGATTCCCTTCCAGACTCTATCATACCTATGCGGCTTGGCACTTGGGCTAGAGAGTCCCCTGCATTCTTTTGCAATTGGCATTCTAAGTAAGTTCAGATTGGCTGATTTGTAGGGTGTTCCCTCCTACCCCAGGTATGCCATTCACTCTGGTCACGATTAAGGTGGAACTGTACCAAGGTTGGGGCCCACTTTTGTCCCTGGGAAACCCAGAATTCCTCACTTTCTACCTAACATTAACACAACTTTTACATTATAGTCTAGCTGTAGTCCCAACTAAAAGAACACAAATTTGTGGCCTCTAGAGACATGCACCATGTGTGTGCATGTGTATGAGAGGGAAAGACGGAAAATCTGTGTGTGAGCCTGTGATGTGTGTGTATGTGTGCATGAGAGGTTCCTTCTAGATCATTGGCTGATCACATGAGTACAAAGTATAGTCCTGAGACGTTGCTATGGAGCAATCAATGGACTTGTTGCCCCATGCACACAGAAGCCAATACCAGGGCATGGCCTTTGAGGAAAGAAACACTTTATTGCATGTCAACTGGCAAGGAAACAGGAGGAATCATTCAAACTTGATGTTTTTCTGCCCCTTGTTTGTTCTCAAGTTTTTCTTCACCTAAGCAATTTTTACACTCTTTATTCACATATGTAAAGGAGTTTAGGAGTTAGGAATAAGGCATGAGTTCTTTATCACAGAGAATGAATTTTTTGTAATGAAACTACAGGGCTGGGTTGTTTTGTAAGCATCAGGTAATGAAGTGAGCTCTGATTGGATCTTGCAATGGGGTGATGCCTGGAGGTGCGCTCTGACTGGACCAGGCCGTGGGGTAATGCCGCGGCTCCATCTGATTTGACCCTGGATCCTGTCAGGTAATGTCTGCTACTTAATTCAGTCCCTGCTCCGTGGTCTAAGTACACAGGTTCCACCTGTGGTTGCATGCTTGGGTCATCAGATTACATGACCTTCAACCTGGGGATGCTTGGCAACCAAAAAACAACTCACAACTTTCTTATGAAAGTTGAACCAGATTGGTCTGATGCAGTTACAACATCCGCATAAGTCAGTGAATCCCTTTAATTGTGAGTTTTTTTACCTGTAAAGGGGAATAAAATAGTGTATATATTATGGAATTATTAAAAGTACCAATGAGGCAATAATATAAATACATTGCTTAGTACAGGGTGTGGTGCATATTACACTCTGAATAAAATTTAGTTATTGCCATGCATTCTAAATTATTATATTAACACTTGTAGAGCAAAAGAATCTCATTTTTAAATTATTATTGTTGTTATTGACAGAGTATTTTAGAGGCCGAATTTTGCAAACATGTTTTATTAATGAACCATTTCATTCTTACTAAAGTATATTTGTTTATATATATGCATATATCTTAATAGATGTTTATATACATATGGATATATTAGAAAAGTAATATAACAAACTCTAGCATAAGAGAATATTGCAAATATTATTAAAGCTGGCTCTATGTTATTAATACCTAAGATAACCACTATTTAGTTTCATGTTTATCATTTCCTTGCTTTGCTTTTAATTATATTTTGCTAGATATAAATTTAATCCTAAATAATATATTGCTTAGTTTTGTATATTTTACAACATTTATAAACGATATCGTATTATAGATATGCAAATTGCTTTTATAAAAATTAACTTATTGAGATTTATTTATTTTAATATGTGCAGCCAGTTCATATATTTTCACTATATATGGTATCATATAACCAGCCACATTAAATAATTAAAGAAACTAAATCAAGCATAATGTGAAAAAACTTTTTTACACATTTATTTTTAAAACTATCCATAGAAGAAAATTTCTCTAATCTACTAAATGTTATCTACAAAAGCTTTCTCTTTGCTTTTGTGATATATTAAAAGGATTTTCATGAAAACCAGGAAAATAAAAAGATACGGTCTATGAGCAATTTTATTCAGTGTTATACTGAAGAGCATAATTAGTGCATCAGGAGAAAGAAAAGGCTGAAGAACACAAAACATCATTACAATTTGCATTCAAAATCACATTTTCTTGATATTTTCATCAATTTTCCAGCTTTTTGTTTGCTTTTCTTATTGGGAGGTAGAGATTCTTTTGAATATATTTTTCTCATTCTGCTTTTATAGATATAGTCTATGTCTATCACTTTAGTTGTAATTGTAAGAATTTAAGTGAGCATTTTAATTTAGTACTTAAATTTAGACATATAACAATGTCTAACTTTGATTAATGTATTTACACTAAATATGTAAGGCCCTATCAAAGATTAACCAACTTTTCACTGTTTTATTTTATCTATATTTGAATTCTGTCTAGTGATTTTTATGTTTTTTATTTTATGTCTATCTTGCATTTTTAATGTCTTATACAATCAGTGTTTGCTTGGATAGACTCACAGGCTTACTAGTTTATTGGCTCACATTACCTTCTTGTATCTCAGAACTTCCTTATCAGATTATTTTTCTTCTTTTTAGAGTACAGATTAGAATGTCCTTTTAGCAAAGATCTGCTGTTAGTAATTTCCCTCAGTTTTTATATGTCTAAAAATATGGTTGTTTAATGATAATTTTCAAAATATAGTTTTGCTAGGAATACATTTCTGTACTGAAACCTCTATTCAAGATAATGGTCCTGTTAATCTGGCTTTTTATATTATTTTAGAAAATCTGCTATCAGCATAATTGTCATTTTGTGGGTTATCCGTCTTTTTTATCTGGTAGGAGTTAATGTTTTCTCTCCACAGTTAGTGTTGGCAATTTTGCCTCAAATAGTCTAGTTTTAATTTCTTTTTATTATCTCATTTGGGATTTATCAGACTTACTGAATCTAAAGCTGGGTGTCTTTCAGCAATTCTAAATATTTTTCATGCATTATCATTCTGAACATTACCTCTTTTATGTTCCTTTTATTTTCCATGTGAAAACCTAATTAGTCATATATTAGAATGCCTCTTCATGTCCCTCAGATCTATCAGCCTTTCCGATTAGGTCACATATCTCCTTCTCTGTGTCTCTGTCTGTGTGATTTCTTCAGATTTGTCAACTAATTCATGAATGTTATGCTAAATTGTTTATTCTCTACTCTTCCTAGTTCATTAAATGTCAAATTTAATTATTCCACATTTAATTTCTATGTAAATTTAAATTAATTATTATATCATATAAACTCTACTTGGTTCTTTCTCAAATCAATTTGGTTCCTTTTGACACTTGTTCATTGATGGGGTACTCCAAATATTCTTTTATTTCCTTTAACATAAAGACCTTATTTTATGATCTGGTTATTTCAGTATCTGAAGCTTCCTATATATAAATATGATATTTGTTTTTTCTAATATTATGTCATCAAGCTGTGTTTCTTCACGTGTTGACTAATTTTGAACAGCTTCATTGAGTTATAATTGATATATCATACATATTAAATGTGTACATTTGATAAGTTTTGACATATGCAAACACATGTGATACCATCCCACAATCAGAGTAATGGACATATTCAATGCCTCCTAAAGGTTCCTTAGGTCCTTTTTTTGTTTATTTTTGTGGTAAGGACACAACATGAAGGTTACCCTCAACACACTTTAAAATGCACAATACGTGCTGAAATTATTTGTCTAACATAGCTTAAACTTTATACCCTTTAATAACAACTCCCCATTTTCCCCACCTCTAGCCCCTGAAAACCATCATGCTGTTCTGCTTCTGAGTTTGACTGTTTTAGATACCTCATATAAGTAGAATCATGCGGTATTTGTCCTTCCAGGACTGCTTTATTTCACTTAGCATAATGTATTCCATGTTCATCTATATTGTTACAAATGGCAGGATTTCCATCTTTTTGAGACTGACTAATAGTTCATTATATGTATATACCACAATTTTCTTTATCTATGTATCCATTGATGGACACTAGTGTTATTTATATATCTTGACTATTGTGACTAATGCTGCAATAAACATGGGAGTGCAGATATCTCTTTGAGATCCTAACTTCAATTCTTTTGGTTATAGACCCAGAAGTGGGATTGCTAGATCATATGGTAGTTCTATTTTTAAATATTTGAGGAATCTGCCTCTACTGTTTTCCATAGCTTCTGTACCATTTTACATTCCCAACAACAATGTACAGGGATTCCAATTTCTTCACAACCTTGTCCTCACTTTTTTTTTTTTTTAAAGATAGCCATCCTAACAGATGTGAAATGATCACTCATTGCAGTTTGGATTTGCATTTTCCTCATAATTTATGATATTGACCATCTTTTTATGTATCTATTGGCCATTTGTTTGGAGTCTTTGGAGAAACGTCTGTTCAAATCCTTTGCCCATTTTTAAATTGAATTATTCAGAATTTTTTTCTCCACTATAGAGTTGTAGGAGTTCTTTATATATTTTAAAGATTAGCCCCTTATCAGGTATATGATTTATAAATATTGTCTCCCATTTTGTAGGTTGTCTTTTTATTCTATTGATTGTCTCCTTTGCTGTGCAGATGATTTTTGTTATTTTATAGTTTCACTGTATGTTGTATTTTTTTCTTTTTTTGCCTGTGCTTGTAGTGTCATAGCCAAGAAATCATTTCCAAGAACAATGTCAAGAAGATTTTCTTCTATGTTGTCTTCTAGGAATTTTATAGTTTTGGGTCCTACATTTAAATCTTAATTCATTTTGAATTGATTTCTGTATATGTTTTAGGTAGGGGTACAATTTCAGTTTTTGACATGTGGACACAGTGTTTTCCCAGTACCATTTATTGATGAGACTATCCTTTAACGATTGTGTATTCTTGGCACTCTTGTCAAGGATCAGTGGAGGGTACAGATTCTGAGCTCATGACCTTTAATTTGTTGGAATTATTTCAGTAATGGGTTTAGGGTCCATTTCTCCAAATATGATTTACATCTTCATTTGCCAACTGCCTAGGGACACTGCCAACATAGACCAATTAGAATCATCCCATGATTTTTGTTTTTGTTTTTGTCATTCTGTTTTGGTTTATGGGTTACTTTTTAATACATATGAAATAAATTCTAGCCCCTACCAGGAATGAGAGTAAATTCATTTCATCAGGATAGACATTTTTCCATTTGTTGTGCTCTTATCAGAGCTACATGACAAGTCAGTATTTTTATTGACTGTGAAGCAAGTTTTTATTTCACAAATGAAATAGTCACTGCTATAGATCTGTGTTTCATGGTGAATTCCTTGTTCTGACAAACCCTGGGTGTGCCCCAAAGTCTGTCTCCTTGTTCTTGATGAAGTTTTAGTTCTACTAAATTCAAATCCTTGTTTCCCTGAAATGAATGTCAGCTCTACTGCTTTCTCTGAATCCATATGTTTTCATGGTTTTTGCCCTTCATTATTTCTCTTAGTTGCCTCCAACTGAATCATGTATTTAAAAAATGTTTTTAATAACTATAATTCAGCATTATAGTTATTTTATTTTGCAAATATTTCTCAAGAATGTCTAGTATAGGCCAAAAAAAAAGAAAAGAAAAAGAAAGGAAAAATATTTAGTGTATATTAAATATTTATAAAAACTCTTTAATATTTTAATCAAGTCTTTACTAAAAGTTTCAAAAGAAAATTGGAGAAGGGAGAATTGCCTGCCATATACATTGTACAGGAATTGAGCATAAAATTCATTATCTCATAGTTTTCTTCTCTGAATTCCCTCTGTCCTCTTGCTCTACACTATCATAGCTCGTAGTTTTATCATCTCCTCTTCTATAACATGTCCACTGCCAATACTTTTAATTAGGGGGTAATACATTTTATAGATCATGTGTGGGGTTATATCCTATACACCAAGCCATGTATCAATGCATTTCTTCTGAACATGTACACAGCATGTTCAGGTAATTATTAAGGTTACTAAGTAGGAAATGTCTGATTTCCTTAAGTACTAAGTTTGACATTTGATATCTCTGACATTTCACTTTGACGCTTCTTGTTTTATTTTTATTGTGAAGGTACAAATTCAGTATTTCAAACACATGTTTTGACTTGTGATTATCTTTAAAGTTTGTTTTTAGTGCAATATTTGTGAAACCATGGAAAAGTAAAAGATTTGTGTTATTTTCAAATATGAGTTCCTTAATGGAACCAATGCAACACACACAGCTCAAAATATCAATGAAGTGTTTGGGAAGGATGTGGCTAATGAACGCAGAGCATGTCAATGTTTTGAGAAGTTCTGTTCTGGTGATTTTAATCTTGAAAATAAGCCATGTGGGAAACCTGAGACCAAGGTGGATAATGATGAGGTAAAAGATGTAGTGGAAGCAAATCCATCTAAACCTACACATGAATTAACAGCAAGGTTTAACGTTACTATTACAACAATATTGGAGCATTTGAAACAAATCGGCAAGATAAAGAAGCTGATAGATGGGTTCCGCGTAAATTAAAAGAGCAATCATAAGAGAAATTGTCTCAAAGCTTGTCTTTCTTTGCTGTCATGACATAAAGGCAAACCATTTTCACACTGTATTATTATACGTGATGAAAAATGGATTCTTTTTGACAATCACAAGCATCTGGCACAATGGTTGGATAAAGATGAAGTGTCAAAACATAGTCTAAAACCAAATATTCATCCAAAAAAGCTAATGGTGTCTGTTTGATGGTCCAGCACTGGTATTATCCACTACAGCTTCATGAAACCTGGTCAGTCGATTACAGCAGATGTCTACTCCAACCAGTTGGATGAAATAATGAGCATGCTTGGGATTAAGCAGCCGACATTGGCCAATAGAGACAGGCCAATCCTCTTATAAGACAAAGCTCAACCACGTGTTAGACAAACAAGCTGCTCAAACTACAGAAGCTGGACTTGGAAACTCTCTATCATCCACTGCATTCACCAGACCTTGCACCAACTGACAACCACTTCTTCTAGGCTTTGGACCACTTCTTGCAAGGAAAAATACTCAATCCTCAACAAGCTGTGGAAAACACTTTTCACGATTTCATGGCCACTCACTCTCCAGGCTTCTTTGCTGCTGACATAAACATGCAACCATTAATTTTAATTTAATTAAAATTAAATTGAAAGTATGTTACATGTACAACAAAGCAAAGTTACTGTTGAAACTACCCTTTACAAATTAATAAAGGGGTGCAAGACAAGAACTGTGGTTGGGGCCTAAACTTTGTCACCATTAAGATGACAAAACTGTGTCGATAGTTTAGGCACATACTTTGATTAATCATACTGCTTCTTGTTTGAGATATAATAAACTACACTTTTGATTCAAAATTGGACATTTTATATTTAATGACCTAATACATTCCTTCAATTCTAAGGTGATATTGATGGTAACAACTGCCATAAATTAATATCAGCTCTAAAGTGGTAAGTTAAAAAAAAATCACTTTGTCCATTCAGAAAACAAAGAAATATTAGTCTCCATATTAACTTCTAATGTGGTGAAATGTTAAAAACTTATTTCCCAGAATCCAGAATTCTACACAAATGGGCTGGACATGCTTCCCAGCCCTGGATTTCATTTATTCTCACAACAGCCTTATGTGGTACTTATTATTATACTTGAATTAAATGATTCTTGAAATAAGCAGTTTTTCAATTCATGAGATAAGCTTTTTAAAAGCTATTTCCTGCTAAGAGGCTGAAGCTCAGAAGGAGTTTAAGTCTCAAGTCACTCAACTGCAAGGTCAGAGCTCCCATTCTGCTCCACTGCACAAGGCTGTCTTCTTTAGTGCACATGTCTGCCCACATCAAATTCCTCTTATTGTCTTCTCCAAACAACTATGATGGTAAATATTCTGTGTATGGAGAAATGTGGTACATGTAAATAGAATCTTTAAAAGATAAAATATGCACAGCAATGTAGCCTATTCTTCAAATTTATTTCCTTGTTTGGCCAGGTATAAATTCTTGAAGTCATAAGTATTGAAAATTTGTTTCCATTTTGAATATTTATCTAAATTCATTGGTTTTAAAATGAGTTTTATGATAATGCCTATTATCAGAGCTTATGCCATTAAGTGTGCTATAAAACAGTGTGAAACTCATGTTTCCCCCAAAATATATATGTGTGTGTATTCTTTATATATATAAAGAATAATATACATATATAGCATGTTCTATAATATTTTAAAGATGAAAATGTGAGCAAATATGCAAACTTTATCATGCATTAAAAAATATGGCCACAATAATCTGAAGATTACCAAATTTGTATATGCATTATACCAAAAACAAATGAACTACCTATAGCATATGCAGGAGATTTTGAAGGTTTGGGCAAGGTGTAACTTTAACTGATAGTCTGAATATAGATCCATACACTAGAAAAAAGGATATGAACACTTTTAATGGTCATAGCAATCTGAATTAAATGATTCTTTATAGAAGCAGTTGTGAAAGTCACAAAGAAAGGTTTTGCTAAATCCTAGGGTGGCCTTAAATCTTCAATAATAGTGCAAGGATGGACAAAATAGATATCAATATTATTTCTAGAAGTTTAATCATTTTCAAAACTCCTTTATAAGTTATAACAACAATGAAGTATTCAATTATTTAGAATTCTCTTCAATTGCATGTTGGTACTTAAACTAGAGACTAAGAAAACCTTTGTCTTTTTTCTTGTATGTATATATGTGTATATAAAAAATGTACACATACTATTTGAATTAGGAATTCTATTCACAGAGCTTATACTGAAAAGACAAAATTAAGTGTAAAATTTAATTTTCATTTTCAGCATCGTTAATTAAAATTAAATTGAAAGCATGTTAAATGTGCAACAAAGCAAAGTTACTATTGAAACTGCCCTTTACAAATTAATAAAGGGGTGCAAGACAAGAACTGTGGTAGGGGCCTAAACTTTGCAAAGGCACAGGCATAGTTCAAAATAATAATAATCACCAGCCATTGTCCCCTAGTTTTCTTTCCTATAATTGCTACTCAGAAGTCACATAATTGATGGTCATAAAGATTCTTAACTTTCTCCATAGATAAGGTCACCCATGGGAAACCTAAGGCTACTTTTTGAAATATCTTCCAGGAGCTGCATTCCACTGGATGGGCTGACCCACCCTGACCAGTGGTGTATACCAAGGAAATGACTCAACTGGTCTTACAACCGTCACCCAGGAACTGATGCAGAACAAGAAGACAATTTCTACACCCCTATGGTTCCACTGTGAACCCAGCCAATTAGCAGACCCAACTGCCTAGTCCTTTGCCCATCAAATTATCTTTAAAACCTCTTTCTCCCAAATTCTCAGAGAGAAGAATTTGAGAGTTTCTGTCTCCTCGCATGGTGCCTGCAATATTAAATGCTTTCTATATTGTAACCTCTGTGGCCTCAGTGTATTGGCTTCCTCTTGAGCAGTGGGCAATGAACCTGGAAGGCTGTAACACTGTGATACGTCATGAAGTTAATATATTTATGCTTAACAAATATAATGTATAAATAATTCTTTGTTACAACATATTGTTAATAAAAATAAAATATATATAAGATAAAATGTTATTAAGAATATGTATCTATGAATTTAAAAAATTGGTAATATTATACTAAAAGGGTTAACAATGATTTTCTTAGGGTGGAGGAGTTGTTGGTATACTTGTTTGCTTCAATTTGATTATTCATATTTTTTGCTTTTTGCAAAGGAATGTACACAATTCATGTAAAATAAATACTTTTTCAAAATTAAACACACACCACACACACACACACACACACACACACACACAACTACCATGGGCAGATCAGAGTGAGAGGAAAGCATCAAAGTAAGAAGTAACATTATTTATTAGGCATTTGCCAATTGCAGCCAGGATACCGTGCCAGTACTCCATTTACCACACTGCATTCGCAACAATCCTTTTAGGATAGAATTTCTAAATCCATTTAATAGATGGTAACCTGAGTTTCTAAAAGGTTAAAAGCATGCAAGACTTCATGACATGTAAGATGTAGAACACAAGAACTCTCCCATACATAAACCTACCTTTAGTCTATTCTTTTAAATACAAAGTTTGTTTTTAAACAAATAATCTTTACTGCTTAACTAAAGAAGTAGTGTCTTGCAGCTGGATATATTGAAGTTATTAAATTTTCTCATTATTCTTTGTGACCAGTGAATTAAAAATTAATTCTCTGTGCTCAGTGAACTAAAATTAAGAAAACAAAAAACCATATTGCAGTTTCAGTGGAGTATGTGGGTAGAATGAACTGACATAGGCCAATAATGAGTCCAGGAAGTGATGATACACATATGTAAAAATAACTTATGTTTCTTATTTATTAGGAGACCAAAGGGAGC
>CM052439.1:99065404-99083212 GCA_028533085.1 Varecia variegata | reverse complement strand
CCAACACCCGATTAATGTTATTCCTAAATATGCTCTTAGGTGATGATCAGTGAAACCAATTTGATGGTGAGTACATGTGGTGCTTATTTTTCCATTCTTGGGATACTTCACTTAGTAGAATGGGTTCCAGCTCTATCCAGGAAAATACAAGAGGTGCTATATCACCATTGTTTCTTATAGCTGAGTAGTACTCCATGGTATACATATACCACATTTTATCAATCCACTCATGTATTAATGGGCACTTGGGTTGTTTCCACATCTTTGCAATTGTGAATTGTGCTGCTATAAACATTCGGGCGCAGATTTCTTTTTTATAGAATGTCTTTTGTTCTTTTGGGTAGATGCCCAATAATGGGATTGCTGGATCAAATGGTAGGTCTACTTGTATCTATTTAAAGTATCTCCATGTTGCTTTCCACAGGGATTGCACTAGTTTGCAGTCCCACCAGCAGTGTACGAGTGTTCCTGTCTCTCTACATCCACGCCAACATTTACTGTTTTGGGACTTACTGATAAAGGCCATTCCCCACCCATACATTCTTTAGCCACACATCCTTTACACTCAGTTCTAGTCCTTTCTCTTAAAATAAATCTTCCTCATATAATATTAATATAAGTCACAATAATCTGTCATCTTAAATACCAAATTAAGTTCTCTACCCTTAATTTTAGCCCTTTCAAGATACTGCTTTGTCCTATGATAAAACCAGACTGCCATTGTTTCTCCTTATCACATTGAGCTTGTAATATCTTTGAGACTAGTCACTGAGCATGTTGCTTTTTTGTTCTGTACAGTCCTTTAAATTGAGATCTTTGTAAGTAGTTAGAGAACTAAATTGACTTGGAGATAATAAAGCCAGATGCTTTATTTTTTACCCTGGGCCTCACCTCCATCTCACATCTAGGCCATCTTTTTTCTATAAATTTTGCTTCCGGATCACAAGTGAAAATAAGTATACATTCCCCATGGCTACTAGAATTTAAAAGTGCCTGAAAGTATATGTTCTACTCATAGTGAATTGATTGCACTATTTTTGATTATTAGAAGACAAAATAGTCTAACATTCTGAATTAATATTAGTTTTGTTATTGTTTTCTTCTTTATTCTTTAGATAGTCTTCTTTCTTCACTTACCCCAGGTCTTATTCCTTAATTATGCATAAATACCAAGCCGAGCCCTTGACTTACAGCTATTATTTTTCTATACTTTCTCTAGCTCAGTAGATCATGTGCTAAGTCTCAGTTCTTACCTTACAGCGAGGAGTCCCAACCTCTCAGCTGAAACTTCAGTTCTCCCTCTGTGCTACGCATTGTCTTACACAGGGATATAACACAGTGAGTTCAAACTTACATTCTAAGATTTAACACATATTTCTTTCATATAACTTTTATCTCATTTTCTACGTTTTAAACAAAAATATAATCATTCTGCCAGGTATTTATCTTAAAATTTAGAAATCATTTTTGATTCTTCCTTTTTCTCCATTTTTGTATTAATATAATCATAAGTAGTAAACTTTGGAGGAACAAATACAAAGACTGGACTGACTAGAAAACAAGAATTCTATAGGACAGAGATGGTTCTTTAGTGCCTTCACAGAATGTAATTATTGGGAGGCAGAATGTGTATTTTATATAAGTATCTGCAGTGCTGTCATTCGCACACATATGAATGGCTATTTGGAACAAAAAAAGACATATTATCATTTGTGTGTGTGTTACTTTAGTTTCTCTTCTCAAGCAAGCTTACTTGACTTGATATTATTTACAAAGGAATTCTAATCCAATGTAAAAATTATTTAATTTTTATAAGCTTCCATTTCTCTAAAATTAATTATGCTTCTTCAAAGAAGAGTAGCAGTAGGGTATATCAATCATGTTTATTAATAAAATAGAAGAAATAAAAATAATAACCATGGATTTTGTTTATTTTCTTATACTTTAAAATGATCAGGAAAAAATCATCATGCAATCATTTTTGATACCCTTTTTGTCTTTTTTATTGGCTGTCAGGGAGCTAGCAGTCATCTAGAAAGCACAGATAAGACTGTGGGAAAATTTTAAATGGAACAATGTTGTACCTGTGAAACTCAATTTGAAGCGTGAAATCATTTCACCTACTTGTATTCTTAGAGGTAAACACAAAGTACAGACCCAAATGTGCCATGGGTAAAAATTTTCTGTATAAGACTATGACAAATCACATAAATAACCCACAGATATAGTAATTCAGATGCAAGATTAGTGATTTTAACACAATTTGATTGGGATATCTTTGCAGCAACATTTCCATATATCACGTGAATTCTGTTCTCTATTGTAATACTGAAGAGTATCTGCAACATGTTAAGTGTTTAATAAATTTAAACATACACTTGAATGCAGGAAGTTAATTTAATAAATTTTAAAGGGGCATCCAAAATATGTCTATCTATAAGTAGGACTCATTAAAGACACCTACTTCCTATGATTATTTGGAAATAATTGATAGAAGAAGGTGTTATTTGCTGTTCAACATTCACTCTGTTCATGATTTTAATTATATCATGGACTATGGTAATATATTGTCAAAGAAAACAAGATAGACCTATTTAAAGAAACGATTTGCAGAAACATTTTAGAAACACTAAAAATAAAGATAAATACAATAAAATTTAGTCAAATAACAGGAATTATATATATTTTTAAATGTATTATGGATTACTGATAAATCTCTCCATGGCTTCCATGAAAGACCTCAGGTATAGGCTAATAAAAGAGACAGCTCTAACAGATAAGTTACTTTGAAAATTGGTCATAGTTCAGTGGGCTCTTTCCATATTTTTCCTTGGAGTTTGTTGACTAACACTGAGGGCTAGTCAAAACTTTGTGTGGCTTTCCCCAGGTCCAAACTTTAGTAAAGGGAAGGGGATCAGAGAAAGAGAATTATTAGCATAATTTCTGAAGTGAGGGACTTAAAGAATTCTTCAATTCAACTCTAGATTTTTAAAAAATACAATAAAAACTCATTTAAATAAGAGTTTTAGACTCTTTCCATTGAGGGTAAATACAAAGCAGGTCAAATGAAAAAGAGTTTGTACATTCTTAATTTCTCATTTTATTTGTAATCATTTTTTCTCTAAATATATATTTTTATTCTTCATGGTAATTCTATAAGTTGCTAAGATAACACAAATGGTTGAATTATGAAATCAAACTCATGTGAATCAGAGATGTAATCAAGTAACAAGATGTAATAATAATTTCAAAGATATAAGTAATTTTAAGAGAAAATTTTATGTATAATGAAATAAATTCAAATTAAAATGAGCTTTAATTGTATAGAAGTTGGATTGATAATAAGTAAAAAGTGGAGAGATAAAGGGAAAAGCCTCTCTCAAATAATTTTGGTAAGAATGGAAATTGGTACAAAACTATGCAGGGTAATTTTAGTATATATTTCAAATTTTAAAGTGTTCATACTCTTTGATGCAAAAAAATTCATATACAAATCTATATTGCAAATATACCTACATTGGAGTACAGCAGTATATGTATAAGTATATTTAAAGCAACGTAAGAAAAGAAAAATAAAAAATACTTATCTATCTACATGGGAAGGATATTTCAATCAGTTAAGATACTCTTCAAAAATGGCAAGCTGTTTAACAGTATGTATCTGAGATTTAATTTAAGATAGTTGCAATTAATAACATAAAATACAATGCTGTTTGCTTAAGAACTTAGAGTTGCATTTATTAATATTTATATATTTCTAGAAATTTTATAGTAGGCTAAGTGAAGAAATAGCCACTTCAGCGTATGATCTAAAATAAAAGAAAGAATGATTATATGAAAGAAAGGTGGATGCAGGTCATAGTATTACTCTGTACTCTCAAATTTTTGTAACAGTGATATATCATGTCCATACTAATAAAATTGTTAAAACATTTTAAACAAAGATATCATCATTTAGCTGAACAATTTAGAAAAATAACAAAAGAAAGCAGATGGAGAAAATAATAACAATTTA
Source organism: Varecia variegata (assembly GCA_028533085.1). Taxonomy (NCBI): domain Eukaryota; kingdom Metazoa; phylum Chordata; class Mammalia; order Primates; family Lemuridae; genus Varecia; species Varecia variegata. Next base: position 99,079,197 of record CM052439.1, on the reverse strand, counting down.
TAAATTCAAATTTAATGAATCAGAAAAGCAGTGAAAATAATAAGCAAATTTAAGAGCTATTTGTTTGAAGAAACTGATTAATGGACAAAAAGGATATAAATACAGTAAAGTTGAAAACGATGCTCTTATAACAGAAAGGACTATTAAAGTAAAAGTACAAATATTATTTTCTCATAGAAAATACACTGTACTCAGTTTCTAAATTTGCTGTTTTGTGTTTATTTAGAATGACCAAGGGATGCTCTCATTTTTTGACAATATTTCTAAGACAGGTAGCACACACACACATCTTTTAACATAAGAATTGTAAAGTCAGTAATGCAAAATCGAATCATTTCAGGAGTTGAAAGTTCACAACTGCATAATCAGTACCTGATATTAGTTTTGTCTCTGAGGCAAAGGAAGACTGCCTTCACTTTAGTTTAAGAAGATCCAAATCATCCTGAATACTGTGACTGTATAAATCTTAACAATTTTTGATTTATACATAAGTAGAATGTGCCAGAGAAGAAAAATTTCCAGAATGATTTCTCTCCTTTTGTTTCATATATAATGAGCAAAATTATTTATTCCACACATTTATATTTGTTCTGGCATTATCAGATATTCTACTGAGGAAGCTCGAACTCCAATAATGAATCCCAAACTGAGCAATATCTTTATGTAATCCAATCAGTCAGGTCTCAGCCAAAGAGTTTGGCTGGAACACTGAGGACAGATGTGGCTAGATCTATCTGGGCTCAACTCAGCTGTTGGCACAGACCCAGTAACTAGAATATAATTTCCCAAGATGGTAATGATCTGGGTCAGGTTTAGCAAAGTAAAAGACAATAAATAATTTATACCAGCTACCTGATTTTGTTCAAATTATTTGTTTGATTTAGTTTTTTTTAATGATTAACTGGAAATCCCTGTTATATTCAATTACTTTTATGATTATTTATTTTCAACTGGCAAAGATAGTTTACATTTATGATCTACAACATGATGTCTTGAAATATGTATACATTGTGGAATGCTTGAATAAAGCTAATTAACATATGCATTACTTCATATATTTATCTTTTTGTGTGATGATAACCCAATTAATTTAGTGCATTTATATTTTTTCAGTGAGACGACTTCCCCAGGATTATGAATGATTTCTTTATTACTGGTCCACCTGGTAACATTTCAGGGAGCCAACTCTTTCAGTAACCTAAAGCAAAGGGTTCTAATGAGAGGCTGAGCAGGATAACTGTAGAGCAAGTCTGGAGAGCTGATGTTAGTGTAACCATGTTCTAATTCACTCTGGGCCAGCTAGTTAGCCATACTGTGTATGGAAGAAGAGGCAGGCTACTAAAATTCAAGGCAATACTCCATAATGAAGTATCTGAGGGGACTTCTAGGACAGGTGTTAAAGATTTTAGTTCTCAAAGTCTTACACCGGGAAAATATAATTACAACTAATCTATCAACAAGATTAATCCCTTGCTACTCCAAAGACCACCAGCATTGCCATCATCTGGGAGCCTGTTAGACATACAGAATCTCAGACCCAGTCCCAAACCTACTCAGTCAGAACCTGAAACAGTAAAATTTGAAAAAAATTCCAATAATGATCGTAGAGGGGAAGGGAGAAAATTTGGGGAGGCGGTAGATATGTTTATAGCTTTGATGGTGTTGATGGTTTCATGGATGCATCATTATTTCCAAATTCATCAAGACGTATGCATTGAATATGTACATTAACTATGTCAACCTTAGTAGAGTGATTTAAATGAATAAGTTAATAAATAAATAAAACTTGCTTAGGTAATGTGTATGTACAGCAAAGTTTGAAAAGCACAGTTCTTAGATACCTCATACACAGCAAATATTTGGCTCATACCACCAAAGAATTTTTGAAGCATTTACTGTAAATTCTTCATTTATTTTTCAACAAATAATTAAATTTCTAAGACCAGTTCTGTCTACAAGGACAGCAATTATTAACAGTAGCAGAGGCCAGAGTACTCCTTCTAACTTTTTTCCCCAAATATATAGATGGGATTGCCATCTGAATTAGTTGCTTTCTTTTTCCCATTTCAACGGGTGGTGATAATGGATTTAGGCATCCATGCACTTTAATTTGTGGTAAAGTTAATTTTTTCTTTCGGATGGTCAGAAAAGGTGATGTTCTGCTTGTTTATTTATTTGTATGGAAAATACTTTACAGTGGGAAATATGTGTCCAATTTTCTAATTGCTACTATCAGAGTGATTTCTAAGAAAATCTGGTATAATCTGATTCAGCAAGGGTCAAGAGATTTTAATATGTGTTCCTTGATTGGGACCCAGTAGGTCATATTGTACAAGAGTATATTAGCGTGTGGAATTTTCAAGGAAAGTGACCGTGCCCTATAAATGATAAGATCAAAGGCAAGGCATAAAACCCTGACAATATACAGTTATTTTATTGTTGGAATATGTACTTGTGAGTTGTCAAAGGTCTGGAGGCAAGGCAAGCGACTTCTTAAGCTGCCCATGATTATTTTATAAGAACATAATACTGCTTTTTCATTTGGTGTGACATTCATACTTTGGAGGGCAAAAGTTATTTTTTTGAGACATTTTAAATTTGTGTTGTAGTTTTTTGGTCACTTCTTTCTTTATCATCTCATTTCTCTTCTTGAATTCTCTGAAACTTTGAGGGTAATAACTGAAGTGCAGGAATTTGTTATATAATTTATTCTCATGTAATTTACTACCTGAACTGTAAGCTCCTTCTTACTGCAAATAGAAACAGGGCCTTTAGACACGTAATTAAATCATTCAATTTTCTTGGTTTGGGTTTTTGTTTTTACCAACTGTTAATTAACTCTCATGCAAGAAGAAAGTTTAATAAATTTATAAAATAAATATACATTGGATGTACAATATTCAAATCCATTTACCTTGGGAGTTTATACAAAATCCATTTGTCAGTTTAGGAAAGGAACCAAGGAGTAGGACATGTACTTAATCATGGTGTAAGCTATGTGTTGGAAAATCAGCTCTTCAGAAAATAAAAAAAAAAAAAGAAAAAGAAAAAGATCTAGTTCATAATTTGCAGTGATTGTAGGCTTATGTGATGTTCTGACTTCACCTTTCCTCAGGGCATACCAGCTCAGAGTCTGTAGAGCTCTTCATTTCAGCAATTTTTTTCATCTAAGGTTGTGTCCTCTTAGTATTGTTCCCTTCAAACATACACTTGGGCTAACTTCTCTAACTTCACACTGATCTTTCTTTTACAGTTTGGCTAGTTCTGTGCTAATCACATGCAGGAATGAGGGAAATGCACTCTCTTCCTGAAGTTTAATCAACTGAGGGTGTTCTGTCCCAACAGCTGAAGGACAGTCCTGCTGCCAGCTCCTCTTCTGATCTCCTGTGACAGAGGTCCTGATGATTTGTGGATTAACCTTATTAATATCAATATTGAATATAATTAATTCCTTTCAACCCCATAAAGGATATACAAAACAAGTTCTTTTCCTGTTTAGATGCCATAAGAGCTGTGGCCACAAACCAAGATCTCCCATATATAAAATGGAATGAGTCTTGGATTTAAAGCCAGATTCCTTCTAACTTGGACTTTGGAAGCCTAAGCAATTTTAATTTCATTATGTCTGAAAGTAATACAACTTTCAAACAGAAGTTTTAAAATAAGTCATTTTTGAATAATTTTACAGTTAAAATTTTGCATCTCAATTTTCTGATTTAAATTTTTGTTGGTGAGGTACTCAGTGCAAGAATCAAGTTTGAATCTGTGGCCCTAAAGAGCATTTCTTCTTTAATCCCAGTTAGCTTATAAGTTAGAATCTGAAGGCCAGATATACCTGTAAAGAGGTAGCACACACAGTAAAAGACATAGTTTAAAAGTGGTAACATAGTTTAGGCATTAAACTTTGTGTTAATAATTACCCCTTCCCCATATTCCTGCCCATGTTGTATTTTTATATTTGTCATTTTATCTTGAAAATCATATTGTTTTTCATAGTAATATCTAAATGATATTTTATCAAAGTCATTATATTACTGCAAAATATTTTGACTTGCATTATTATGATATCTTCTGTATTGTTTTTCTTAATAAGTTAGCAGCCCAGGACCCATTCCCAAACATTTAATCTGCTGTAATGTGGTCTGATTAGTTATCTGTCCCTGTATTTAGCTGTGCATACATGGATAAACCATCTAAACTTTCCATATTTAAGCATTTTTATTGGCAAAATAAGGACAATAGTATACACTCTACAAGGCTGTTCTAAAGACCAATCATCGTATGCAAAGGGCCTGGAAGAATAATAGAACAGGGCAAGAATACACTATGTCACAGACATAGTATTAGTGGTCACCTTATTAGAGTGAAATTCCATGTTTTTTTTGTTTGTTTTTTGTCTCTATCTCAGGCTAAGTACATTGGATCTCTCTGAGCCCCAAATTGTAAATAATAATTTATTCTGCTTTTCAAGGGTAGGGTCTCAAATAGTTTAAATAAATTATGCATGTTAAGGAAGAGGAGAGAGATGATGAGGATTAGGATAGCACAGAGAGCAGCAGGGATGTGGGAGCTGCCAGAAGAATGTTATGACAGGTGAACTTTATTAACTTGTCACAGTGCCAACACTTTCACTTTGTAATTCTCTTTTTACAATAGCATTGTAAAATTAAGTATTTCATAGAATCAGAGAAACTCTAATGCAGGGAGTGAGAGAGACTCTAATACAGAAACTGAAATGATGTTCCTTAAGAGAAATAAAGTTATAGTTTTCTAAGGGCCTTAAAATGGGTAGATAAAATTTTATTATTTCTTGTTTAATAACCAACTTATTAATCTCTAAACAATAAAAATTTCTCTATCAGTACATTGTACAATTATTACATTAAAAATTTATAAATGTAAAGCCAGATTTTTTCTAACACTGCAACATTGATTATAAACTTAATCTCTTAAACTTATCTTAAATGCTGTTAGCTTCTCACATGCTATGTTTTTTCTGGAGCTTGGGGATTAGGTCTATTCAGGGAAGAAGGCCTCCTTTTTCAAAGACCCATAATATCTGAGCATACCTCACTTTTTGTGTGGGTTTTCTCCTTCGCTATTCTCAAGAACATTTCCTAATCTATTCTGTGGTAGGGAAAGGGTAATGTGATAGATTGTGGGAGGAAGAACTGCTTTTCACTCAAGGTGACTTCCTGAAATCTCTTAGATTGTCTCTACATTTGTTTCGCCCTCAGAGCAGATCTTACTACTTTGCTGTGGAATATCTGCTATAAACTCGAAAGGCAGTAGAATGAAAGAAAATATGTTATGCCACCTAAAATATAATGTGCTGCCCATCATAATATATGATGAAATGATTGTATCAAATCAATAGAGAATTATAGATTATTTAAGAAACTAAATGTTAAACTGATAAGAACAGATAATACACTTGATCTTAACCAAAAGGCAGAGAAGCAATGGATGAGCACAAATGTGCACAGAGGGAAGTAAAACTCAGTGGAAATCAAGCAGGGGGGGGAAGGGAAAGGAGGGGATGGGTGAAAACCTACCTAACAGGTACAATAAACACTATATGGGTGATAGGCACACTTACAACCCAGACTCAAGCATAACAAAAGTGATCCATGCAACCAAAAACACTTGTACCCTGTAATATTTTGAAATAATAAAATAAGTCAATAAAATAAAATGGTAAATCTTTCATAGAAAAGATATGAAAATTAATCTAGGAAGAGTGAAGTAGTAAAAGAAAAAGCTATAAAAAATTGAGAGTAGTATTTATTTTACCTTTTGGTGATGAAGAACTTTCAGAATACAAATGCAAATTAGAAGATTAACAAAGAGAAAGAAAAAAAATGCTGCTGCTTAGATAATATAGCTAAAAATATTAATATAATTTATTTTCCCCACAACACCATAGTTGCCTCTAGCCCTCTCCAATGTTCCTCTTTTATTTAATAAACAAGTTTCTTGGTAAAGAGTCCTAGTCTTCACCCCTCTCTCATCCTTTAACCTAATATAATTACACTGCCTCACATAGCCTTGCTCCAACCATATCTTCTATACTTGTAATCAAAAATCATGATTTTATCAAATCTAAAACATTTAAAATTTTTATTTTTATTTTCTCATTCATTCTCTAGTCTTTTATTCAACAAATATATTTTTTTTTTTGTTCCAAGCAATAAAAATAAAGCAGATATACTGAACAGCGATTCAGGCAATGCAGGTCATTATGGAAAGTTACATCATCTGTAAAGAATGAATGATCTTGAAAGAACAGTAAGAAACATAAAAAGCAGGCTAGATTAAGTGGAGAAATGAAATGAGGTAAAATATCAATTTTAAAAGGATTAAGGAAGGACCTAAATTATATACTTATCAGTTACATGTAATACACAGATATTATACTCAATAATATAAGATTTTAAAAATTTTCTGTTTATATTTCCATTGATTACTCCACTGCAATATATTTATGGTCAAAATCGCTCAATAAATTCTAAAATATGGAAAATAGAGCACAATTGTTTCCAAAAGTATTAACAATATAGATAGGAAACACAATCTACCTTTTGAAAATGTCTAAACTTTTTCTATAAGAATCATTGCATCCAAAAGAAAATAAAGTGTAATATATGAGAAAATAATCACAATGAGAACTCTATATAACAGAACTTCTAAATATTGGATAAAGTTCAGAATAAATCCAGTGCTGTTATATTTCTAAACAGAAATAATAAAAAAGACCCCACAAATGCATCACCTAATGAACTAATCAGGAGAGAACACACGCATGCAAAAAGAATATAAAGAAATTGTAAACATTAAAGCACAAATTAATGAATCAATCTATCCCCTCAAAATAAAAACAAATCAAAATCAGGTGTCGGGCAGATGGGAGGGTGGGGAGGGGATGGGTGTATACCTACATAATGAGTGTGATGCTCACTGTCTAGGGGATGGACACGCTTGAAGTTCTGATAGGGGGGCAGGGCAAGGGCAATATACGTAACCTAAACTTTTGTACCCCCATAATATGCTGAAATAAAAAAAAGAAACCTTAGTTTTAATAAATAAATCTAGATAGACCTAGTTGTTTAAAAACAAAATTTAATAATGAAATATAAAAACAACTTGCTAATCTAACACCACAAACAAACAAGCAGTTGTGAAGCAGAAATACATTTGTGATATTATATATAAGATATATAAAGCATGCTTATCTGAACTGTTTCCTAAAATGTACTATTGATTATCAATATGGAAAAGAATTAACTCAATACTGCTTCATTCCTAGAGTCTGACCTGGAATGTGTACACATACATGCATGTATATATGTGTATATGTGGGTTAGTTAACATATTTAATGGTGTCTATGTATGCTATATTATCTCAGTAAAATATTTTTTAAGTATATTAAATACTATTCTTTTTGAGGTACATTTTACATGGTCAGAGACATTCTAAAGAATATCTTAATATTTTAATTTCCTTCCAGAATTTTTTCTTTTGGAATTCACAACTTGCCTATTTGGTGTAAGAGCTCGAGTTTTTAGCTTTTGACATCTCTTCCTCACTGAACTTAATTATTTCTAGCTTTTAATTTAAAGTGAGAGATATATGACTCTTCCTTTCACTTGAATACTTAGAGGGCTTTGCAGAGTGTTGATAACTGGCGTAATTTCAATATTATTGTGTCTCAGGGAAGAGGGAGGCCTGTGGAGAACGAGGGAGAAGAGGAAACGGCCACTTGGTGGAAGAGTCAGAACACACACATTTATCAAGTTCACCATCTTATATGGTCATGTTTGTGGCACCCCAAACAATTACAATAGTAACATTAAAGATTACTGATCACAGATCACCATAACAGATATAGTAATAATAAAAGAGTTTGAAATATTGCAAGAATTATTCACAATTGCTAAGATGTGGAAACAACCCAAATGTCCATCAATTCATGAATGGATTAGTAAAATGTGGTATTTGTATACCATGGAGTATTACTCAGCTATAAGAAATAACGGTGATATGACATCTCTTTGGTTCTCCTGGAGAGAGTTGGAACCCATTCTACTAAGTGAAATATCCCAAGAATGGAAAAATAAGCACCACATGTACTCACCAGCAAATTGGTTTCCCTGATCATCACCTAAGTGCACATTTGGGAATAACACCAATTGGGGGTGGGGGGAGGGGATGGGTGTATACCTACATGATGAGTGCGATGCACATTGTCTGGGGAATGGACACACTTGAAGTTCTGACTCGGGGGGATGGGAGGGGCATGGGCCATATATCTAATCAGAACTTTTGTACCCCCATAATAAGCTGAAATAAATAAATAAAAATAAAAAGATGAAATATTGCAAGAATTACCAAAATCTGTCACAGTGACATGAAGTGAGCCCATGCTTTTGGAAAAAATGGATCCCATAGACTTTCTCCATTGCCATACACCTTCAATTTGTTAAAAATGAAATATCTGGGATGTGCAATAAAGCACAGTACAACAAAACAAGTTATGCCTGTATGCCAAATGTTACATGAGACACACTGATAGTGTTTCACAGGATTTGAAACCAGGACAGTGTTCTTCCAACTATACAAGTAACTTTTGTCAGACACAAGCACAATTTATTAATAATGTCCTAAATACATAATTCTCTTAGTTTGATTTGTAAGGTTGTCTATCTGGTCTTGTCCTTCAGGCAGTATCAATGAGGCATCTATTACATATTAAACAGATATTATTTAGCTACTTTTATAATTAGTTGTATGAAAAATAGCCTGTCTGGAAAAAAAGTATTATCATAAAAATTCCCCTAAAACTCTATTTCTCAAAGATTAATTTTTATGCTTCCAATAAGTGGAAGGCATGGAACATTGTTATTGTAACAACAGTCAAATATTTATTGAACATTTGCTAAATTGGAGACCATCTGCTAGATGCTATTAGACAAAACAAGGTATCGGTGAGCCCAGCTCTAAACTCAAAGAATTCAAAGTCTTTCCCATGATCTTGAGAGAGAAGAGATAGCTAAAAATACAAGGTAGCAACTGATACATGGTCAATGAAGAACACCAGTCAGTAGCTGATGTGGGCAGAGGGATTAATTTATAGAGGCTTCATAAAAGAGATGAGGCCTGAGATTAGTTAATAATATCATGTTATAAATTTTGAAATTGCTAAAAGAATGCATTTTAAGGTTCTCCCACAGAAAAATAAGTTGGTGAGGTGATGGATATGTTAATTAGCTTTATTGAATCTTTCTATAATGTATATATCGATCAAAACATTACATCGTACCCCATAAATATACACAATTATTATTTGCCAATTAAAAATAAAGAAAAATGTCAAAAGAAGGAAAAAAAGCCAATTGTTTTAACTTCATACATTCCTTGCCTGGAAATCACAATAATAATGGAAATTAGCATTATAACTTTTTTTAGAATTTCTTGACCTGGATAATTTACTGTTTGGTTCTTAGTTTATTTACTATTTTATTCTTCAGTATTCATGTGTTTTATTTTCTAGTTGTGTCATTTTCCTTCCAAAACAATACTCTTGAGGATAAGGAACATATTTATGAAGCTTGTTTTCCATGCTACTTTATACAAATATTCACGTGACAAACAAATGTGTGAAAACAGTGAAATGGCATGAAAAGGTTTACATTTGGCTTCATTAGTTTGCAAGGAAGCTATCAGTCCTATTGTGTTATTTAGTATAAGCTAAAACCATCGTGATACAGAGACCCAAAATGTTTATGGGCTCAAACACAATAAAAATTTATTTCTCATTTGCAAAACAGCCCAGCACTTGTATTCCTGATTGACTCTTGGCTCTTCTTTACTTGTCATTCAAGAACTAGGGCGCATCCCACCTTACAGATTTATCACCTCACAGGTGATTATCATTTTCTCCACCTAGCAAGAAAAATAATAGAGGAAGGAGGGCTCAAACTAGCTTCCTATTAGTTTTTCCCAGGAATGGTGCTCATCACTTCTGCCCACATTCCACTGACTGGAACTCAGCCACACAGCAAAGCTTCTATACAGGGAGGCTGCAAAATGCCTTTCAGTTGTGTTCTCAGAAAGAAAAGACAGTGAATCTGTGGTAAACAGCTAGGAGTTCAGATACCATCAGTGCAGCTACCTTTTAAACTTATTAATACCATTCTCTCTCACAAATACCTGTATCTAGGTACTTCTGAGACAGAGATTCAATTGACAAACATTTAATGGCTTTCACGTCAGCTGAAAGGAATACTATTTATGAAGGATCTGTGCATTCCTCTAGGGCACTGTTTCTGAATCAGTGGTGATTTTGCCCTCCTACAGAGGATGCTTGTATTTTAGGTTGTCACAACTGGTAGAGTAGGACTACTGGCATCTAGTGGGTAGAAGCCAGAGATGCTGATAAACATCCTGTAATGCACAGGGCAGCTCCCTATAATAAATAATATTGGGGTCAAATGTTAATAGTGCTGAGGTTGAGAAACTCTGCTCTAGAAACTCTATGATTTTCACTTAAAGCAAAGTCATGTCATTAGCAATATATCTAACCAGATTGTATTATAGTATATCAATATGTTATATATTGTGCTATATTGATCACTAAATGATTTTATTTTGATGTGATTTTTTTGGACTATTCTGACAGATGTTACAAAAAAACTATGGAATTCATCCTTATTTTTGTTATAAGGAAGACATATTACATATATTGCATATTATAAGGGAGATATACTCTTCAATTACTTGAAGAGTTTCAGCAGAGGTTTTTCTCTCTTATTAGTATCAGAAAAAATCAGAACATTGATTTTCTACTTACTATATAGACATTCCTATAATTAATCATGTTTCACCACTTGTCTTGGCTATTAGAAAGTTTAGAGCCAAACATATGACAAAACTTTGGATGAAAATAGGCATTAAAGCCATGTGATTATTGTATGTGTGGACTCACTTGTTCCTGGGATCTTATTTTTCCAACTTTTTTCATGCGTGTGTGCTTATGTGTGTGTGCGTACTTACTACATACCTACATTACTACTTTTTAACATTTTTGTCACTTTAAATCAATTTTCTTACTCATTCAAGTATATTTTACCAAGATAGATTGTTTATATATTTTAAGAATCATTCTTAAAACAATATGGGGTTAAAAATAAGTGAATAAATTAAATAGCAATGATTAAGACCCATTCCCACAGCATTCATATTTTTAAATAAATAATATCCAAATATTAGCTGACTTATCTAAGGTCACATAGTATATAACAGAATCTGAATCAGGAGGTTAAATGGTCAAAATATTACTTGATTTTGGACAAAGCAAGTATGGTAAAATGGGATCTAGAAATATTCATTCAGCTGTTTTGAGATAGATTTACTAGTAGTGGAATTTAATATGCCCCAATGTAACACCACAAACACCACCGCCTGACCCCAACCAATTATTTTTCTGCTTTTACAGAGGGATAAATGCAAAGTTTTATCAAGCTCAATATTGATTTTAATCATTATTTGATATTCATGATCTACTCTCTAGTATGCACCAAATTAGGTTACTTTTTCACATAAACTCATATCATCATAATCATCATATAATTTTTTCAATATTCTCTGAAATAATTTTTAGTGTTTGCTCTAAAATTGCATAGATTTATATAACCTAATGAATTATTGAACGTATGTATGGCTACACAAAATACAAATATTTTAAGCTCTTCATGATTTGCTGTACAATTTAAATCCAAGTGCTATTTTTAAAATGCTCCAGGTTTTATTTAAAAAACACAAGCTGTCTTTTGAAGTATATATATACATTTTAAGCTAAAATTCACAAACTGGCAAGCTGTTTTCTTTGGCCTGCATGACATTTTAATTTTTAAAATACTTTTCAAATTATTTGATAACTTTTAAAAATTGAGGTATTTCTGACAGGATAATCAGACTATCAGGACTCTTATTTCCAGATAGCAGTGATCATCCTAAGAGAAACAGCACCTGCACCCTTTCCATTTCACCCTTGCCAAACTCTGCCAAGTTTGCTCTTGGTCATCCCCTTGCTGGCTCCTGTAGGTATCTCTTCTTGTGACCCACTCCCCACCTCTATGACTACAAATTTTAAAATGGCAGATAAATTTGGAGTATTTGATTTTTCTTTATGGTTATTAGTTTTGAAGATGGCATTTCTACTGTAATATTACATGAGAAAATGTGTGATTGCCAATTCAAAAGTGTTCTGAATGCCCTGTCATGATTTCATCAAGCCTGTGTGTCAGTACTGGTGAGCACTGGCGACCATGCCATGGAGGGTTTTGCTTCTATTTGAAAGTTGTCTGCAGTATACACATACATAGTTCATAACTTGGGCATGATGTGTTTAGCTCACCAAGATGTCTCCAAGATATGTCCTCCTGACTATACATGACAGACTCTTCTTCCTTCTCCAGCCTTCTCTCTCACAATTAACACGTACCAAATGAGAGTAAGCTCCAGAGTTTATAGGTGACTTCCAATCATGAAGCTTTTCACCTTTTAGTAGTAATTTCAGAAAACATCCCAGACAATTTGCGTAGATGCCTTGGAGAAGAATGCACATTTATGGCAGAGGATGACATTAGGAAGTTTAGATTGATGAGAACCTTTTGGTTAAATCATTTGGTGGACTGTAAATAAGATCATTAAGGCACTTGACTTTATTTGTACCCTATGTACATACATATTCAGGAAAAAATATCACTTTAAAAGACTGAATATCCTACAAGATATCATAAAGTTAAGAATTTAAAAAATTGATGGCTATATAAACTGGTATCCAGAGTAATGCTTGAAAATGACACCATAATGACTTATACAAACCCTTTGATGTATGAGCCCAAAATTAGGCTCTCAGATGCTCATAGGAAATCAGAAAGGAAGAAACCTGTCTAGGGATATGATCCATAGTGCCTGTATAATATAAACAAAGTGATTCCTCAAAAGATTCTTACTTGCTCCAAGAATAGAGGGAGTTTATCCTAGCAGTTTTCATAAACAAAATGTTTTAAAATGAAATTAAGGACAATATCCATATATTGAAGTAATAATTTCATGATACTATTTCTTACTCAGACCTCTAGCATGGGCTAGTGGCAAAACATCAAAGTGACCTTAGTATAAGTAATGCCTCAGGTGGCTGAGAAAATGCCAGCCACCTGGCTGATCTGAATAAGAAAAAGGGGAAACGTTCCAAGCCATCACTTGATGTGTGGTTTCTCTCAACTGAGCTTTGGATAAAATGGGGGGTCTGGGGACTGGGGAGTAGCTCTTCTATTGAACAAACACCCCCATCCCTTAATAGTCTTTTGACTGAAGTTGAGATGAATGATCACTGGGAGGCCAAAAGAAGCTTGTGCTGAGGTGAAGACCATGTCAGCTCTACACAGGGGTGAAAAGGGTAGGGTCAATCTGCTTCAATGCCTAGATGAATTTATGATAAAAGCTATAAAATTCCATGCCATATAGCATTACCAGGAGTATTTTCAATATGGAAAAAAATATTAAGGTTATTTTGGCCATACATCTGCCTCAGCTAAACTCATATAGAATGCCTGTCAAACTTCTAATCCTTGTTGCATCAAACAGATAAATTGTATGCAAGGCATGCACTATGATAATAATCACACCAAAAAATTAATATTAATATTCAATATTAGGAAGCAAGTACTAGGAATAATTAATCAAATTTTAAATAATACCTCTGTATTCTTTCTTTATGAAATAATTA
>CM052439.1:99043504-99064904 GCA_028533085.1 Varecia variegata | reverse complement strand
AAAAAAAAAAAAAAAAAAGATTTTGTCATGGAGACACTCGCGGTACACACATTGATTCTATAAGCAAATAACAAAGGAGACTAAGCTTTATAAAGGAAGGCCATGGACAACCCAAAATACTTTTGATCAAATAAATGAATCTTGCATCCTTCCACATACCACACACAAAAAATCAATTCCAAAAACATGGTATAACTAAATATGAAAAGTGTACGAATTAAGAAAGTTTAAAAAAAAGTAAACATAAGGAAAAACACAAATCACACTGTATTAAAATTAGGAACTTTTATTTATCAAAAGACATCATTAAGAGAATAAAAAAATTAGCATGTGGTAGAAGATATTTCCGTATGTAGCTGAGGGTTGACGTACAAATAGCCAAAATACTTTCAGTGCTCATCAGAGAAAAAGAGACAATACTCTTAGAATGGGTACTTCAAAAACTATCCAAAGGCCAACATTAGTAAACAAAGAAATACAAATTAAACATTAGTTACCCCAAACTGGGTGGCTGAAACAATAGAAATGTATTTTCTTGCAAATGCAGAGGCTAGATATCCAAAATCAAGTTGTCAGCAGAGTTAATGTCTTCTAAGCACTGTGCAGGAGAATCTGTTCTGTTGCTCTCCTAGTTTCTACCGGTTTGTTGGCAGTCTTCGGTGTCTCTTAGCTGGTGGCGGCATACCTCCCATTTTCACGAGGCATATTCCATGTGTCTCTGTGTCTAAATTTTCCCTTTCTATAATATCAGTTGACAACTGATTTATTAAAAGGATTTGTTCTGTAAAATTTGGATTCAGTCAAAAGGCCATCCTCAAATATCCAAAAGGCCACATGTGGCCTCAAGGCCGCAGGTTCTCCACCCCTGGTAGGGGTTCACCCTACTCCAGTGTGACCTCATCTTAATTTAACTAATTAAATCTACAAGATCTTGTTTCCAAATCAAGTCACATTCTGAAGTACTAGGAATTAGGATTTCAATATATGAATTTTGGTAGAACGTAATTTAACCCATAACAATCATTAATGAAATTCAAATAAAAATAATAATAATTAAGATAACAGCAGGAAACGTTTAGAGGTGATGGTTATGCTTATGGCACAGATTATGGTGATGGTTTCATACATTTATATTTATATCCAAACTTGTCAAGCTGTTAAATTAAATACATACAGCTGTATAGCTTTTTGTATGTCAATCATATGTCAATAAACTGGTTCAAAACACCCATGTACATGCATGCACACACACACAATGAATTTCCAGTTCCCATTGGAAAAGAAAGGCAACAGCAAGTGTTCTTAAGGATATAAAGAAATTGGAAATTTCATATCTGGTTTATGGGAGTGTAAATTGGTACAATTTCTTTGAAAAATGTATTGTCAATAAGTGTTTAAGCTGAATGCATACATACAGAAATTTGACTTCAATATATATAAAGATGGTCCTTGACTTACAATTGTTGCACTTAATTATTTTTCAACTTTAGGATGGTACAAAGGGATACACTTTCAGTAGAAACCATACATCAAGTACTCATACAACCATTCCATTTTTTTATGTTCATCACAGTATTCAATAAGTTACATAAGATATTTAACACTTAATTATAAAATAAACTTTGAGTTAGATGATTTTTTCCAATTGTATGCTAATATAAATGTCCTGAGCATGTTTAAGGTAGGCTAGGCCATGATGTTCAGTAGGTTTGGTGCACTTAACACATTTCTAACTTATAAATTTTCAACTTATGATGAATTTATCAGGACGTAACCCCATTGTAAGTTGAGGAGCATCTCTACTCAAATAAAGTGTACACGTGCTCACCAAAATATATGCTCAATAATTCATATAACCGCATTACTTATAATAGCTCCAAACTATAACAAAACAAATGTCCATCAACAAGAGAATGTATTAATACATTGCAGACTAATCATACCACAGAATACTGTATAGCAATGAAAATGAACCAACCACTTCTATAAGCAATAGCATGGATGGATCACTCAAATATAATTTTAGTAAAATAAACTAGATGCAAAATAGTGTATTTGTGTGATTCCATTTACATAGATTTCAAAGATTGGCAAAATTAATTTAGAGTCTTAGAGGTTAAGATGGTGTTACTACTGAGCAGGAATACAGAACAGGTGATTAGAAGGAGATATAAGAAGTGCTTAGTGTCAGGAGTTGCCCTGTTTCTGAATCTGGATGGTAGTCCCAGGGGTGACCTCACTTGCGGTAGTTCATCGAGCTGTACATTTGAGATTTGTTTACCTTTTATTATGTGTGTAACACTTCAGTAAAAAGTTTATTTTAAAAGTAGATGATTGTTATCAATTTAACAATAGATATTTTCAATTTTAATCTTATTAAAGCATGATAATTAGAGTGTCTGTGATGAAAAATATCCTTGTAGTATAACCTGATGAAACCTGTAAGAACTTTTTAAAGTATTAGATTCTTTTTCCTTTTTAAGATACATTAATTTTATGAGTAAATTAGTTTAATCTGAGTGGTTTTATGCAATAGCAACTCTGTAATATTTGAAAGACAAATGGTAAAAAATATTTTGTAGATATGTACATGTTTTTGAGTTTTGTACCTTTACGTATTTTCTTAATTATAGCCAAAATATTTGTACTCTTTTCCTGATTTTTACCTTCCACATACTTAATTAAAAGTAACATTTAATTAACATATATCGAAGGCCTACTGACGTTAGCTGTACAAATTTGCTTTGATCTGTATTTCATAGAAATGCAAACTAAGAGAAATACATTAACCTGTCCAGCAGCTACAATCACAAGGAATGGAGTCAGTTTGGAAAACAGATTTGGACTCAACCTGAACTACTCTCCCCTGTACCTTGCTATCTCTGAATTCTCAATACCACAATTCTCCCAAATTATCTTGAATTATAATTTTAAAACTCAGTATCTTTTTGTTTCTGAACTCTAAGCTCCTCTACTCTACAAACATGTTACAATAATGTCACAGAAAGTAGATAATCATAGATATTTGTTGATTTAATAGTAGAGCATACAAAATAAGCTTCATTAAAATGCACACACACATTATTCTTCTCCCTCTTGGTGAAAAAATAAGTAAATCACAAAAACCTTCCCAAGCCTAAACACCTACCTAAGCTTGTTGTGATCTTCAGACAAAGCTGCCTTCATAGTTTTTGAGTTATATTATCTTTTCTATTGTTAATGTTATCTTAAACTATTTAATTAATTTTCAACTATGGTATTAGCATTTTTTAAAGTTTAGAGTCTTGTTTTGTTTTCTTATATTGAGTAATAATTTCATCATATAACAACAACGAATATAGCTTCAATATGCATTATAATAAATAATATTGAAACTAAAACACAGTAAGTAAAAGGATTGAAATTGTTTTGGTGTGTTTTTGCTGTTGCCCTTGTTAATGTTTTGTTTTGTTTTGCAGGCAGCCATGCCTAGGTAAATGTCAGGGTTTCTTTATTTTCAGTTCAAACATGTAATCAAAACATATTTCCAAATGAAATATGAATGTTGGCAGCGGATCAATATGCCTTATATAAAAATAAATAATAGGGATCAAGTAGAATGAGCCATTTCCTTTAACTAATGAAATTACATGAGGTACTCTATATTCTAGATTTCTGCTCTTATAAGGGTTAGAACTGAAGTCAAATGGATTGAGCCCTTTGACTACAAATATTAGGAAATGTTCATGGCAGCGACACTTCTAACATAGTATGTTAAAATGCTGACCTGCCATATTCATTGGCAAGTGTGAGTACTCAAGTGAATCACTTACCTAGATCCTTCTGTTTGTTTCTTTTTTTTAAACAACAACAGCCACCTTATCTGTAAGAAAAAAATTAAAAAGAAATGCACATAACTTCAGTTACTCCTTTTTGATCTAGGCTTACAACTCAGTTTGCTTTTGAAAATGAGTTTTGTCTAGTGTTTTTCCCCTGAGGTCAGCCTTAAAGCAGAAAAATGCTCCCATATGGCTTTTATACATACTCTGTTTTTCCAGAATTTCAAATGATTCTGAAAGGAAAGCAAGTTCCTAAAATTGCTATGCTATCTACATGCACCAACAAAGTTCATAATTTTTTTCTTTTTTTTTTAAAGAAAGAATAAAAGATCTGAAATGTTTGCCAAGCTATTCCAATGCATATTTATTGAACATTTTAGTATCTTTCTCGCCTCAGCTCTGGATACACAAAAAAATAAAAATATAAAGTACAGATGCTCCTTGACTTCCAGTGGAATTATGTTCTGATAAACCCATCGTAAACTGAAAATATCTTAAGTCAAAAAGGGCATTTTGTAGACATGATGGGATGTGAAAATACAAAGGACAATATCCAAAAAACACTGGCAACCTAGCGCATGTAGAGTGAGTTGTTCACCGTTGTGATCACTTGGCTGTCTGGGAGCTGCAGCTCACTGTGGCTGCCCAGCACTGGGAGACAGCATCGCACAGTACGTCACACAAGGCCAGGAAAACGTTGAAACGTAACATTTAAAGTGTGGTTTCTACTGGGTGTGTATCTCTTTCTCACCATCATAAAGTTGAAAAATCAAAATTTGGGCACTATCTGTATTATTTACCACCTTTTCCTCCAGGTATTTTTAAGTATTAGTGGGATGTGGGTCTCAAGGGACAGATCAAAGTTGGGGAAAAAATAATAAAACATATAATTTTCCAAAATCATCTGATAAAAATTTTTAAGAATTCGTATAAATTGTAGAAAGCACTCCTTGTGAATAAGAGAAAAATACGCAAAGAAAATCATACAATCTACTTTAGACCAACACCAGCACATGTCCCAGGCTGAACCCCAACCCTTCTTTCTGAAATCTAGGTTTTTCTTTCTCTTCTCCTCTCTGTAGCTGAGCCCTTCTCCAACTTTTAGAGTTCATTTTGCCCTATGATTATCTGTTGAGTAACAAATTTCTGCCAGGCTCACCTTTGACCTCTTTTTCAGAGAATTAAAAAAAAAAAAAAGAAAAAAGAAAAGAAGGAAGGAAGGGATAAGGAAGGATAAAGGAAGAGAGAAAAGCTCTTTTGTTTTACAAATCCTAATACTGTTGTGGAGAACAAGTAATGGGTATAACAAAAATAAAAATTGGATATGTAAATGTAAGATTTTCAGATATTTTAGAAAGTTCCCATTGTAATTATTTCTTGGTCATTTATTTATTTTTAAAAATTTCTTCTTAGCAATACCTTTCCTATATCTCTGGGTCCCTACCTCTTCCATCATTCTTGAAATCCTGGAATAATCTTCAAGGCATCTAACAAACTAGTAACTACTATTTTGTAAGTATCAGCCAACTAGAACAGATGCTTGCTGTAATCTGGCTGTGCCTCCCGGTATATGTAGCCATGAAGGAACTAAACAGGCACTACATGCTCTTCCTCAGATACAAGTAACATTCACCTCAGTGCAAAACTTCTCTTCTGAGGAAAAGACAATCTACAATCTTCTCACACTAAAGTAGGTTCAAACTGTCCTTATGCTAGGTGTTAAATATATTTGTATTTGTCAACTACTCATATTTTGTTTTCAGCCTAGACAATCAATTTTTCATATTCTCTTCTCCACCATGAATCTTAACAGCCCAGAGATCTGCTCTTACTACCTGTATGTTAAGAATGTTAGGACAAAGGAAGCAGTAAGGGCCTG
Source organism: Varecia variegata (assembly GCA_028533085.1). NCBI lineage: Eukaryota > Metazoa > Chordata > Mammalia > Primates > Lemuridae > Varecia > Varecia variegata. The sequence goes on along the minus strand of CM052439.1, from coordinate 99,059,207 downwards.
GAGGTAAATTTTACTGTGCACAGTTATCTTTAAGCTTAATGAGGATTAAACTAGGACAAGTACATTTTTTATAATCTAGTGTAAAAAGTAAGATGTGAATTTCATTGCTAACTGGTGTTTTGGAGTACAAGAATATACAAACAGCAGAAAGGGGCAATATCTTTGACTTTAAGAAATTTTTGATTTAGAAAAATAGCTTACCATCACTTAAAAATATCTATAATGTTTTAGAAAGTCTCTACCATTTTGTGAGATGATCTAATCCTTTCCAATTCAGAAGATTCATTTTCTGAACTGTTTAAGATTATAGCAGATGGCAAACAGTGTGAACTCTGAGATTACAAGCCAACTATCTTAGTAATAGTTGTTTATCTTCAAATACAAGTGACTAAATCACAACTAGAATCACCTGAAGGAAAAACAAAAGATTTTTCTTCTTTGTGGCAGAGAAGAATACTGGAGTAGCCCACACAACCAAAAGAAAACTAAACCAAAGAATCAAGGCTTCATAGAAAACAGTGGAATTCAATGCTCCTAAGGCTCTATCTCTTCTCTCAGCAACTTTTTACTGTATTTCATTTTGTACATAAGGCTTCTCCACATTATGAAGAAAAGATGACTAATGAGAACTTTATCCTCTTACATTTAAAATCCAAGAAGACGGGACTCTTTCCTCCCACATTCAATTAAAACATTATGGGACAGACTCAAATTGACCCAGCCTATATTACAATGTGTGTCCTTACAGAAGATGTTAACACAGAGACAGTACTCCAGAACACATGGAGTAAGGGGTGCATTTTCTGAGGTATGTGCAGTGCTCTTACAAGAAAAGAAATGTTAATAAAGTATCCCAGATGCTTGTAAGTAAGAGCACAAAGGTACTTGCCGATAGACACACATGCAGCAATTGCCGTGATTATTTCACTCCTGAATCTCTTCTATCAATCTAAGTGTCTCCGGTGGGGACTGGCCATGTCACATGTAGTGCTAGTGGCATCATCCACCATCAGGCTAAAGAGTAGTGAACCATAAAGGAAGCCATGTGGCAACAGCTTCTGGACTGTTTCTTGTTCTTTGCAGATTGGCAGCAGCCATGAAAATTCCCACCTGTCAATGAGGCAGAGACTGTGCAGTGGGTAGACTCAGTACAAATATACATGAGTAATTTCCATACCAATTGTAGAATAATACAGGGGTGTACCGGGAATAAATGTTTGAGTTCACAAGCATGTGTGTTTTTGTGTTGGAATCCTTTATTTATTCAGCTGTCTCATTGGCATTTTGAGCTCTCCCTGAGTGGGGAAGTATATCTTATGAAAATATAGATCCTGCCATCTCTCTAAATGGGCAGACTTTATCTTCTATTCAATTCTACATATATACATGACATTGTAGGGGAAGCAAAAGTGAAGAAGTCTCTATTCCATAAAAACTTACAGTCTCATGTAGCAGCCCTCCAGCCCAAACCTCCAACCTCCAAATATATATTAATACAAAAAACTACAATGCAGGCTGGTGCAGTGTTTAGGAGGCAAAAGTGAAATGTTAACCAAATATTGTGTGTGTGAGAGTGTGTGTGTAGGGCCTGCATGTGAAAGCTTTTAAAATAAAAAGCAATATTTGAGAGATATTCTGAATAATTTTTGTGCATTTCTGAACCATTTACGCTCATTAGCTTGTCTGGTGAACTTCTACCTAGAACATAAGGGTGAGATTAGAGTGAAAACCTATAATGAGGGCAGAGTCCAAAGTCAGGCAAAGCTGAGTGAAGAGCTGAGTGAGAAATTGAATTTTCATAGGCCAAAGATAATTTGGAAGGATCTGACAAAAGTGATGGTAGCAAAGCAACTATCAAAATCTGGAGTAGATTTCGGGAATCCACAGCTGAGGAAGACTAACATCGAGAGAGTGGAGTGTAACCTGGAGCAGCCCCAGACGAACATCTGGACAGCAGACGCCTGCCAGTGCTGCCTTCCATACAGCCGAGCGAGTGGCTCAGCTGTGGGTGGGCCGTGTACCGTGGGCACTGGTGGGGTAGCCTAGCATGACATACACGTCTCCAGAACATAGTGATAAAACCCACTATCTTTAACACTCATCTGAGAAATAGGCCTTATATTTATTATCTTGATTTATCACACAGTATTTAATAATTCTAAATTAAAAATAGACTCACTATAAACTTTTAAAGCATAACTTAATAAATAAATGAGATCAATAATGTACCCAGACAGATACACTTAAGTAGACATTCTACATAATTTTTGTGGTAGCAGATTCAGTGTTTCATGAAAATGGGAGCTAGGAAAGGTATATAAACATTGGAGAGCTATGTGGGAAGTGTGGGTTGGGGTACAGAATCAGAGACTGGTAAAAACAAGACCTGTTTAGATAATAGGATTATACAATCCACTGGAGTTTGTAATGAAGAATCAGGGCCAAGCATGTAACACACACCATTTATAGAACTTGGTAGAAGAAAATAATGTTTCAATAAAGTAAAAGAACTTGCTACTGATCCATTGTTGAAATATAAGATCACACCTTTATTAACTAGAACAAACATATCACTTTGATGCTTTTCATTGATACAACCTATCTATAACCAGTAAACAAACAAAATCATAAACTAATATACTTATATCAAGTCCCTTCTGTAAGTATTGGTTTCTTGTAAGTACTGTCTTAGTCTATTTGAGCTGCCATAACAAAATACCATAAACTGGGTAGCTAATAAACAACAGAAATTTATTTCTCACAGTTCTGGATGCTGGAAGGTACTAGCTGACTCAGTGTTTGGTGAGGAACCCCTGTCTCATAGATGGCTTCTTTTCCCTGTGTCCTCGCATGGTGCAAGCTGAAAATGGGTTCCTTTGGGCATTTCATACGGGCACTAGTCCCATTCAGCCTTCATGACTTAATCACTGCCCCAAAGGATGTCTCCTAATACCCTCACCTTGGGAGTTAAGATTTCAACATATGAATTTTCAGGGGCACAAACATTCAGACCATAACAAACACTCTGAATTATTTGTGTAAATAATGAAGAAGACTATGCTTACTCCAATTATTTTATTTTGTTGTATTTTTTACCCTTGATTAAAGGAACTTTTGGTTTACATTTAATTTCTATATATTGGTATCAAACTACAAAAAAAAATTTACCCAATTTGAGAATCCTGTTATTTTCCAGTTATACTATTTAGTAAGATATATTGCATCGTGGCATAGCTTAATGGTGTCTTATGTAATTTTAGGAAGGGAAAATATTTCAAACTGACTAAATATGATATATATTTTGAAAAGAAATCCTTAAGTAACTCAGTGATTCCCAAGGTGAATAAGTTAGAGATTTTTTGCTGATCTGTGTGGAATATCTCTGGGGCCACAAATCATTTTTCTCCCAGGAACATCACTATGGATGTGTATTTCTGCTTTGGTCTAAGATGCATCTAGGTAAAGTACATGTAGGCTAGGTGCTCTCATGAGCCATGGTGGTTTCCTTATAGCCATCCCACCTCTAAGAGGGTTTCCTGGAGATGTAAAGGGACATCAGAACAAAAATGCTGGGGAGAAAAATAGATAGTTCAGGGACTAAGAACTTATAAATGCCCTAATATTTAGTATAGCAATCACGTTGAGGAAATGCTGGTGAGACATCCTCAGTTCCAACACAGACCTGGGCAAAAAAGACAATTTCTGGCCTCTTTCCTCTCTTCTTACCCTCACTCCTTATTCCACTCTATGTCACAAAAACACACACAAATACAACACTGATAAAAAACATATATGTATATGTAAAACAAATATGTGTGTGTGTGTCAGAGAGAGAGAGAGACTTTATTTCAAGTAGCCTCTTCCTAAAAGGCCAGTCAGAATAAATGACATTCTCTATTTCCTCTATAAAACATCCTGACTAATGCCCACAACACTATGATGACTCATGGCCTATAGGAGACTCTTCCAGGATACCCTGGCAGTTCCACCACATTAGTTGAATTGTATGTTTACCAAGACTTACTTGTGTTTTTCCCCACAAAACCTTTTGTATCTGTAGGACTTATAATGAAACAAAGCATTTAATTAAATACATAAAAATCAAGATATATATTTATATTTACAATATTATATTCAAAATCAAGTGTAACATAAAGTTACTGATTCTATGAAAACCAAGTGGAATGTTCAAAAGGAAATTGCTTTAAAAGAAGTTGCTATTAAATTAGATAGAAAAGAGGCAATGATAAAGGCTGGGACACTTGTAAATAATTTTGATTTCTATTTTTATGTTGCTTTATATATGACTTTAAATTTATGCTTTGCCATATAGGAACCAAAATTCAAAATTTAGATCATGCATTAAGTGTGTGATATTTTATGAAAGAAAGATGAAGCATGAAATTGGAATATATTTATTAAAAGGAAAAGATTTTCTCCTACCTGAAAAATGTTTGACAATAGTGCAGTTGAATAGGTTTTGTGAAAATAATATGTTTAAAAAATACATTTTCATAATTCCTCATTCAATGCTTGTATGATTAACTGAACAATCCTCTGTACCTGTTAAGTTTTTCAAGTCTTTGCATATCTCAGAAAATCTATTATAAAACACAAATCTCAAAATGATCAAATAGAAAATTTGAAGTGATAATCTTCCCAATTACTTCAAAAAAGAGAGTTTTAAAGCAAGTCAGATTTTTTCCAGACCTAGAATATTTAAAAATTATATATTAATAAATTTATCTATATTTGTATATGATTATAATTTCAAAATCTTCTAGCTGTTTTCAGTCTTCTTACCTTGATCTACCTGGTGCTACATAATCTGAACTCTGTTCATCATTCCAACTTCACTTTGAACCATTCTTGCCTCCCCTCCCCCTCAACTGCTATGCACTGAATGTTTGTCCCCCCCAAAAAATGTGTATTTTACCTAACACCCAATGTGATGGTATTTGGAGGTGGATTATTTGAGAGGTGATTAGGTCATGTGGGTATTTCCTCAGATGCCTTTCCCTGAGTCACCAATCTTAAGAAAGCTTCCCATGTCAATCTGTATGTTTTCCTCTTCCTCCATGGCACTTGGCATGATTAGTAATTAAATTAGTTTAAATGTTTGATTGCTTTGTTTCCTGCTACCTTATTTAGAATACGTTTTCCCTTTGAAGAAAGACAAAATACCCTAGTTCTTTGTTGTATTTTTTGGCACAGAGGAGGTGCTCCAGAAATCATTATTAAATAAACAAACACAATGAGCCTTTTCCTTTTAAATACACAGGATTTTTTTCAACTCTGAAAACATATATTTACATGGCCTTGTCTAACACTTCTGTTTTAATTGTTCTGATGATTTACGGGATGTTCCTTATCTTTTTAGGTTGTTGCTTCCTTCTCCATACCTAATATCTTTCTTCTTACTTTTCTTGAATTTATTTATTCTTACTTTTTTTCTGGTCTAGATGGGTTACATGTGTTTGTCCACCACCATAAGTGTGTATTTCAATTGTATTGTTGAAATTTTGGCTCTCTTGCTTTCATTTTCACTGCACTCTTTCTTTATAGCTCTTTTAATTACTTTTTAAATAATTTTTAAAAAATCTTTGTATATATTAATGAGGTACAAGTGCTAATTTGGGCTACATTGATATGTTGCACTGTGGTGAGGTCAGGGCCTTCAGCGCGTCCATCACTGGACCAACACACCTTGTACCCACCAAGCAACCTCCTGTGATCTCCTCTTCTTGTATTATCCCCCCGTCACTAATTCTTTCCTTGTAGCTTTCTGCCAGTGACTTTAGAGGCTACATTTATTGCATTCTGTTTATAATTCAAAGCAGTATTCCCATAACTTCTGTGTTTGTTTTGGACTAAGGTAGTAATCATTTTTGAGATAAAATTTGTAATTCTTCACAAGTTACAAATTTTTTTTTTCTCTCATTGTTTAGTTTGCTATGACTTTTCTGGTGTGTACTGATTCTTAAATTGTTTTTATTTTACACTCATCTTTGAATGAAGTGGACGATATCAAGATTCAGTGATTTTTAATATATAAGGTTCAAATATCCCCAGCCTAGACAAGTTGTTCCTTTTAGTTTCTGCTTGATCACCACTTGAGAAATGCAATATTATTAATGGCCATAATGCCAATGTGTTTCTCTTTGTCTAGCAGGCTCTATTCTATTGTGTGTATCTCCAATGGACCAAGTTTAGGTTCTTTTTTACTCCAATTTTGTGCTTCTGTGATTCCCTGATGTCCTAGATAAGATTTATAATCTCTAAAATATACTGATGTGGGGTTCTTCTTATCTCTCTTTGCACATAAACCTATCTACTTTGGGAACTGGAGCATCAGTATGAAATACTTCCCATTAATGTAACTCAGTTTTAAATAATTTATTTATTATTATGCTTATTAATAAAGATGAAAAAAAAATAAAAGAGAGTAGAAACACGTAATGGTCACATCTACTACAAAAACAATCACTTCAGTGGAAGTGGTAAGAATGGCTGATGCATTTGCTGGCCGTTCCAAGAAGGTGGGGTGGCTGCCTTCCATGTCGTGCCAGCGTGTGGGTAAGTTATCTAGTGTTTTCTTAGCTCATTGCTATTGACCTCAGAGAAAGTGAAAGTCCTCTTAGATTCCGGCAAAAGATTTTCTGTTTATATTGTTTTTAAATTTCTTAGTTTAAAAAATCATTTATTTATTTTGTTTTGTTCAGAATTGCAGATAGGTGAGAGAAGTTGATTTACAGTCTGTTAGTTAAATGTCCAGTTTTCAACAAAAGATCATCAGGTATTTTGGAGTTGCTTTTATCAACCTATTGAATTACATAATACATAATACTTGCACGTTATTTATGTCTCTTAGCATAGTATAGATTATATGCCATTTTTGCAGTCCAAAAAGTATGTAATTCTCATGAAGTAAAAAGTTAATTTCACAAATCTGGGAAATATTTAATATTTACTCTCTGTATTGACAATATTTCCGACTCATGCCCTATCTTATATTTGAAGGGCAAAAATGAAGTAAATTTTTGAGAGATAAAGGTAAATCATACTATCAATATATCAATAGGTTCATAATTCATAATTATGAATTAAATATATCATTAAATTCATAATTTAATGCTTAATTATGAATAAACACAATAATGGCTTAAGACATTATAGCATAGCATTTTCACTCTGTTTTGAGGAAACAAAAGATTTTAACTGTGATATTTAGTGAAGGTCAATGCTATCAACTTAGTATTGTTACACTAATGGGCATTAATTCTTTAATTAGATATCTTTTTCTGGAAGTTTGTGGATGACCTAGGCTGAGTACCAATCCTCTTCAGCAGAAAAAAATTAGCTCTGGGTTAACTCTAACATAAGTGAAATTAATTAGGTCATATTTCTCTGAGTTCTGAGTTGCTCAGTGATTTTGAGGAAAATTTAGAGCTTTCTAAGCCAAAGTAAAACATTACATTGATTTTTTATGGCAATTTTGAGATTAATTACTGGTGTTCTTAAACAGGTTACATGTTTTTGCCAATTACTGAAGAATAAATGCATAATTATAGAAAACTGCTACATCTCTATTAAAGAAACTTAAAGGACAAAATAATACCTAAGATCCAGACTGGTATCTTCACTTCATGGTGTGTAAATTTCCTGTGTACATTATTTTATAGTAGTTTCCATTTTTCACTCTCACAGGTGAGAATATTCTCCAAGGTATCAGCAATTGTGTGGCATTGGTTTCATGACTTTTCACCTCAGCAAGAGAAAATACAGGCAGGCCTTGAAGCCCAAACTATGTAGCTCTCTGAAAATCACTGTATTTGGTAAGTGTCTTCCATATATTACAGCAATTTCAAGTAAACATAATGTGTACTTGCATTTTCAGAACAGAAACATTGTAAATTATTAAAGAAAACCTTATCTGCTCTGTGTTATTCTCGAGAATGCTATAGTACAAATTTTATTGGTAAATATTGGAAGTGTTGGACACTTAGAAAATAACTTATTGATCTTAAAAAGTGTAATTTAATGAGGCTGCCAGCTAAAGTTTAGACTATCTAACATTTGTGATCTCAAGAGTCTTAAAAAACAACCAAAAGACATTAACCAAAGGAAAAAACTAGTAGGAGAGAAATAATCACTTTGAGATGTAATGACTCTCTTGTACTTTCTAAGATCTTGATGGCTATGTGAGGGAAGGAGAAGTGAAGGGGAACTCTGGAAAATGCTATCAGAGGGTTTTCCAGGCCATGTGTTCTGCAGCCTATGTCCAATAAAGCATATTCCTTTTCTGTGATCCATTGAAGGCAACCTGTATGTTTCTGTGGTTATATGTGTCAAGGTGTTCCTGTGTTCCTTTGTACCTCCTTCTAGAAAGAATAAACTTAAATAATATAAGATTTTCAATATGATAAATGATCCAAAATGGGTCAGTAATACATGAATCCCTCCAGGAAAAAATATATTGAGAAATACCGAAGAAAATACTCCATGTTGCTAGGTAACCTGAGAATACCGCACATTCATGGGCACTAGAAAAGTCCCAGCCCGGGAAGCAGGAGACATTGGTGCTGATTCCAGAAGTGGCACTGGAATCCTTATTCACTAGACATACCAAGTTCTCCTCTCATTGGAGAGGGCTTCAATTTCCCTCTCCATTAAAAGGGGGTTAAAACTGTGTTATATGGAGGAAATGAGAGAATCTGGCAGATGATCTCAAGTGTCCCCCCAGCTCTAGAAGCCCATGTCTCTGGCAAACATCATCATCCTGTGCACTGGCTAGGGAAAAGTTAGAAGGGAAAGTAGGAAAGTATTTCAAATTTGCCCTCGTGTACCAGCCAGGAACCTAAATTACTATGAACCTACTCAAAACAAACAAACAACAACAACAACAACAAAAAAAAAAAAAAACCACAAAAGTGGGTCTATCATAACTGTGGAGATACCACTTACTGGATTTTAGTTTATTAGGTTACTTTGTTACTTTGCAGCCCTAGCTCTCTAATGGGTTTAAAATAAACATGAGTTTGAGATAATTCAGCTTGCTCTCATTGTTAGATTAGGAGAATATTTGAAAAAATTTTTCTGTTGATATTTCAAGGTAACACTTTTTTCTATGTAATCTTTTTAAAGACTGCACATTTTAGATAATACGGTGTAGCAATTCTGTGTTCTTATTTTTTTCTGAGTTTCCTTTAGTACATTTCTTGAACTTTATGCAATCTCTATCCTCCTTAGCATGTGGCTGGTGGTGTCTATGCTTTCTTTCTTAAACTCTTAGTTTTATTGTTTGCTTGGCTTCTCAGTGTTGCCCCTGTGTTTGTAAACCACAGGGGCCAGCAAATCTTTTGGGCAGACATTGTATTTAAACGCCTTGAGCCCACAAAATCTTTTCACCCTCTGCTGTTCCACTTATGAGTGGTTTGGAGAGTACTCAGCACACAGCTTGTATTTGAATCTTTCTTGGATTTTACTTTCTGCTGAGCCCTCTCAAATCTTCCTTGTACACATGCATAGTTTCCCAGCAAGACATGTGGGAGGGGCTTACTTAACCCTTTATAGACTCTTTCCTTTCCTGGAAACCTCACTATATTTTTGGATGGTGCGTCACCTGCTGCAGTCTTGATGGTAACCCCATAGCAGAGCTGCGTGATTTCACCAATCCCTTCCTAATGAGTTTGTATTTATGCTGACAATGCTGCTATAATTACAGCATTATAATTATAGCAAATCCAAAACAATTTCTATAATAACAACAAAGATTGCTGATCACAGATTATCATAACAGATATAGTAACAATAAAAATTTTTGAAATATTGGACAATTATCAAATGTGACACAGTGCCAAAATGTGAGAACATGCTATTGGAAAAAGTATACCAATAGACTTGCTTGATACAGGGTTGACACAAAAGTTTTATTGGTAAAAAAACACAATATTGGCAAAGGGCAATAATATGAAGTGCAATCTAATGAGGTATGCCTGTACTCCACCACCATAATGGTGGTAAGTCTTTAAATCTTTAGTGCGAAGATTAAAAGTCAAAATGGTCAAAAATTTCTACAGCTATAATAAGTTGTTAAGCTATATGTACCATAAAAATGTAAATTACAGCAACAAACATATGAATTGTGAGGGGAGAGTAAAAGCCTAGAGTATTTGTAGGTGACTGACATTAAGTAGTCATCATCTTAAAATTCTATTATAATTACCAGATATTTTATATAAGCCCCATGATAACCACAAAGAAAAAACTTATAGTAGAAATATAAACAAAAAAGAGAAAAGAATCAAGACTTAGCATGAAAGAAAATCACCAAACTACAAAGACAAAAACAGGAGGAGAAAGAAACCAGGGATCTACAAAATAGAAAACAATGACTAAACTGACAGGTTAAGTCCTTACCTATCAATAATAACCTTAAATGTAAATGGATTAAATTCCTCAATCAAAAGGCATGGAGTTGCTGAATGGATAAAAAATCCAATTATATGTTGCCTACATGAAACCCATTTTACCTTTTAAAGACACCCATAGACTGAAAGTGAAGGCATAAACTTTTCCATCCCAACTACTATTTCATGCAAATAGTAACCAAAAGAGAGCAGCCATACTTATATCATATAAAATAGATACCTAGTGAAAAACAGTTATAAGATAAAAACAGTAACAAAATAAAATACCTAGGAATAAATTTAACAAAAGGCTAATATCCAAAATTTATAAAGAACTCTTGCAACTCAATAGTAGAAAAACAAGCCTGATTGAAAATGGGCAAAGGACTTGAACAGACATTTCTTCAAAGAGGGCATATAAATGGCCAACAAGCATAGAAAAAGGCACTCCACATCACTGATTATCAGGGAAATACAAATTAAAACCATAACAGTTATAAGAGACAAAGATTGTCATTATTTAATGATAAAGGGTCAATTAATCAAGAGGGCATAATAATTATAAATATATATGTGCCAACATCAGAGCATCTAAATTTGTAAAGTCAATATTAGTGGACATAAAGGACGAAATAGATTGCAATAGAATAATAGTAGGAGACTTCAATACCCACTTTCAACAATGGATAGATTAACCATACAAAATATTAACAAAGAAATATTGAATTTGAACTTCAATTTAGACCAAATGGATGTGATAGCTATATAGCTAGAACTTTCCACCTAACAGCAGTAGAATATATATTCTTTTCTATGACATGTACAGCATTCTCCAGAATATACAATATGCTATGTCACAAAACAATTCTTAACAAATTCGTGAAGATTAAAATTATATCTAGCATTGTTTCTGACTATAATTGTATAAAACTAGAAATCAATAACAGCAAGACTCTTGGAAAATTCACAAATATGTGAGAATTAAACAACATGCTCCTAAACAGCCAAGGGTCAAGGAAAAAATCAAAAGGAAAATTTAAAACAATGAAAACACAATATATTAAAATCTGTGAAATGGAACAAAAAGAGTTTAAGATGAAAGTTTATAGTAATAAAAGTCTATGTTAAAAAAGAATATATATCCCAAATAAATAGTCTAACATTATGCATTAAGGACCTAGAAAAAGAAGAGCAAATTAAACTCAAAATTAGAAAGGGAATAAAATAACAAAATCTAGAGCTAACCAATGAGGACTACTAGAAAGTTTCTTGCTAAGATCTGGTACAAACCCAGGATGCCCACTGGTACCACTTTTATTTAACATGGTACTGGAAATACTAGCAGGAATAATCAGACAAAAAAAAAAGAAATAAAAGGCATCCAAATTGGAAATGAAAAGGTGGAATTATATCTATCTGCAGATGACATAACCCTATATGTAGAAAAACCCAAAGATACCACACAAAAAAACATACCTAATAAATACAGAATACAGAATTAAGTTACAGAATACAAAATTAACATACAAAAATCAGTAGCATTTCTATACTCAAATAATGACTTAGCTGAAAAAGAAACTAAGAAACTAAGAAAACAACCCTATTTATGATAGTATCACAAAATAAAATACCTAGGAATAGATTTAACAAAAGGCTAATATCCAAAATTTATAAAGAACTCTTGCAACTCAATAGTAGAAAAACAAGCCTGATTGAAAATAGGCAAAGGACTTGAACAAACATTTCTTCAAAGAGGGCATATAAATGGCCAACAAGCATAGGAAAAGGCACTCCACATCACTTATTATCAGGGAAATACAAATTAAAACCACAATGACATATTACCTTACTCTCACTATAATGGCTATTATCAAAAAGATAACAGATCTTGGCCAGGCTGGGGAGAAAAGGGAACTCTTGTACCCTGTTAGTAGGGATGTAAATTAGCACACTCATTATTAAAACACTATGGAGGCTCCTAAAGAAAATAAAAATAGAACTACCGTATGGTCCAGCAATCTCTTTTCTGGGTATAAACCCAAAGGAGATGAAATCACCACCACATAAAGATATTTGCACTCCTACGTTTACTGCAGCATTATTTACAATAACCAAGATGTGAAAACAACATAGATGTTCATTGATCAACACATAGCTAAAGAAAATGTGATACATGCGTGTGTGTGCGCAGGTGCACACACACACACAGGAATACTATTCAGCCTTTAAAAAGAAAAAATATCGCAAGATCTCACTTGTATGTGGGATTTATTTTTTTTAAAAAAAGAGCTCAAATACAGAGAGACAATGAAACATTGGTTACCATGGGCAAGGGTTTGGGGGGAGGAAATGGGGAGATACAGGTCAAATGACACAAAATAGCAGATTTGAAAGAAGAACAATTTTAGAGATCCAATATATAACATAAGGACTAAAGTTAATAAAGTTGTATGTTAGGGATTTTTGTTAAATAAGTAGATTTTAGCTACAAGAATAGCTAAAATATATCCAAAAATACTAACCATTTAAGATGATAGATATGTCAATCTTCTTCACTGTAGTAACCATTGTACTATTTATATGTATTCTATCATATCATGTTGCAAACCTCAATTCTGCATCTTCTTCACTGTAGTAACCATTGTACTATTTATATGTATTCTATAATATCATGTTGCAAACCTCAATTCTGCATGATAAGATTTAGTTAAAAAATAAAACAAAAGAGAAATTCTATCACTTAAAAATACCATTATCTATTTTTAGATAAGGAAAAGATAAAAAAAGTCTTCAGCTTTAAATCTCTTACCAGTTACTTCCTCTTTTAAATAGATATACATATATATATCTGTTGTGTGGGTATATATATATACACACACAAAACTCTTGGTCCTAGCCAAACATTCTTAATCTTTTCACAAAAGAAAATAGGCTTTTGGTTATAATGGGATGGACTAGATAAGAAAACCTTCTGGCTTAATGAGGCCAGGCATTTCTCTCACCTTAATATCATTGGGAAAAATGAAATAGAGCAATATCAATAATAACTTATGATGGTTAATTTTGTATGTCAACTTAAATGGGCCACAGGACGCCCAGATTAAATGCTGTTTCCGATTGTGGTCTGTAAGGGTGTTTCCAGATGAGATCAGCATTTGGATCAGTGGATTCAGAAAAGTAGACTGCTCTCCCCAGTGTAGCTGGGCACCATTCAAATTGATCAAAAGATAGAGGAAGAAGAAATTCACCCCATTTTTCCACCCTCATTGCTCGAGCTGGAACGTATCATCTTATCTCCCCCTGCTCTTGAACTGGGATTTATGTCATAGACTCTTTGCTTCTCAGACATTCAGCATCAGATTGAATTTCACCACTGGATTTCCAGGGTCTGCAGTTTGCAGACAGCAGACTGTGGGGCTTCTCAGCCTCCATAATCATGTGAGCCAATTCTTCATAATAAATCTCTTTTTCTGTCAGTGTGTCCATCTGTATTCTATTGGTTTTGTTTCTCTGGAGAACCTTGACTCATATAAATCTGAAGCATATCAGTATGGGTATGTGTGTGTTGTGTGTGTTTCTGTATGTGGTTTCAATATCATTTCTGGATTATTGGAGCTGATTCTTTTCCTCACATATCCTCCTGGTTTTGTTTGTTTTCCACTGTAAAAGTTTATTCATAGATTGCAATTTGGTGAGGTACTTAGCCCATTTTGACTATATATATATATGTACATATATGTCATTAAAATGTTTGGAACAAAAATAAAATTTATATAATTTTGAAGCTTCATTTTGGGCCCATATTTTATAGACTGTGACTAATTCAGAAAGATTAATAGTAATGGCTTGCCATCTGAGAGAGAGTTCTGGACATATAATCAATACAGATATTTCTTAACAATAAGATATTTTCAGTTTACTGAGAACATTCTATCACTTGAAGTTTTGGGAAGAGTCATCTGACTCAATCTCCCTTTAATTACCCAGCTCTTAAAACACAATCACTCAGAAATATTATTTTCTCATAATTATTTGAATTATCAAGAAGATCCAGATATGTTTTGTATAAAGCTAATATAAAATACTTGTGGGGTATTTTTTAACATGTATACAAGCTTCCATTAAGTATGTGTTGTAAATGCTATCAGATATTCTAAATGAAGTATGCAGAGATATCTCTGTAAGGCGGCCTGGGTGAAGTCTTACTGGAAAACTGACTTTTAAGCAAGGTGAGGTAAATAATTCAAAGGACTTCCTTGATCACACCACATCATAGTGTGTGGTAAAAATAAATAAAAATCAAAAACAAAACAAAACATATACTAACCCCTTTTTAAGTCTAAGGACATAACATCAATTTGTGTGTCAGAGTTAAGGGGAAAAAAACAAAAGGATTTGGTCTGTAAATTTTAGGCCCAAGAACCATGACAAGATACAAGTGCACTGTCATGTTGTATGATACACATAATCTATCATTTGAAAAGATTTAATTAGAAATCATGGAAGAATTTCAGCCACTGATCTCAATTTCAAAAGGAAATGAAGTATGCAATAAAGGCAGTATCCATAACCCATGTCACTTCCCAAATATTAAATCTGTATTTCAGATGACATTCAGGGGATATTTCTAAATTAAATATTTCATTTGAATTTTTTCATAGCTTAGTTAGACCATGAACACTTTTAAAAATTGACATAGATAGGTAAGTAGGTACAGATAACTTGATGGGTAGCTATTATGTTATATACATAAAATAATGCATACATATTGGATTGTATCAACAATTATCTAAATTATTTTAAAATGGAGCATTTTCTATTCTTACAGCTGAGTCTGTGTACAAAAGCAAGTGATCTATAGGAGTTGTGTTAATAATGTCCTTAAGAAGCACCAGTAATTGGGTCACGAGGTTCACCTGCCTATTATTGGGGCAAGCATGGGTGTGGTTCCTGCAGACCCCCAGGTGGTAGGGCGGCCTCCTCGGGGACAAAAGTCTAGCAGGGCTGGTGCCAGGTCATGAGGCTGTTTCCAAGTCTGCAGCCAGTCCACAGATTGGCGGGCCTGTTACCGGGGCAAGGACAAGTGTGGCTCCACCAAATAAAACATGACTGGGTCCTGTTTAAAAGACAGGCTAAGGACCTACATAGACATTTCTTAAAAGAAAACATAAAAATAGCCAACAGATATATGAAAAAATGCTCAAAATCACTAGCCATCAGGGAAATGCAAAGCAAAACCACAATGAGATATCACCTTACACCTGTTAGGATAGCATTTATCAAAAAGACAAAAG
>CM052439.1:99029247-99043404 GCA_028533085.1 Varecia variegata | reverse complement strand
CCAACTAAAATATATATAGAAAAAATTAGCCGGGCATGGTGGCGCATGCCTGTAGTCCCAGCTACTTGGGAGGCTGAGGCAGTAGGATCGCTTAAGCCCAGGAGTTTGAGGTTGCTGTGAGCTAGGCTGACGCCATGGCACTCACTCTAGCCTGGGCAACAAAGCGAGACTCTGTCTCAAAAAAAAAAAAAAAAAAAAAGACAAAAGATACCAAGTATTGGCCAGAATGTAGAGAAAAGGGACCCTTTATCCCTTGTACACTTGACAGTAATGTAAATCAAGATGGGCATTATGAAAACAATATGGACGTTTCTCAAAATATTAAAAATAGAACTATTACATCCAGCAATCCAACTTCCAAGTATGTATCTATGGGCTATAAAATCAGTATCTCAGGGAGATATCTGCATGCTCATGTTCATTACAGCATTATTCATAATAGTGAAGGCACGAAAACAGCCTAAGTTTCTATTGATTGATGAATGGGTAAGGAAACTGTGATGTGTATACACACACACACACACACACACACAGAGGCACACACAGAGGAATATTAGCCTTAAAAAATAAGGAAATTTCTCCATTTGCAACAAAATTGAGAAACCTGGAGGACATTATGCTAAATGAAATAAGCCAGACACAGAAAGACAAGTGTGTTGTTATCTCACTTGTATGTGGAATCTTAAAAAGTAGAACTCATAAAAGCAGAGAGTAAAAAGGTTGCTGCCAGAGGCTGAGGGTGGGGGAAATTTGGAGATATTGGTCAAAGGGTACAAAGGTTCAGTGATGCAGTATGAATAAGTTCTGGAGATCTAATGTAGAGCATCATAACTACAGTTAATAAAACTGCATTGTATTCTTGAAATTTTTGTTGATCTTACATGCTGTCAACACACAAAATAGTGTAACTATGTATGTGACCTACTATGCATACCTACAATTCCAGATTACCAGAAAAAACATCGTGGGTAGCTCAGCAACTGAATTTTTAGAAATAATTTATTAGAATAATGTGTTTTTAAGACATAATCAAATTGATCAAGACTAATGAAGGGCAGAGAGCTATCCAAAACAAACCAAGGATGCATAACAATAAACATGGCAGTCTTTTTAGAAGAAAGTCTCATTATGAAGACCTAAAATCTGTTCTTTTAATAAATTATGAATAAATTAATCTTTTAATAAATTATGAATCAAATAGATATCTATACAGTTGTTAATAAAGGAAATGGTATTCAATGATTGCTACATGCAAAATTTAGATAATTATTTGAGTATTAGTGAGTTTTCATAAAAAAAATGTTCAAATAATTGGAACAAATTGGTATATATTTTGTGTATTTGATTTGGAAGGTTTCCTTGCTCCAGATGCATTTCATAACATAGGCTCAGGTGGATATTCTTTTCCATATTTTTTAAAGCTGATGACCACTTATGTAATTCTTAATAGGTTTCAAAAGATTTCGAATTACATATACATGAAAAAAGCTTCCCTAAACAGAGCTTAAGTTGTTTGTTGTTTTATCTTAAATATAGACAAAACTTTCCATCTTCTGGTATCTAGTTATTCATTGAAACACTCAAATAATTTATAAAGGCACTCTGGTCGATAAATAGGGTCTTTATTCCATGTGAAAATATTTCATTCTTAATCTAGAATAGTCTCAAACACTAATAGATTATCTAAATATTATGATTCATACACTATTCTACATGGTCATGGTGAGCCTAAGACTAATGTGACACTGTTTACATAAATAATTAGTAGAGAGTTTTTCAAAAATAATGCCTAGCTTTTTATTGGAGTGAATTTTAAATCCTCCTTGATGAGAAAACAGTTCTTGTAACCGTAAAAGACTGAACTGAAACATTTCCTGATAGACCAGTTGAAAACTGCACTGGAAAATATAAAATATTTCTTTGGAATGAAATGATCAATTCAATAATGCATTGTTTAGTTTTTCTTGAGTGGTTGATATTCAGTACTCCCTATATTTCATGTTTGACAATTGCTTATTTGAGGAGAATAATAAATTAGTATCATAATTACCCATAATATTTGAATTTTTTCAATATATTACCTAATAAATTAGAACAGTTAAAAATGCAAATATTAGTAAGTTTTCTTTATTAAAACCCAGGCTGCCTCCTGAGGGCTAGGATTTATTCTGGTCCCATACATATCATTTCTCCCCGTCAGAAATCTTAGGGGACAGGCCGGGCGTGGTGGCTCACGCCTGTAATCCTAGCACTCTGGGAGGCCGAGGAGAGAGGATCCCTCGGGGTCAGGAGTTCAAGACCAGCCTGAGCAAGAGCAAGACCCTGTCTCTACTAAAAAATATAAATAAATTATCTGGACAACTAAAAATATATACATAAAAAATTAGCTGGGCATGGTGGCGCATGCCTGTAGTCCCAGCGACTCGGGAGGCTGAGGCAGGAGGATTGCTTGAGCCCAGGAGTTTGAGGTTGCTGTGAGCTAGGCTGACGCCACGGCACTCTAGCCAGGGCAAGAGTGAGACTCTGTCTCAAAAAAAAAAAAATTTGCCCCATTAGTCACTTCTTGTTCTTTCATCCTCACAGGCAAAGTTACATGAACTGTGTCTTATTATCTGTCTTGTTTCTCAGTTTTTATAGTCAGGAATACAAAAGAACAGGCACTGTATCCTGAGGGATAACCACATTTGTGTTTATTATGAAAGATTGCTCTAGCTGCAGCATAGAGAAGAGCAAGAAGACTCCTTGGGACCCCCCCCCACCCTCTCCCCATTAATAATATTAGTTTAGAGAGTTCTGGTGAGGATATCAATTACCTTATATGTAGCAGGTTTAATATGAAGCATGTTCCCTTCTTATTGCTCATGTTAGTCAGGCATTACTAAACTAGATGACAGCTCCTGAATTACATGTATTAGTTGATGCTTACTAGTTAGTGAGTTACTATCTTGAAGTAATATTATACATTTTGAGTGTGGGCCTCAGAAAGTATAATATTTTAGTTAAAATGAACAACCTTCTTGTGAATAGGATAAACTTGATTTCAAGTCAGCAGGGGCAAAGGACATTCTGGTGTTAATTGACCCTATCATATCACACCATGTAAGACACTAGCCACTGTGAATAAGATGATACTGTGGAAAAAAAGTGCATTACATTCCCAAGAATTCATCAGAGAGAATTTTAGTTTTCTTCATCCCTTTTATAGCTTATAATATGTCAGTATTTGATTATTACAGGTCATATTTTTTCTACGACTATCAAATATTCCTTCAGTCATTACTTTGCAATGACTTACCACTTAGAGATTGTCTAGTGATAAAACTTCAGATCTACAGTTGAAGTGTTACCTCCTTCTTCTTCATCCTGAAGAGATAAGAAATGAATTTAGTAGGCTTGAAATATTGTAATATAATTAAAATATTTGGTATTTTCAAGAATACACTGTGGTTTTGTAAGACGCTTAATTAATTTTCAACAAAATGCTATAATGTGCCACTCACCATACAGTGTGTAGCAAATGTCCATCATTCATTTTGTGGTTTCATAATTGGTATCAATTGGTGACAGTTCAATGATTGTGTTCTTCTGTTTGTTTAATTCCTTTATATGAAGCTTGCTAGATAGAAATAGATCTTACACAGACAAAAATAAACAAAGCAGTCTACTAGTAGCTCTGCTCATATATTATATGCTAACTAGAATCAATTTTTCTTCAAAAAGAATATATTTGAGGTGATCATGAAAATTATCATGATTGGTGGTTTGTTGAGGTGCAATTGATATTGCATATGTATTATTTTTAATCTATTTTTTATTTTATTAATACCTGACTTCAGGATTTGAGGAGTAAAAATGGAACTCTATAATTTCTATACAAAAGGCTTTAGCTTGATGGTGAGGGTTTTGTAGAGTTTGTAGAGCTTGTGAGGGGAAAAGCAGTTGCTGAACAGGGAAATGTAAAGGATTGTCAAGCAGTGCTGATGGCACTCCTGATGACACTGCTGAAAGTTGGAGAACATAATTTTTTGTGACACTAATTCCAACAATTGTGTAATTTTCTCAGGCACTGCTCAGCAACCCAGGTTTAAAGGTGTAATTATATTAACAAGACACAATGTAATCAAGAGTTAATTGTACTTATGAATAAAATGGTGGATTCAGCTCTAATTGAGTCACTTCCCTACTTGAATACCTGTTTTGCTTTCTACTGCTGGCTAAATAAGATCTGAAGTCCTTAGCTTGGTATTCAATGCACACACACCCACACTCCATAAAAACACTCTCATAGCAACAATTATTTTCCATTTTGCTTGACGCCCTTCAACTGAATGGAAATAGTCACAATTCCATGGAGAACCTGTTATTTTTTAGCCCTTTACTCTTGTTTTTCTCTTTCCATATATCATAAATTTTCATGAAACCATAATTGATTTCACGAAATAAAATTCCCACTTTGAAAGTTTTTAGGATTATTATTGTCATTCCAAGCTGGTATATCTCCAGACTAATATCTGTAAAGCCACCAGTAGGTATAGTCACACTACTGGGCCATTTTCCATCTTACTTTACAAATGATTAAACAAAGGCTCAAAGAGATTTCATTATTTGTCAACTACACTGTGGTTTTATATTGTACTATGTCAAATTAGTGTAGCTGGAGCTACATTTTTTGGCATTTTCTTAACTGTGTTAAGAGTTGAGGATGAGCATCAAGATAAGTTTCTAGTAACAGGGACCATTTTATGTTCCTATCATACACGGCTGACAGAGCAGATAAAATATATGAAACAATATTTTTCAGACTTTGAACAACAGACTTCGTGAGACAGTGATCCCTGAGAGAAGGAAAATTGTGAGTTGAGCTCCACAGTTTCCCCAGCTGACCTTCTGGGGACTTTCAGGCTGCAGCTCAAAGAGGGGGGCTCAAACAGTGCCTACAGTCTTCTTGAACGCAGGTCACGGAGGTGAAACTCAGGGGGTTCAAGGCAGCTACAATTTGCAGGACAGAGTAGCAGAGGAAAGGGAGCTATGCAAAATAGGGAGAGAGAACTCTGGAGAAGTGCAAAAGGTTTTGCTTGTGTCTTCCATATAGTGATGATCAGCATATTTGTATAAACTCACTCCATGAGGCAGAGAAAAGAACCACCAGAAAGAGTTGGTGGAACAATCAGCAAAACTAATACAGGGCTGATTATTTTTGTTTGCTTGTTTTCCATCAGCCAGCTTGCTTTAAGAGCAAGTAATTACCAAAGAAGAAAAGATTAGTTAATTTGAAGACAAAGCAACTGAAAATATTCAAAATAAAACCCTGAGAGAAAAAAGGACTGAAAATAAATAAGCAGAGGGTGGTAGTTTAAAGATATGAACACAACTTACTTGATTCTCCTCCCTTCAAAAGTTAGGACTTCATTTTTCTCCTCTTGAGTGTGGGCTGTAGTTTCAATGCCTTACTCCTAATGACTAGAATATGGCAGAAGTTATGGTACATGATTTCCAAGACTCGACAGTAAAAGGCATTATGATGTCCTGCTTGCTCTCATTGCTGTATCACATTCTCTGAGGGAAACTAGCTACCTTGCTACAAAGACACTAAAATATCCCTATGGCAAGGAATTGAGGTCTTCTAAAAACTAGCATTCACCAGGTATAAGAGTGAGGCACCTTGGAAGCACATCATTCAGCCCGAGTCATGCTTTGTGATGACAGATTCTTCTTGGCTGCAACCTCATGAACCAGAACCACCCAGCTAAGCTACTTACAGATTCCTGACTTCCAGACAATATGAATTTTACCTTGTTGGGCATTGTATATTTTTCCATTTCTGTAAATATCCTTGAGCCTTTTTTCTAGAATGCAGTTAAGTCACGTAAAATAGTTTGTCCTTTCAGATCTTACTTTTAAAATTTGTTAAGGCAAAAGCAAAGCAGTTTCCCTCCCCACCAGGTTTTCTTATTTTTCACTATTGTGGGAAGATCCTTTTGAATATTTTACCCAATGTCCTATAAATTATGAACTTTCCCAGTGTGGCTGGTGGGAACAAGCACTATTCCCAAACCTGCATGAGTTGCAGAAACTGTTCCCTCTAATTTTTTCAGGGGGTTCTTTACCAGCTTTGGGTGGTTTCTTTACATACATGTCCTGTGCATTATTGTGCTAAAAATTAAAGGAGGAAACCCTCAGATTTCTTGAGTTATCTTTCTGTGTAGCTCTACCAATCTGATACTCTGTCCCATTAACTCTAGCCACCTTGATTTATTCAAGCTCTCAACTCTGCCTTTTTAAACAAGGAGTCCTCTGAGATCTGCTTGAGTTTCCTCTCCTTATACTGTGAAAACTCACTGAAGGTATACCTTTGATCCAACAATTTCATTTCTGGGTATAAACTCAACAAAAATATAGATATATTTATTACTAGGCCTATGCTAGAATGTTCAGATCAGTGCAATATATAATAGCCTCAAATTACCGTCAACATTTAATGGATAACAACTTATATTATAGTCTCGCAATGAAAGATTAAACAAGAATGAGAAATAATGATCTCTAACTAACTAGAACAATATGGATGAGTTTCACAATATAGTATAGACCAAAAGGAGCCAGGCAAAATTGAGTACATGGAGTATGATGTCATTTATATAAGTTCAAAAATTAGGCAAAACCAATCTGTTATTTCAAGTCAAAATAATGGTTATATATCCGGGGTGGGGTGGGATGGGAGTATGAGGGGGGCTTCTGGGATTCTAGTAATGTTTTGCTTTTTGATTGGATTGCTGATTACATGATAGGTTCAGTTTCCAAATATTCACTGAGCTGAACACTTATGTGTACTTTTCTGTGTGTATATTATTCTTTAATTTTAAAAAGATACAAAAACATGCTTAAGTGGAGTGTTGAGGTCTCTTATGATTACTGTATTGGAGTCTATCTCTCTCTTTGGCTCTGATAATAGTTTCTTTATATATCTTAGTGCTCCAATGTTGGGTGCATATATATTTAGAATTGTTATATCCTCTTGATGAACTGGCCCCTTTATTATTATTTAATGACCTTCTTTGTCTCTTCTTAAATTTTTTGTTTGAAATACATTTTATCAGATAGAAATATAGCTACTGCTCTTTTTTTGCTTTCCATTTGAAAGGAATATATTTTTCCACCACTTTATTTTCAGTCTGTATCTATCTTTATAGGTGAAGTGGGTTTCTTACAGACAACATATAGCTGGGTCTTGGTTTTCTATCCACTCAGCTGCTCTATGTCTTTTGATTGGAGAGTTAAGTCCATTCTCATACAATGTTATTATTGATAGGTAAGAACTTACTAATGCCATGTTATAGTTTGATATCTGTTTTTTTTGATCCCCTCATTCTCTCTTAGTTCCTTCCTCTCTTCCCTTGCTAAAAGTTATTTTTTACTCCTAGTCTATTTTAATTTCTTTCTTTTTATTATTTTTTTAATTTTTTTATTTCATGAAATTATGGGAGTACATTTTTTTTACATGTTATGACTTTGCCACATCCCAACCATGATTTGAGACATGCCCTTTCCCTCACCTACAATGCTCACCATGTCCATTAGTTGTGTTTACCCACCCCCTCAATCCCCCTACCCTAAAAGAATATTACTAATGTGTGAGCACCTTAGTGTTGATCAGTCAGTGCCAGTTTGATGGTGAGTACATGTGGTGCCTAGTCTTCCATTTTTGTGACACCTCACTTCAGAGGATGGGCTTAAGCTCTATCCAGGAAAATATAAGGGGTGCTAGATCAGCATCATTTCTTATAATTGAGTAATATTCTACTGTATACATATATCATATTTTATTAATCCACTCATGGATTGACAGGCACTTGAGTTGTTTCCACATCCTTGCTATAGTGAATTATGCTGTCATAAACATTTGAGTGCAGATGTCTTTATTATAGAATGACTTTTGTTCATTTGGGTAGACACCTAATAGCAGTATTGCTAAATCAAATGGTAGTTCCACTTGCAGCTCTTTGAGGTATCTCCAAATTCTTTTCCACAGAGGTTGCACTAATTTGCAGTTCCACCAACAGTGTAAGAGTGTTCCTGTCTCTCCACATCCTCACCAGCATTTGTTGCTTTGGGATTTTTTGATAAAGGCCAATCTGACTGGAGTTAGGTGATGTCTCATTGTGGTTTTGATTTGCATTTCCCTAATGATTAGAGATGTTGAGCATTTTTTTATATGTTTGCTGGCCATTATTCTGACTTTTTTTGAAAAGTATCTGTTCATGTCCTTTGCCCATTTGTTGATGGGGTCGTTTGATTTTTTTCTTGTTGATCTTTTTAGGTTCTAGATAGATTCTTGTTATTAGCCCTTTATCAGATGTGTAGAGGGCAAATATTTTCTCCCATTCTGTAGGTTGTCTATTTGCTCTAACGATAGTTTCCTTGGCTGTACAAAAGCTTTTTAATTTGATCAGGTCCCATTTATTTATTTTTGTAGCTGCTGTGATTGCTTTGGGGGTCTTCTTCATAAATTCTTTTCCTAGGCCAATGTCTGAAAGAGTCTTTCCTACATTTTCTTCTAGGATTCTTAAGGTTTCATGCCTGAGGTTTAAGTCTGTTATCCAACTAGAGTTGATTTTTGTAAGAGGTGAGAGATGGGGATCCAGTTTCAATCTTCTGTATGTAGCTATCCAGTTTTCCCAGCACCATTTATTGAAAAGGGATTCTTTTCCCCAGTGTATATTTTTGTCTGCTTTGTCAAAGATTAGATGACAATATGTGAATGGTTTCATCTCTGGATTCTCAGTCCTGTTCCAAAGGTCTATGTCTCTATTCTTGTGCCAGTACCATGCTGTTTTAGTTACTATAGCCTTGTAGTACAGCTTGAAATCTGGTAGACTGATACCTCCCAGTTTGTTCTTTTTGCTTAAGATTGCTTTGACTATACGAGGTCTTCTCTGGTTCCATACAAAGTGTAGAATTATTTTTTCTAAATCTGTAAAGAATGATACTGGTACTTTGATGGGGATTTCATTAATTCTATAGATCACTTTAGGTAGTATGGACATTTTAACAATGTTGATTCTACCAAGCTATGAGCAAGGTAGATTTTTCCATCTGTTTACATCTTCTACAATTTCTTTTCTTAGTGTTTCATAGTTCTCCCTGTATATGTCTCTCACCTTTTTCATTAAATATATACCTAGATATTTGATGTTCATTGAGGCTATTGTAAAAGGTACTACATTTGTGATTTGAATTTTGGCTTGACTTTTATTGGCGTATAAGAATGCCTCTGATTTGTGTGTATTAATTTTGTATCCTGAGACTTTACTGAATTCATTTATCAGTTCCAGGAGTCTCTTGGTTGAATCTTTGGGGTTTTCAAGATATAATATATCATCAACAAAGAGTGAGAGTTTGATCTCTTCTGCCTCCATTTGGATGCCCTTAATTCCCCTCTCTTGTCTAGTTGCTCTAGCAAGGGCTTCCAATACTATGTTGAATAGAAGTGGGGATAGTGGGCATCCTTGTCTGGTTCCAGATCTAAGTGGGAATGGTTTCAATTTTTCCTCATTCAGAATGATATTGGCTGTGGGTTTATCATAAATGGCCTTGATAATTTTAAGGTATGTCCCATCTATGCCTATTTTGCTAAAAGTTTTTATCATAAAGGTGAGCTGGACTTTGTCAAATGCTTTTTCTGCATCAATTGAGAGAACAAACATAATGATAACAGGGACACAAGTTATCAAAATCTGTGGGACTTAGCAAAAGCATTCCTGAGAGGAAAACTAATAGCATTAAATGCTCATTTCCCAAAAGCAGAAAGCTCAAATACCAGCAATCTAAGAAATATTCTCAAGGAATTGGAAAAAGAAGAGCAAATCAACTCCAAACCTAGCAGAAGAAAAGAAATAACTAAGATCAAAGCAGAACTAAATGAAATTGACAATAAAAGAACTATAGGGAAGACCAACAAAACCAAAAGCTGGTTATTTGAAAAGATAAACAAAATTGACAGCCCTCTTGCCAGATTGACAAGAACTTGAAGGGAAAGGACTCTAATAAGCTCAATTAAAAATGAAAAAGGAGAAGTCACAACAGACATCACCAAAATACAAAATATTATCTTTGAATACTATAAAAACCTTTATGCCCCAAAACTACATAATGTGGAGGAAATGGACAAATTCCTGGAAACATACAACCTCCCTAAGTTCACCCAGGAGGAAATAGAATTCCTGAACAGACCAATATCAAGCACAGAAATCAGAGCAGTAATTAAAAACCTTCCAAAAAGGAAAAGTCCCGGACCAGATGGCTACATTTCCGAGTTCTACCAAACATTCAAAGAAGAACTCTTACCTATACTACAGAAAGTATTCCAGAACGTTGAGGAAGATGGTATCTTCCCTAACTCATTCTACGAAGCCAACATCACCTTGATACCAAAACCAGGAAAGGACACAACAAAAAAAGAAAACTATAGACCAATATCCCTCATGAATATTGATGCAAAAACTCTCAACAAAATTTTAGCAAATCGAATCCAACAGCATATCAAAAAAATAATTTGCCATGACCAGGTGGTCTTTATACCAGTAATGCAAAGCTGGTTAAACATATGCAAATCTATAAACACAATTCACCTCTTTTTATTTTTTGTGTATCTGCTGTAGGTCTTTTTGATTTAAGGTTACCACATGCTTGCAAAAGACATTTTATAACCAATTATTATTATTTTGTTTAATTCAGAATATTATGGGGGGCTGGGCATGGGGGCTCATGCCTGTAATCTTAGCACTCTGCGAGGCCAACGTGGGAGGAATGCTCGAGGTCAGGAGTTCGAGACCAGCCTGAGCAAGAGTGAGACCCCGTCTCTACTAAAAATAGAAAGAAATGATCTGGACAGCTAAAAATATATATAGAAAAAAAATTAGCTGGGCATAGTGGTGCATGCCTGTAGTCTCAGCTATTTGGGAGGCTGAGGCAGAAGGATTGCTTAAGCCCAGGAGTTTGAGGTTGCTGTGAGCTAGGTTGATGCCACGGCACTCCAGCCCAGGCAACAGAGTGAGACTCTGTCTCAAAAAAAAAAAAAAAAAAAAAAAAAAAAAAAAAAAAAAAAAGAATATTATGAGGGTACAAATAAATGTTTTGGTTACATGGATTGCTTTTGTACTGCTTGAGTCAAAGTTATAAATGTGTCCATCACCTAGATAGTCTACATTGTACCTGTTAAGTATGATTTCACACATCCTCTTCTCCCCCTTGTTTGATTTCTGTTGAGTTTTATTTACATCTGTGCACATGAGTGCTGGTCGCATAACCAATTATTTTAAACATATGCAACTCTGCTTACAAACAAATAAACAAGCAAAGAGAAATATAACAAAACTTCTACCCTTCATCACCCCCACTTTTTTAACATTTTGTTGTTTCTATCCATATCTTTTTATACTATCTATCTCTCAAAAAGTTGTAATTACTTTTGATAGGTTTTCCTTTTCAAAGTATAAGTGGTTTATACAGTGAAAGTATAGCAATAGATATTGTATATTTCTGTACTTACTGTTACCAATGAGTTGTATACCTTCAGATGATTTCTTATTGTTCACTAATGTCCTTTTCTTTCAGATTGAAGAACTCCTCTTAGCATTTCTTATAGGAAAAGTCTGGTGTTGATAAAATCCCTCAGCCTTTGTTTGTCTGGAAAAGTCTTTATTTCTTTCATGTTTGAAGGATATCTTTGCATTATATGATATTCTTGGATTGAGGTTTTTTTCCTGGGACTTTGAATGTGTTCTGCCACGCTATCCTGAACTGTAAAGTTTCCACTGAGAACTCTGCTGCCAGACCTATTGGAGCTTATTTATACATTATTT
The DNA here is from genome assembly GCA_028533085.1 of Varecia variegata. NCBI lineage: Eukaryota > Metazoa > Chordata > Mammalia > Primates > Lemuridae > Varecia > Varecia variegata. The sequence continues at coordinate 99,031,543 of CM052439.1, read as the reverse complement.
TATTTCTTTTTTCTTGTTTCCCATAGGAGTTTTTCTTTATTTGTGACCTTTTGGAGCTTAATTATTAAATGGCTTATGGTAGTCTTATTAGGCTTGAATCTGGTTGGTGTTCTATGGCCTTCTTTTACCTAAATATTGATGCCTTTCTCTAGATTTAGAAAGTATTCTGTTATTATTTCTTTGAATAAACTTCCTTCCCCATTTGTTCTCTTTCTAGCTCTTCTTTAAGGACAATAACTCTCAGATTTGCCCTTTTGAGGCTATTTTCCTATAGGTGCACTTCATTTTTTTTTTCTTTTTTCTTTGCTGACTGTGTATTTTCAAATATCCTGTGTTTAAGCTCACTAATTCTTTCTTCTGCTTGGTCAATTGTGCTGTGGAGAGACTCATACATTTCTCAGTTTGTCAATTGAATTCTTAAGCTCCTGAACTGCTTGAATTTTTTTTATTATTTCAATCTCCTTATTTATCTTTATTAAATTTCTCTGATTAGCTTCTCAATTCTTTCTCTGTGTTGTCTTGAAGTTCACTGAGCTTCTTCAGGACGGCTATTTTTAATTCTTTGTCTAAAGGGTCACATATCTCCAACACTACAGTATTGGTCACCAGTATATTATATAGTTTGCTTAGTGAGGTCATGTCTTCCTGGATGTTCCTGATGCTTTTGGATGTTCATCGATGTCTGGGCATTGAAGAGGTAGGTATTTATTTTATTCTTCAGAGTCTGGACTTGTTTGAATCCATCCTTCTTGATTAGGCTTTCCAGATGTCAAAGATAATTGAGTGTTGTGATCTAAGTCTTTCATCATGACAGCTTTATCGGCACTGGAGGTGCCCCAAGGCCAGTAATACTGTAACTCTTGCAGACTCTTGGTGGTACTCCTTGGTGGACTTGGGTAAGATAAGAAAGGATTCCCTGGATTACCAGGCAAAGTCTCTTGGCTCTCTTCCCTCACTCTCTTTTCTGGCCTCCTGGAGTTGGGGGAGGAGTAACATGGGCAATGCCTTATGGCTGCCAGTGTGAGGTCACACTTGAAGCCAGCCCAGTCTCACCCAAAGCTTGTGATGATTGTTTTCTGGGTACCTCAGATGTTTATTCAAAGCCCAAGGGCTCTTTAGTCAGCAGGTGATGAATCGTGCCATGACTGGGTCCTTCCTTTCAGGGCAGCATGTTTCCTTCTGCCCCAAGGTGGGTCAAGAAATGCCATTCAGGAGCTAAGAACTAGAATCAGGTGTCTGTGTGATACTTTATTTTACTGTGGCCAAGCTGGTATCCAAGTTGAAAGCAATATCCTCTGAACTCTTCCTTTTTCTTTCCCCAAGTTGAAGAAGACTCTCCCTGAGTGTCACTGTCTGTAGTTGGGAGAGGGGTGATACAGGCACTGGCTTGGCCACCACCACTGGTGTCTCACTGAATTATGTGCACCCCAGGTCCACTGGCTCTAAGACAGCACAGCAACAGCAATCTCCCACTGACTGAAGCCTTTGTGGCCTGAGTGGCTTAGGAATTTAGTGCAGGTCTCTGGCTGCTTTATGTTAACCAATGATGGGGCTAGCCAGAACTTAGGTTTTGGGGTAAAAGATTTCCCTCTGGCTGGACTGGTCTAAATGCTCCTTGTGTGAGCACCCCCAGGATTCAGTCCTGTGCTGTGTTCCCCTGAGCCAGGATTGCCCTGAGTTTTAATGCAAGGTCCCACAATTACTTCGTTCTTCTTCCTCTAGGCACACCGAATTCTCTTTCCACTTGGCATGCTGGCATGGCACTGCGGGGCTATGGAGGAGTGGGGGTGTAGGCAAAACAAGATTGTCTTTTATACCCTCTTTAGTGCCTCTTTCTTTGTTATAATAGTAAAACCGGGTAATATTATCATTCACCTGATTTTTGATTCTTCTGAAGGTGTTTGCTTGCATGGATAGTTGCTGAATTTGGTGTTCATACAGAGGCACCATCATTGTAGGTTTCCATTCAGCCATGTTGCTCCCAATATATGTTATTTTCTAATTCTGGATTTCAATTTTCCATAGAATGCCTTGGCTGCTAGCTGAGAAATTTGATAATAATAGTCATTTTACAATTTTTTCTTTATTTTTATAAAGGATTGTAATATCTATTTTCTATTTTTAAGGTAAATTACCACCATTGTTTAGCCTTTTAGTATATACCAATTTTAGTCTTATCAAACGTTCTAAAAAGGAATTTTTCTTCCTTATGTTTTCAATATTAATTTATTTCTTGTTTGGCTCAATTTTACTGTGATGTTTTTGCTTCCCCAAATGTGGGATCATGGTTACTCTG
>CM052439.1:98997956-99022468 GCA_028533085.1 Varecia variegata | reverse complement strand
GGCCTCCCAGAGTGCTAGGATTACAGGCGTGAGCCACCGCGCCCGGCCTTGAAGATATTTTTTAACTGATGATTCTTCTCAAGGAGAGGGAAGTCAGAAATATTTAAGAACAAGAATAAATAGAATATATGGGCTCAAAGTTTTTTAAAAAGGTGCTTTTTTGCTACAAGATCAGCACTTCAGTGCTGTTTAATTAATATATGTAATTAATTAAAAAGTAGTTATTATTTTTTATTAATCATTATTTACAATACCTTGTTGATACAAAATAGGTACATCTTCTTTAGTAAACATGAGAGTTTTCATTACAGCAAGTGATTTATCAATGTATGTTATTTAAAACAGAAAAAAACTAGAAAAGATGAATACTGTACAGCTTTAAAATGGAAGGAAATTTTGTCATTTGTGACAGTATGGATGGAACTGGAGGACATTATGCCACATGAAATAAGCCAGGCACAGAAAGGCAAATACTATGTGATCTCACTTATACATGGAACATAAAAGTGTTGATCTCATAGAAGCAGAGAGTAGAAAGGGGGTTACCTGAGGCTGAAGTCCCCTTTCTTTACCTGAAGAAGAATGGGGAAAGGGAAGATGTTGATGAAAGGGTACAAAGTTTCAGTTCGACTAGAGAAATAAGTCCTAATTATCTATTGCACTGCATGGTAACCAGTTAATAATAATGTATTATATATTTCAAAATTGCTAACATAGATTTTTAATATTCTCACCAAAAATGATAAATTGGTAAGGTTATGATATGTTAATTAGCCTGATAGAATATTTCTATAATGTATACAAAAATCAAAACATCATATCATACTCCACAAATATGCACAATTATTTGTCAATTAAAAATATATACAGAAAAATATAATTCCATGTACATTCTCAATATTAAACCTATGTGGGTACAAAGAGCAACACTGCCCCTGCTGGATAGAAATTTTAAGACGGAGCTAAGTGCTATTTCACATAGTGTGAACAGAGCAGTTTTCTTGGATAAGGTGACAATTTGAGTCACAGTCTCAATAAGTGAGGGATTGAATTAGATGAATGCAGATAACTGTAGGAATAATATTGTAGGCAAAAAAAATCTATGTGTAAAAGGTACAATGGGAAACATTAATATTCTTTATTAATTTTCACTTATGGATACATGATTTTCTTCTTAGATCAAAGTGGAAGGGATGAAAGGGAAATTAAAATGATGAAGAAGAGAAACAAAGAGAAATTATAATGGGTGTTTGTCAATTTGAGGATATTCAACTGTCCAGTATCTTATTTTAGACTGGATTTAATCAACAGAAACCTTATCCTGCCACCATCGCAAATGACATCACACTGACACGCTAATAACAAGTGGAGGTAAAAAATTTGCAGGTATCCTAAAAGACTTATTAAAACCCTTGCTTAGGGAATGGAAGAAGAAAATTCTACAAGAATAAAAGAGGTTGTCAACTTACTGAATTTTCTGGGCCTGTGGGAAGTCTGGAGTATAATAGATAGTCCACTCTGAACTAGAAGATAAGTTGATTTCAGAAAGAAGCACACATTTATTTGGCTTTTGGACTTTGTAGGAAATACCCACCACATTTTTCTGTGTGTTTTGATGCAATTGCTTGAATAACTGAAAGGCTGACAGCTTTGAAACAAGTCAAGAACAAAAGTGTCACTGGAGCTTGTCCAGAATGCAGTGTGAGCAGTTTTCACAGTTGACCCTTATGACCTAACCGAAACGATTTATTAAACTTGAATATGTTGATGGTAAATGGAATTTTATGTATAGCCCTCGAGGAGCCTTGACTGAATTTCAGATGAGTATCCTGGGATTTTGGAGCAAAGCGTCCCACTGTTGTCAAAGACTGGGGTTGTAGATGTAGACAGTAATTGAATACAAGTGTAGGTTTACAAATAAAAAAAATTGACTATAGGATAGCACTTGTCAGGAAGACAAGAATAGGATAGAAAAATAAAGATGCTGCATTTTCAATGTTGAAAGTATTGTGATTGGATTTTTACATAGTTTCATTTCAGGGTGTGAGAGTTGCTGAGTATGGAAAAAAGTCATACACACAAATGAAAAGAGAAAAATACATTAATATATTAGCATTATCCTAATCACTTTTCATATATAAGTTGATTAAATCAATGCTATTCTTACTTGTGGAAGAATAACACAAATAAACTGTTCTTACTTTTGGAAGTTTTCAGTTTCCCAAATGGCTCTTCAAATAATTAATACAATGGGAAATGTACATGAGATAGATAGGAAAGCAAGGTCCTAAGCAAGCATGAATGAGCTGAGTATTATCCTGAACCAAGGTAATGGAACAGCAGACAAGAATTCAAATGATATTAATTGTAATAATACTGGAAACAGAATATCCAATGTGCGGGTGATGATTCTGAAACATTGGCAGACTTTGCTCTAGGGGAAGAAATTATACCTCATTAGAACGCTGCAGAGTTGTCTATCTATTTTGAGCTTTAGGGTCAATACATGCTTTTTCACTGATACACTTTTGGCTTTAATTTACCGAAACAAGTTTGACTTTTAAGATATTCTAGCTAGATTGCCAATTCATTCAATGTATAACAATTTTTCCTCAGTGCATTCATCCAAGGATGCGGCAGTTTTTGAATGCATACTGATATGCCAGTTAATATACTAGATGCTGTATAATATACACATTGGTAAACTCAAATGATACCTGTTCTCATGAAGCACAAGCATGCATTAAGGAACATGATATTTCATTTGCTATTGGTACTACTTTCTAAAATTAATCTAAGAGTAAACGTAATTTTTGATTCACACAAAATAGTAGGGCTGAGGTATGTTCTCGTTTTCTATATCTGCTTTGTAAGCTCCTATTTTAGATGGACTGTGTGTATAGATGTAAAAAGCAGAAAATATACTTAATGTAGCCTTAGAGAAGAAATTTGAAATAATTATCAGTTCACAATCATAGCACATTGACACACACTACCATATTAACTAGATATGTACTTAATATATCTGCCAGATGTTTATATTCTGTGTAAATACTTAAAATAGGGTCTGGAAGTATTTTAAAAAACCTTGATAACATGACTTAGCTATGCTATGGACTTGGAGGATTAGTAGAGCTCAAGAAATACTTCAGTTTAATTTCCATTTTTTTAAAGTTTACAACAAGATTGCATAACTGTATTACATGCATTTTTCAAATGTCTTTTTTTATTTCCATTGTTTAGGATGTGCCTTGTTCCCCTTACCAGGTAACAAAATGTTAACCATAGCTTATCTGCTGGAACTGTGGATTCTTAATCATACATCTTATTTCATAAATGACCTAACACCGTGTACAGAAACGAAGAATAACATGTGCCTTCTAACATTCTCATCAACATACTTTTCAGCCTAAGAACATTAATTTTTTTGCCTCTTTTTATGGCCTTCAATGGGACTAAATTGTAGATAAATTAAATCAAGTGACAATAAAACCAACATAACGTAACCACCAAAGGGACTGACATAGCAAAAACCAATAATGACAGAGTCTTAGTAGATTGGCTAAAAATCCTATTTAAAAATTGGTCATTTCAATATGCAGTGTTCTATTTAATAGAATACAATACTAGATTAGAAGTTTGGACTTACTTATGTAAATGTAACTCATTTCATATAAATAAGATATGTTGCTTAAGCTAGTTATTGACTTGTGAACTTTTGTTGGCTTTCTCTGGATTTATCTAAGATGAAATGAATATTGAATGAAAATACCAGGAAATGTATTATTCTACTTAAAGGATTACCAAGATTTGACATAATTTAACGATTCTGAATTTGACTAAGATGTTAAAACTGAGGAGTTATGTATTTAAAAAAAATACATTTGTGTTAGTACATACTATGTGCAATCTTTTTGTTAATACAAAAGTGTTAGGAATAGAAGAGAGAGGGTTTGAGCATTCATAGTTGCTGTGGTTTGGATATTGTGTGATCCCCCAAGACTCATGCTGAAATTTGATCCATAATGTGGTGGTGTTGAGAGGTGGAGCCTAGTGGGAGGTACTTGGGTCCTGGGTGTGGGCAGATTCCTTATGAGTGTCTTATTGCCCTTCTCAGAATACTTTCAAGACTAGATTAGTTTTGTGGAAATGGATTAGCTCACTTAAGAGTGGATAGTTAAAAAGTGGGACACCCTTGGGTTTTTTCTCTTCCCTTGTGTCTGCATCCCCTTTGACCTTCTTCCCCATGTTTTGACCCAGCATGTGCCCCTCTACTGAAGCTGAGCAAAAGCTGGCATAATGTTCCTCAAAGGTCCCAGCCAGCAGAACTGTGAGCTAAACAAATCTCTTTCCTTTATAAATTACCCAGCCTCAGGTATTCTGAAATAGCAATACTTAAAGGAACAACACAGTAGTATTTCTTAAGAATTTATTACAAATTGCAATAGCAATAAAGGTGAGCAGTTAGACCACAGGAAAAGCAAAGTGCTAGACTATTGCAAAATGTTTAACAAAAGAAAAAAACTTGTCAGAGGACAAGCTGCGTGTGTGCGCATGTGCTTGTATGCATATGCACGCTCTACATGTTAAGCTCTTGCATTTCTCTATTAACAGAGTGTAAATGGAACTTCAATAATCACATCTCCTGTGTCCTCTCCGCTCTGTACACATTAGCCTCCTTCCTCTTCCTAAACACATGCTAAACACAACTCAACTCAACTACACGGCTTTTGTACTAATTTTACTCTCTGCCTTCTCACTTATTTCACTCCTCACTTCTTTCAGTCTGTGTTCAAAGGACACCTATCCCTAAAGTCTTCCGTAACAACCAATAGAATAGTAAGCTACACACCCCAACAAAAACAGCACAAGTACTACCATCTCCATGACTACAATGATCACCATTACCACTGTCACTTCCACTATAATCACCACCACCCCAGTCACAACTCCACCCCAGACTCATCGCTGTCATTATCACTATTACAACTGCCTGGCCTCTTTGTAAACTTTATTTTTCTCCATTGTTCATGCTACCATTTAACATGACATATTTGTTTCTGTATTTTGTTTGTTCTTCCACTAGATTGTAAGTTCCATGATGGCTGAGACTTATTTTTTCGTTCATGGATACATCTCAGATCCCCAGGATAGAGAGTGAATTTGGTATTTTTAAGGTGCTCAATAAATATTTTTAGAGTGAATAAATGAATAAGCTTTCCCTTTCTCCATATAGAAAGCCATTTTTTAAACATTATCATCTTTGATAATATAAGATTATGTTATAGTATGAATATAACTAAACTCTCCTTAATTCCATTTACTCTTTGTCTCTTCTTGAAGTATTAGCATTTTAATTACCAAAATTTTATAGCGTATATCAATAACTTGCAAAGAAATTCCATTTCTTTGATATTCATTTTGAAAGTAACCTGAACTATTTGTATACCTTTATTCTGTCTCATCGAAAACAGAATTAATTTAATCAATTTTCTATAACATGGATGAGGAAGACATTATGTGAAATTAGCCAGATACAAAAGGACAAATACTATATGATCCCACTTACGAAAGGAATCTAAAATAGTCAGATTACACAGACAGAGAATATAATGGTAGCTGACAGGAAATGGGGGAAGGTAAAAATGGGGAGATTTTAGTCAAAATGTACAAAGTTTCATTTTGTGTATGATGAATAAATTCTAGAGATCTACCATACAGCATTGTGCTTCTAGTTAACAATATGTAACATATTGTGTACCTAAAAATTTTCTGAGAGTGTAGATATTATGTTAAGTGTTCTTATCATAACAATAAATAAATTTATGAATTAAAAATAAAGAGTGTAAAAGCAAACTTTTGGAAGCAATGGATATTTTTATACCACTGATTGTAGTGATGGCCTCACAGGTGGGTAGATACTTAACTCCAAACTGATCAAGTTGTATTCATTACATATGTAGAGCTTTCTGCATGTCAATCATTCCTCAATAAAGTGGTTAAAAATAAGAATACAATATTTGGCCATTTCTATGGCTAAGAAATAGGAAAGAAATTTTCTTTTATTTCTAATTTGCTAATAATTTTGAAAAATCCTGAGTGGGAGCTAAAATTTGTCAAATCCTTTCACTGCATCTATTTAAGTGATCTTGTTATCTATCTATTTTGATAATGTGAAGGATTATGATTATTTGATTTTTGAATATTAAAGCAATTTTGTATTCTTGGAATAAACGGAACTTAATCTTGATGTCTATTTGTTTCTACTCATTACCTGGGAACTGGAAATGCTGTTTATTATGATTTTTGCATGCACATTCATGATTTTATGAGTCTATAACAAATAACTATTTTAATGTCCTTGCTATATTTTAATATTAGGACAGAAGAATAGTTTACTATCCTCTAAGGGATTTTTTTTGCTATGATTGGCATTGTAATGTAGGATAGAAGAACATATTGCTAAACCTAACTTTTGTGAAGATTTTAGATTATAGTTTCAATTTCTTTAGCAGAAAAAAGATATTCATATTTTTTTATTTATTCTTGGATCAAAGTGGGTAAGCTTGGGCTTTCATGGAATTTGTCACTTCTATCAAAATTTTCAAATATGTTGTCATAAAGCTGCCATAAGAAATTATTCACATTGGTAGTATTTGTACAGAAGTACCCTTTTTTATTCCTGATATGTTTATAATTTATAATATTTATTTTTTATTGATTAAATTTTCTATTGGCTTATCAAATTTATTAAACCCATTTGGCTTCATTGATATTTCTCTATTCTACATTAATTTACTGATTCATTGACTTGCTTTTATCTTTCTTTCTGTTGTTATTTAATTTGTAGCTCCTTGAAATAAATGCTTAAAGAATTGATTTTCAGCCCTTCTTTTATAATATATATAAGCAAAGTAAATATTTAAGTATATATATTTGCCTGTAAGTACTGTTTTAGTTGGTTCTCACTAGTTCATATGTGTCATAATTTTATTGCTATTCAGTTTAAACTAATTTTATTTCACTTGTGTTATCATTTAAAAAACCCAAGGGCTTATAAACTATAAAACGTAGAGGAAATGGACAAATTTCTGGAAGCACACAACCTCCCAAGACTCAATCAGGAAGAAATAGAACTCTTGAACAGACCAATAACAAGCAGTGAGATTGAAGCAGTAATAAACAAATTTCCCAATTAAAAAAGCCCCAGACCAGATGGATTCACAGCTGAAATCTACCAGACCTACAAAGAACAACTGGGTACCCAGATTACAAAAATTTTGCCATGATATCAAGAAGGAGGGAATCCTCCTCAATTCATTCTATGAAGCCAGTATCACCTTGATACCAAAGCCAGGAAAGGACACAACAACAACAAAAACAAAAGAAAACTGCAGACCAATATCCTTTATAAATATACATGCAAAAATCCTCAATTAAATACTAGCAAACCGAATTCAACAGCACATCACAAAAATAATCTACCACGACCAAATGGGCTTCATCCCAGGGATGAGAGGTTGGCTCAGCATAGGTAAATCAATTAAATGACATTCACCACATAAACAGAAGCAAAAAAAAAAAAAGGACCATATGATCATCTCAATAGATACAGAAAAAGCATTCGATAAAATCCAGAATTCTTTCATTGATAAAAACCCTCAACAAATTAGGCAAGAAGGAACATGCCTCAAAATTACAAAAGCCATATATGACAAATCCATAGCCAACATCATACTGAATGGAGAAAAGTTGAAATCATCCCCCCTAAGAACTGGAACAATGCAAGGATGCCCACGGTCACCACGTCTATTCAACATAGTCCTGAAAGTCCTAGCCAGAGCAATCAGACAAAAGAAAGAAATAAAGGGTATCCAAATCATAAAAAAGGAGGACAAACTACTGTTTTTCACTGATAATATGATCTTGTATCTAGAAAATCTGAAAGACTCCACCAAAAGACTCCTGGAATTGATAAATAAATTCAGCAAAGTCTCAGGTTATAAAATAATATACACAAATCAATAGCATTTCTATTAAGTGTCAAATCAAAGACTCAATAACATTTACAATATCTACAAAGAAAATAAAGTACCTAGGAATATACTTAACCAAAGAGTTAAAAGAGCTCTACAAGAACTATAAAACATTGAGAAAAAAAATCACAGATGATGCAAACAAATGGAAAAACATATCATGCTCATGGATCAGTAGAATCAATATTGTTAAAATGTCAATACTCCAAAGTGATTTACAGATTAAATACAACCCCCATCAAACTATCAAAGTCATATTTCACACATCCAGAAAAAAACAATTCTATGCTTTGTTTGAACCAAAAAAGAGCCTGAATAGCCGAAGTAGTCTTAAGCAAAATGAACAAATCTGGAGGCATCACATTACCACACTTCAAACTATACTACGAGGCTATAGTAACCAAAACAGCATGGTATTAGTACAAAAATAGAAACATAGATCAATGCAATAGAACGGAGAACCCAGATATAAAACCATCTATCTACAACCAACTGATCTCCCACAAAGCAGACAGCAACATACACTGGGGAAAAGAAGATCTACTCAATAAACGGTGCTGAGAAAATTGGACAGCCACATGCAGAAGAAAAAACCAGGACCTCTATGTCTCACCACTTACAAAAATTAATTCAAGCTGGATAAATGACTTAAATGTATGACATGAGACTAGAAGAATTCTAGAAGAAAACGTAGGAAAAATGGTTCTATACATTGGCCTAGGCAAAAAATTAATGACTAAGACCCCAAGGCAATTATAGCAACAACAAAAGTAAGTAAAAGAGACTTATTTAAATTGTTTAAATTAAAAAGCATCTGCACAGCTAAGGAAATAATCAACAGAGCAAATAGACAACCTACAGAATGGGAGAAAATATTTGCAAACTATATATCTGATAAAGGGCTGATATCCAGAATTTATAATGAACTCAAACAAATCAGCAAGAGTAAAACAAACAACCCCATTAAAAAGTGGGCAAAAGACATGAACTGATGCTTTTCAAAAGAAAATGAAAAAATGGCCAATAAATGTATGAAAAAATGCTCAACATAGCTATCATCAGGGAAATGCAAATTAAAGTCACAATGTGATCTCACCTTACCCTTGCCAAAATGGCTATTACTAAAACATCAAAAAGCAATAAATGCTTCCATGGATGCAGAGAGAAAGGGATGTTTATACACTGTTGGTGGGACTGCAAAAGAGGACAATGTCTGTAGAAAACAGTATCAAGATTCCTCAAAGAACTAAAAGTAGACCTAACATTTGATCCAGCAATCTCATTAGTGGCCATCTATCCAAAGGAAAAGAAATCATTTTATCAGAAAGACACCTGCACTCAAATGTTTATTGCAGCACAATTCACAATTGCAAAGTTGTGGAATCAACAAAAGTGACTATTAATTCATAAGTGGATTAACAAAATGTGGTATATGTATAGCATAGAGTACTACTCATCCATAAAAAGAACTGAATTAATGTCTTTTGCAGCAATTTAGAGAGAAATAGAGACCATTATCCTAAGTGAACTATCTCAAAAATGGAAAAATGAACACCACATGTACTCTCTAATAATTTGGAACTAATCAACGATTACACCTGGGCACAGAGAAAAGTAAAAGTCATTGGAAATCAAGAAGAGGGGAGGGAAGTAGGGGAGAACTAAAAACCTACCTAACAGGTACAATGAACACTATTTGGGTGATGGGCACACTAATAGCCCTGACTTAAGCAATATAAAAGCTATCCATGTAACAAAAGCATTTATTCCCCCTAAATATTTTGAATTAAATCATAAGATCAATATATAAATATATCTTTCTCAGAGTAAAAAAAAAAAAACACAGGCTGTTTAGAATTATATTCTTTCACTTGCTGACATTTGGGGATTTTTAAGTTATAATGTTTTTTTTTTACTGACTTTTCAACCCATACCACTGAGCCTGGAGAAAATGATCATTATGATTTCAATCATTTGTAAAGTATTCAGACTTCCTCTATTTCCCAGTATGTGGTCAATGTTTGTGATTATTATTTGTACTATTGTGCAGTTGTTTAGTGTAGAAGTATATACGAATCCATCATGTAAAGTTTGTCAAACAAGTTTTCAGATTTTCTATATTCTTGACACATTTTTATTCTATATTTTATCAGTAACTAAAAGGTATGCAGTACAAATTTCCAATATGATTATAGATTTATTTTTTTCTCCCACACATTTTACCAACTTTGTATTTCATACTTTTTAAAGTTAAATTTTTACATTCATATAAATTTAGGATTGTTTTATTTTATCTTCTTGTAGAATCCATCCTTTTTTCATAAAGAAATGCCCTTTTTATGTCTAATTATGCTTATGCTTTAAAATCTTTGATGTTAGTAGAAGTACTTCAGTTTTCTTAGTGTTCTTATTATCACATATTTCTCAATATTTTTACTTTCAAATGCTTTGTCTCCATATTTATAAGACTTAATTAGTAGTTGTTTTTATTTGTTGATAATTTTGTTGTTATTGTTATTTTAAACCAGTCTGGGGATCTTTTTCTTAACAGGAGAATATGTGTAATATTTATTTCATGTGATTACTGATAAATTTCAGTTTGTCTACCAACTTATCTCTTTTTTCTACTTGCACTATTTTTTCTTTTTCTTTTTTTTTTTTTCCTCCTAGCTCACAGCAACCTCAAACTCCTGGGCTCAAGCGATCCTACTGCCTCAGCCTGCCGAGTAGCTGGGACTACAGGCATGCGCCATCATGCCCGGCTAATTTTTCTATATATATTTTTAGTTGGCCAGATAATTTCTTTCTATTTTTTAGTAGAGACAGGGGTCTCGCTCTTGCTCAGGCTGGTCTCAAACTCCTGAGTTCAAACAATCCACCCGCCTCGGCCTCCCAAGTGCTAGGATTACAGGCATGAGCCACTGCGCCCGGCCTGCACTATTTTTTCTTTGTTCCTATATTCTTCTCCTTATTTTACTTCATTTGTTTCCATCAAGTATTATTTTATTGTTATTTTTTTCTACTGATCTGGTGGCAATATATTCTTTAATATTTCTTGATTTATTAGATTCTAACTTAAATTGTGTTACCCCAACTTAGATAATTCAAGGACATTACAATGCTATGATTCCATGTATTCCTCCCCCATATTTTGTGCTTTTGGTGTCATGTTTTAATTCTTAAAATATTTTAAACCTCAACATTTAATTATTTGAGAGGCAATATTCATTTTTTTAGCTCTTTATTCTTTTCTACAAAACTAGACCAATATCAGAGATTATGTTCCTCTGCATTAAGAATTAATTCCCTTAGAAGTTCTTCTATTTTCAGTTTGTTTATAATGAATTCTGATAACTCTGTATGGACAATTATTTCCTTTCAATATTTTGAGGATGAAATTTAATAGCTTTTTAGTTTTTATCATATCTCTGAGTTTTATTTATCTTTTATTTGAGAAAATATATACTGTATATAACATATTTATTTGCAGAAAAAAATTCATTTGTTTTCAAGAGAGCCATTAGTGAAATGTTTAGGTAAAAGACAAACCAAATGGATTATGAATAAATTTGAAATGAGACCGAATATAGCTTATTCTTTCTGTTTAGTGCCATAAATTTGGAAAATCAGGGCAGAAGAAACACCTCAAAAAGAGAAAAACTGAAGAACAAAATATTTACATAAATATGCTGCACAATACATTAAATCTTGTATCGAACTTAATGCTCTGTGTATTTTAAGCACTCTTTCCAGTTTTCTCTTCTAAAAGAGTTCTGTGCTTCTGGCCTAACATCGATTATAATCAGAATACTCTAGTTGAACCACATCACTGGTTCAACTACTTTGAGGAAAATAATTTTTTTTTTCAGTTTTAGCATAGTGTTCAGGATGAATCTAATTATAAAATGGGAATAAGAGAAGGAGACAGGAAGGGAGACAAGGAAAAACTTAGATTCCAAAGAAGTTAAAGAGACAACACTGGAATTGTAAAAATACCCAGAACTAAAATCAGAGCAAGTTGATTAGATTTTCAACAGCTGATTCTAGCTACATAAACCTTACCAAGCCATTTAAAATTTGGGGCTTCAATTTTATCACGTTAAAACAGAAAAGAATGATTTGCCTTATATATTTGTTGTGAAGATTATAGAAGAGCCATCCACATAAAAAAGTGTAATAAAAGAGAATATAAATGTAACAACTTGGACACAAAAAGTTTGTCATCCAAACTTTTAATTTTGAAGTATAAAAAGCAACAGTAACTGTAAATTTAAATCCATCACCATTTTGAAGTAAATCCTTTTGAAGTCATTACACAGTTAAATTTTTTTATTCCAGAAATGTTGTGAAAAAAGTTATTTCATTGCCAAAAGGATATTACTTTAAATGAAATCTCTATAAGCCCTGAAAAAGATTTTGAGTTTTATCTACATTTTATTTCTACATTCTCACTACTCTACTAACTACTTTCTGCCTAAGTAAATATACTCAATGCTTTAAAAGTAGGCTGAATGAATCACTGATGGAAAATAATGACCATGAGCCAACATCAAGCTGAAAAAACAAGAACCCGTAATCTCCATATGAGATGAAACTATGTGGTAAAAAGAAAGATTCAATATGTCTGGGCTAAAGTGGTAAAAACATGATGGATGCAGTTAAAATAAACAAGGTCCAACTTTTTAAATGAGCACAAGAAAAGTAGAGTAAGGGCATTTTATTTCAAAAAGAGGGAATTCAATTTTAAATCAAAGTAAAACATATAAGTTATTACATTAATAATAGCGAAGTGGTTAGTGGAATTGACTGTATAAGAAACTGGCTAGTACTTTCAAAGGGCTTCATCATTTTAAAGCTATAATAATATTTGTCTTGTTCCAAGTTAAAATTATAAAGATATCAAAATTCAAAGAAAGAAGTCAAATGCCTTTTTGGGGTCAGGAAGTTTGGAAGTCAAAAATTCACATATTTTCTTTTGTTCATAAGAAATAAAATGTGGTATTTTCTTTTATTTTTTTCCAATCTAATATATCAATACAGCAAGTTTTTCCAAGCAGAGAAGATAAACATTTGGGTTGCTTTGGGTAAGTTTTTCTCTTTGTTTTTCTTCTTAAGGGCAATCATGCTTCCCATTTTTCTGTAATACTGAAAATATTTCACTGTATTTTTCTTCTCTAAACTTCAACTCTAAATTCTGCTTTATTAAATTTTATAAATTGTGTCTAAATTTAATTTTCTATGTTTACATTCTAAGCAAATTTATAGTTTAATTTTTTTGCCTATACATTCTAAATTATAGTTTTAACATTCTCTGACTCTAAGTACTCAAATAGTACTTATTTCAAAATTAAAATAAAAATTTTTCCTTTTAACAATTTTCTCTTTGATTAGGTGTCTGATTTTAAATTATATTAAAATAATGTTTTCTTCCTATTGTTTCTCATTTTCATATTTTTATATTTATTTCAGTTTGCTCCTCAAAATTTATGATGGTTATCATTAAGTTAATCAAACAGATGTGAAAACTGTAGCTCGCAGAGGCTAAGTAACATGATTATTACCTTAGCAAAGCCAGCTACTTACTAAGCAAGGGAATCAGAATTTGAACTCATTTATTATGCCAGGGTTTTCTTTTGTTCCACTGTATCAGGTTTTCTGTGGAAGAGTTAGAAAATTAAAGATCTAACTGTAGCACTTTTGTAGTTTTTCTTGTAGTTTTTCATCTAGAGTTTTGCTATTGGTGGGTGTTTGTTTTCTGTGTGTTCCCTATTATTTAGATTTTTAGTAACATGACAAATTGCCCTGTGAGTAAAGATTGTTTAATACGCTAAAAGGGCTTTACATGACACAATTTCTGTCATGTGTTATGTTATATAGGTGTGATATGTATAAAGACAAAAAGGAACCAAAAGGATTTTTATCATAAAAACAGACTGTGTTGGTGGTTTTCTCTTGGAGTTGTGATTATAGGTAATTTTTGGCTTCTTCTTCATGCTAGTCTATGTTTTCTATGTTTTTAACAATGTATACCTATTATTTTTATATGCATCTTTTCAAGAACAACTATTATTACAAATATTGAAAGGTGCTTAAATAAATTATCTCTACTCAAGGAATACCATTTGTCTCTAAATCTGAAAACTGGGGATAATAAAGTATAAAAGAAGATCTAGGTTTAAATCCCAGCTTTACTACCTAATATTTAATTTATGAAATTTAACATGATAATAAATATAAAGCACTTGACACAGTGCTTGACACACAGGAAGTGATCAACTAAACAAGGAGAATATTTAATTAATTTTACAAGACACTGGGGTGTACATTATGTTATAGGCATGGATATCAGGACACCCTAGAGAGCGGTTTTGTTTGGGTTAGAATGATAAGGAAAATATGTGTGGCACAGAGCTGTAGCTGTAGCTATGCTGATTTTACTTTTGCTTTTGTTACAGAGGTGTCATGTGTGTAAACAATGTCCTGCCAATTCAGAAGGCCGGAGTAAGTGTACACAATCTGTGGAATCTTCTTTGTGTTTGGAAGTTATGGGATATGACAGTGGAGGTGCCTGTTTAGTGAAGCCTTGTTCATCTTCATCTTCAGGGGGAATCTACAAAGAATACTCTTCTTTGCACTGCCCCAGGAGCTTCCAGCTACTCCTTATAGGATTTTCAAAATGCTGATCAGATCACAGTTTCTCAAGGAACTCTTTCCTATTAAATTTCTCTCAAATCTGTTTCTGTGTTTCTTATTTTTCAATTCAAATGTCATATATTTAATTTCAGTTTGTTTTATGTGTGTATTTCCTCTAATACAAATTATAAATTCTACAGAAAGTGGTTGTGCAATTTTACTCAATAAATTGTGTAAAGTTACTTTTAAAAATCATGTAGCATTTATTGACTCCCTGGAGAATGTATTGGAGTTAACTCAAAGTAAGAAGATCATCATTTTATTTATGCCAGGGAAATGGAATAATCAAAGATCTGGCAGGGGGTAATGAAAATGTTCAAATAATTGGATTTTTTTCTCAATAATTCAAAGGAATTAGAAAACATTTTCCTTAGAAGACAAATGGAAATAATGCTTGAGCCATCTGTGTAATTAATACGATAGTTGAAAGAACTTTTTACCTTTCAAAAACAATAAAGAATTAGACTTTTTCCTAAATTAATAAAATGTAATAAAAACATCATCTGTCTGTAGTACATAATTAAACTATTATATATTCTAAAGGCATAAATAATAAAATTCTGCTCAAGCAAATGTATTGTCTTTGTTTTTAAGTGATCACTAAAATATGACTTTGAAACAAGCAGCAGATAAATCTGTTGTCAGACTTTTCTAGTACCATTCTTTCCCAAAGTTTGGTTTTCCTTCAATGGTATATTCAATATGATCACTGTATATCCCCAAATGCAATCTCTGCATATATGAAAAAACAATTCTGATAGAATATATGAGGCTAGGTTAGTGAATGAAGATTCTCAATAATACTGAATATTAAAATAATTGGTGAAAGTGCTCAGAGAATGGAAAGGGAGAGAGAAAAAAGATAAAGGCCTTAAATATTTTGTTAAGTGGTACAAACAAGAGATGGAAAATGATCTTTGTCTCGTAAGTTGGAGACAGATGGTTCATGCAACTTTTACAATGATTTTCTTACAATTAGATTATCATAATCATCATTTGTTCTGCAAGGTGTTCTCTACTAACATAGGTCTAAGCCTTCTCATTGTTGGAAAGTTCAATTAAAAGGTATATTTAGGATCATTCCTTTGTAATATATACAGGGTAACTGAAAAGTTTAGATGAAAGTCTCCTATAGTGCCTATTTAAGATACTTGTGAATGCCAGCCTTGGTGACGGTGTGTGGGAGGAATGGGTATTTTGCATAAGTGTGTATGGAAGGAAGATAGAATTTAAAATGATATCCCCATGTCAAACAATTTTACATTGCTTTGCTCATACTCTAATTTGATACAGAATTTGATATCTCAATTTAATTAAACTTCATACCAAGTATTTTTATTTTTTCTAAATCTTACATAGCATATATCCACCCCAGAGTCCAATATAGCATGTTTCATGTTTGATGTGAACTAGTTACAAACAAAGTAAATATTGCCAAAAATTTACCTTTAACAATAACAAGGGAAACAGTTGAGTTTAAAAATAATAGACCTTCCTATATTAGGAAACCTAATCATTGCCATCTTGCAAATAGGACACAAATCACATTAATCTGATCAAGAGGAAATTGTTCAGATAAGTATATGAATCTCTATGCAAAACATTTGAAACAAGAAAATACCATAAAACTTTATGATTATTTGCATTAAATTGAATGAATTTAATATTACAGTCATTTTCAAAAATAATAGTAATCTAAATAAAATATAGAAACATATTCCATTAGTATGTGACTCTTCAAAATAAAAAACTTATAGAGTCAACAAATAATAAACACATATAGCAAACATGCAGGATTAGCTATTACATAGTAGCTTATAAATATTGTCACTATTCACACAAGGCTAATTAGCTATGATTAAAGGTCCAATAATGGCAAATAATGTAACTAGCATTTATTTCAAGCACATTAAGTTATATATCTAAGTAATTATAATGTGTCTAACATTATTGATTTCATGTTTGTTCTAAGTACTAAATTAAATTGTATTAATACCTAAAATTCCTTTCTGCTTAATGTTTTAATTTCATGTTTTATTACCTTCACAGAATACAGGTGTAAAAAATGTATTCTCCAAACATACCTCAAACTTTGTCAAAATTACATTTGTGAAATAAAGTATACCTTTAATGAGGCACACTGAAGTAATGGGTGTTTTATGATCAGAGGTTTAAATGTATAGCCCGCAATTTTCTCACAAAGAATACATTTATTCAATATACAGAATTTAATCATTTTTCTATATATTAACTTTAATCACTAAAATATGACATATTTATGTTTGGTTGTTTTTTTAAAAATCCAGAAGATCTCCTTTTTTCCCATATACCTCTCCAAATTAATTTCATTTCTAAGAAAACATATTCTTACAAGCATTGCTCTGTAGCTGGTTTTATTCTGTGGTAGGTTTTTGGCAGAGGAGAGAAGGGAAGATCAAAGGGGGGTCTTTACCCAGCACTGGAGAATCAGTGCAAGACTTCTATAGATGAGGTTTACTATCTCTTACAGTTTTGAGCACATGTATATTTTCTGTATCTGCTTTCACACATGATAATCTGATCTAAATTTAGGCCTAAATCACATAAAGTAAAATTATATATTTTTTTCTGATTACTACGAAGAAAGAGTTCAGGATGAAGTCTAAGCTGAACCAAAATTTTGATTCAATTAAGATATTAAATTGACATCATCCTCTTAAACTGTGGGATTACAGTTTGCAGATATTGGTTTACTACCAAGAGAACTATTTGGATAGTGCAGTCAACTACAACAATGCTAATTTGGAGGAAAAAGGAAACTGGTAAATACATCTGTCATGGAAAGATTAGTAAGGCAATTGTGGATACATATTACATTAAAAAAATCAGAAATTTAAAGGGACATTTCCCAAACTTTGGGAAATATTTATTTAGAAAAGGGATGTAGTATAAAATTATAATGCAACTGAGGAAAAAAATTAGTAGAAGAATGATTATCTTCCCCACAATACTTTGAAATTAAAAAAAGAACCATTATACTGAGGTAGAGATTTTTTTTTAACTCACATCAAAAGCTTTATGCAATAGCAATTTCTAAATTGGATTTTATTAAAATTAAGAAACTGTATTCATCTAAAGATACCATTTATAGGGCTGGGCATTGTTGCTTACACCTATAATCCTAGCACTCTGGGAGGCTGAGGCAGTAGGATTCCTGGAGCTCCAGAGTTTGAGACCAGCCTGACCAAGAGTGGACCCGTCTCTATTAAAAAAAAAATAGAAAAAATTAGCTGGGTGTGCAGCACACACCAGCTACTCAGGAGGCTGAGGCAGGAGGATCGCTCCATCTCAGGAGTTTGAGGTTGTAGTGAGCTACAATGACGCCACTACACTCTAGCCAGGCAACAGAGTGAGACTCCGTCAAAAAACAAACAAAAGAGATACCATTTATAGAATGGTAAAAACAGGTTACATATGGGGAGAAAGCATTTGCAACATATGCAGTTGACAGAAGACTCATAGCCAGTATATCTATCTATAGCATCATCTGTATCTATATTTATATCATCTGTATAGAGAGGTGTGTGTATATTCCTTTCAATCTAACATATTATACCATTACAACCTCAACAGAATTGCTAATATTAGAAAGACAGACTCTAAATATCAAGCGCTGGGAAAGATGCAAAAAGTGTAATTCTTTTACAGTATTGGTAAATTATCATCACTTTAGATAACTGTTTCATAATATCTATTAAAGTTAAACATGCATATTATCTATGACCCAGCAATTTTATTCTAGGAATTATCCCACCAGAAATTCATTCACATACTTACCAAAGGACACAGCAACTTTTTTTGTAATAGTTAAAAACTACTAAACATACAAATGTCCGTCATCCTTAGAATAGATAAATTGTGCTTTGTCTATCACAGGTCATGTGAAGCCAGTAGTACTCTGATACCAAAACTGGACAAATCACTACAAAAAAAAGAAATGACAGGCTAATGTCTTTCATGAACTTACACACAAATATCCTCAACAGAATATTAGCAAATGGAATTTAACAATGTATAAAATGAATTACATACCGTGGCCAAGTTGCATTTATTTCAGGTATGCAATATTGGTTCAATATTCAAAAATAAATCAATGAAATCCACCATATTAATGAATAAACAATCCAAGTAGAAAATGGGCAAAAGACACAAATAGACATCTCACATAAGATATCATTTCATGTGCAAATAAACACATGAAATGATGTTCAACACTATTAGCAATTAGAAAAATGCAAACTAAAACCTCAATGAGATACCCATTGGAATGGCTAATTTTTTTTTAAATGTGAAAACACCAAATACTAGCAAGAATGTAGAAAAACTGGATCACTGATAATAGTGATGGCAGAATATAAATTGGTATAGCCACTTTGAAAAATAGTAGTTTCCAGGGAAAACAATTAAGCATGCACTTTATATATGAGCCAGCAATTACCCTACTGTTCAATAATCCCAGAGAAATAAAAACTTATGTTTACACAAAACTACATACATGAATGTTCAGAGCACCTCTGTTCATAAGAATTGATGACTGGAAGTACTCTCCATCAAATTGGTACTAACTGACCAACACTAAGGTGTTTACATGGTAGTAATACTCACTGGGTGCTGGTCAGGTGGGGGGGTGCATGGGATAAACCCACAACTGATGGAAGTAGAACGCACCGTGTGGGGGAGGGACATGCTTGTAGCCTTGGCTTGGGCAGCGCAAATGCATTACATGTAATCAAAATGTGTGTACCCTCATAATACCCTGAATAAAAAAAAATTAAAAAATAAAATAAATAAATAAATTGGGGATACGGGAAAAAAAGACTAGAAACAACACAAATGTCCTTCAATGGGTGAATTTTTAAATAAACTGTGGTATGTCTATACCACAATGTACTGGAATACTACTTAGCAATAAAAAGGAACAAACTCTTGATACATGAAATAACTTGGGTGGATCTCAAGGGAATTATGCTGAATGAAATAAATGAATCTTAAAAGTTACATACTATATGATTACATTAATATAACATTCTTGAAATGGCAAAATTATGGAGATAGCAAGTAAATTAGTAGTTCCCAGTGGTTAGGGATGGAAGTGAGAGAGTGGGAGAATGCTATGGGAGATGGATGTAGCCATCAAAAAGACATCAAAATATGAAGATCCTTATGATGTTGCAACTTCTGTATCTTAGCTATAGTGTTAGTGACATGAATACACGTGATAAAATTGCATAGAACTATTAAATAAATACACGCACACACAAGTACATGTACAATGTGAAATCTGAATAATGTTGGTGGATTGTATCAATGTCAATTTCCCAGTTGTGATATTGTAGTATAATTATGAAAAATTTTTCCATTGGTAAAAACTAGATGAAGATTATATGTAATCTCTCTGTACACTGTTACAATTACCTTTAAATAAAAAATTTAATTAAAAAACAAGTTTAGAAAGTAAACCAGCACAAGAGTATATTCTATATGATTTGCTTTTAGAGAATCAAAAACTGGAAAAATAATTTATAGTGCTGCATATCAAGATAGTAGGGAGGATCCTGAATTAAAGTGATGGCTTTAAAGTGACGGCTTCTAAATTATTCATAATGTCTTGTTTCCTGATTAATCTAATTCTGTTTATAAGCATGTCCATTCTGTGAAAATTAGTTATATGAGTATGCTTACGATTTGTGCACTTTTACGTTCATATCTTTTGTTTCAATTTTTGAAAAGTTTATTTTAAAAAAAAGTGTTTGGCTCTAATATGTTTGGAACAAGTGAAATTCACAATGAAAATTAAATAATCACAACATACATTAGCAATAATAAAGGCTCTGATAAATTGTGTTGTAAATATTTAATAACTGGTTTAATCTCCTTTCCATTTTATAAAGACATCATTTCTGTAAACATTAAAGAACCATTTGAAAATATATTTGACAATAAATATACATGTGTATATACACATATATACATATACACTCATGTACATACACATATACACACGCATACACAACAAAAGCAGATATTCCATGAAACCATTTGAGAAATGTTGAATTAGTGAGTCAACAAGGCAGTGTGTGTGTGCAGATCTCTGGAAAATCCTTGAAACCTCAAATCCCCAGATATCTGAAAAAGCTCTGAAATATAGACCAGCGTAATTCAGATTGATTGAGTTTTTAAGGGTAAGAATCTTTTAACTATTACTCACCTTTTAAAATGAGAGATATTATAATCAAACTACTTAAACTTATTATTAATATTAACCTCATATAACAGTTTAGAAGGAAATTTACTACTGGTTAAAACATGGTTTGTGAATATCCATGGATTTTAGTTGTTCACTTTATATTTATTCTTCAGCTAGGTGGGAAATTATCTGTAACATAGGGAATATAAGGATACATGGGGGAAAGAGCTTTGTGATAAATGACAAAATATGTCTAAAAAGTTTCGAATTCTTTCATACAGAATAGAAACATCAATTATAAATAAATGTGGTAGAAACTTCAGGTGCTTGCTTTATTTTACTACATTTGAACATTAGGTCTCTGCAGGGAAAAAAACAGATGAAAACATGGTTAGTAAGTAGGAAAATTAACATGCCTACCTCTCTAAGTATCTATTCTGACTCTGTGGTAAGTCTGAGGCCCTGAGCTTCCAATTCTTGTTAATATATTTACCAGCAAGCTCTGGTTTATTAATGGCCCATTGTGATCTAGAATGCCCTAGAGTAGAAGCTGATAGAGGTAGGTTAAATTTTTTAGTGAACACTAAATCTAAAAACACACAAATACATAATTCTCTTCTCCATTTACTGGTTTTCCTAAAAAGCCACTGAATTTTAAGTTTTTTTGAAACTCTGTGAATGTTGGTACTGGAGATGATTATCTCTCTGACATATTAGTTTCATTTTTCCAAGCTGAATTTCATTTGCTTATGATTCTTACTATATTTATGACATCTCTAGGTAGATTTATTTCTCTGTTTATCCTAGTCTTTTGTACACCTACCAATTTATTATCATTTACACATTCCATAAATATGCAGTTGCTTTCCTTTCTAGATCATTAATCTAATGTTAAAGAAGATCATGACTCACATAACCCCTGTAGAAATTTCTCCTTGACACTTTCCACATCCCATTCAATGACATGTATCATTACCCTTGCTTTATGAATTTTTGGGACTACGTTTTCAATCTATAAAATTGTTCTTCTCAAATCCCATTTAAGTCAATTTTGCAAATATTGTTTTATTATATGGTATCAAATACTTCTTAAACAGATAGGATTTGTCACAGGATAATACACACAATATCTGCAACATCTGATTCATTTTCTCAGGTAATAATCTATGAGTATTTATAATCATTTGTGTTTTAAGCTGTTCCTTTCAGTCATTTTGAAACATCAGATAAGCAGAGATATTAAATAGTTTTGTATAACTTTAGTCAATGTCATTATATTATGTGTATATATATATATATGTATAAATGTGCACACACACACACACACACACATTTTGATATCTTCTATTTAGTAAGTCTCACTTGAAATGTAGTGCCAAAAATGTACTGATTCACTTTGTCATTCAAATATGTCCCCAATCAAAAATGCATCCAATGGAGTCTATTCTTTGCAGTTTTTCAGATCTACTGAAATTTTACTGGTATCCAGAATACAGCATATTTTTTAATTTCTTTCAGTACATTTAAATTTTTTGAAGCACTTCTTATAATATATTTTGTCAATAGCTCCTACCATACTGTTCAACTTCCCAAAAATGTAGTTTTGATAACAATTGTTGCCTCTGGTTTCAAAAAGCAAGTTTCTATATTAGCATTATCTTTACAAGTTAAGCTGGTTCATAATTTAATCACTTGTATACATTGGCAGATGTTCTATTTAGCAGCTATTATTTTCATGCATTGTTGTACAGATTGAACATATAATAGAAAACAATATTTTAAAAACTCAGTTTTAAGGACACGATAACCTAGCTAATAAATATTTCTGAGGTGATATTGGTCCTTTGTTAGATATAGGTTTTCAAATATATTCTCCCATTCCATAGGTTGCATTTCATTTTATTGATCGGTTACCTTGCTTTGCAGAAATTGTTTTTTAACAAATTAAAAAAATTTAATTCAAAATATTAAGGGGGTACAAATGTTTTTGTTACATGAATATACCATTTAATGCTGAAGTCAGGGCTTTCAGTGTGCCCATCACCATGAAAGTGTTCATTGTACCCAATAGGTACGTTTTTATCCCTCTTCCCTCCCCTTCCTGTTCTTAGTTTCCAATGTCCTTTATGTCTCTTTATGCCATGTGTCCCCATTGTTTAGCTTCCACTTATTAGTGAGAAAATGTGGTGTTTGTCTTTCCATTCCTGAGATACTTCACTTAGGATAATAGTCTCCAGTTCATCCAAGTTGCTGTGAAAGACATTATTTCATTTGTTTTCATGGCTGAGTAGTACTCTATGGTGTATGTATGCACATATACACCATATTTTCTTTACCCAAGTGTGAAATGATAGGCACTTAGGTCTATTCCCATATCTTTGCAATTGTGAATTGTGCTATGATAAACATTCTAGTGCAGGTGTCTCTTTGATAAAATAATTTCTTTTCCTTTGTGTAGATAACCAGCAGTGAGATTGCTGGATCAAATGATAAGTCTACATTTATTTCTTTGAGGAATCTCCATAGAGGTTATACTAATTTTCAGTCCTACCCACAGTGTATAAGCATTGCTTTCTCTCTGCATCCATATCAGCATCTGCTGTTTTTTTTTTTTTTTAATTCAGGACATTATAGGGGTACAAACATTTTGGTTACATAAAATGCATTTGCCTCACTCAAGCCAGAGCCACAAGTATGTCCCTTCCCCATACAGTGCACCCCATCTCCATTAGGTGTGGATTTACCCACCCAACCCTGTCTCGCCCATACCCCCAACCCCCCTACCTGACTGGCACCCAGTGAGTATTACTACCATGTGAACACCTTAGTGTTGATCAATTAGTACCAGTTTGATGGTGAGTACATGTGGTGCATGTTTTTCCATCCTTGTGATACCTCACTTCGAAGGATGGGCTCAATCTCTATCCAGGATAATATAAGAGGTGCTAGGTCACCATTGTTTTTTGTAGTTGAGTAGTATTACATGGTATACATATACCACATTTTATTAATCCACTCATGTATTGATGGGCATTTGGGTTGTTTCCACAATTGTAAATTGTGCTGCTATAAACATTCGAGCACAGATGTCTTTTTTTCCTTTGGATAGATGCCTAGTAGTGGGATAGCTGGATCAAATGATATTTCTATTTTTAGCTCTTTGAGGTATCTCCAAATAAATTTCCACAGGGGTTGTAATAATTTGCAGTCCCAACAGCAGTGTAAGAGTGTTCCAATCTCTCCACATCCACTCCAGAATTTGTTATTTGGGGACTTTTTGATAGAGATCATTCTCACTGGAGTTAGGTGATACCTCATTGTAGTTTTGATTTGCATTTCCCTAATAATTAGAGATATTGAGCATTTTTTATACATTTACTGGCCATTAGTCTGTCTTCTTTTGCAAAATTTCTGTTCATGTCCTTTGCCCATTTATTGATGGGGTTGTTTGATTTTTTCTTGTTGATTTTCTTGGGTTCTATATAGATTCTTGGTATCAGACCTTTGTTGGATGTGTAGAAAGAAAATATTTTCTCCCATTCTGTAGGTTGTCTAAT
>CM052439.1:98968666-98997456 GCA_028533085.1 Varecia variegata | reverse complement strand
TTTCATATGTTTGTTGGCCATTAGTCTGTCTTCTTTTGAATAGTTTCTGTTCATGTCCTTTGCTCACTTTTTGATAGGGTTGTTTGATTTTTTTCTTGCTGATTTTCCTGAGTTCTATATAGATTCTAGTTATCAGCCCTTTATCAGATGCGTAACATGCGAATATTTTCTCCCATTCTGTAGGTTGTCTATTTGGTCTCATGATAGTTTCCTTGGCTGTGCAGAAGCTTTTTAATTTGATCAGGTCCCATTTATTTATTTATTTATTTAATTTATTTTATTTATTTATTTATGTTGTTGTTGTTGCTGTGATTGCCTTAGGGGTCTTCTTGATAAATTCTTTCCTAGGCCAATATCTATAAGAGTTTTTCCAACATTTTCTTCTAGAATTCTTATAGCTTCATGCCTTAGGTTTAAGTCTGTTATACGCCATGAGTTGATTTTTGTGAGAGGTGACAGGTGCGGATCTGTTTCAGTCTTCTACATGTGGCTACCCAATTTTCCCAGCACCATTTATTGAATAAGGATTCTTTTCCCCGGTATATGTTTTTGTCTGCTTTGTCAAAGATTAGATGGCTATATGAGGATGGTTTTATATCTGGGTTCTCAGTTCTGTTCCCTTGGTATCTGTCTGTGTTTTTGTGTCAGTACCGTGCTGTTTTAGTTACCATAGCCTTGTAGTATAGCTGTAATGTAGCTTGAATTCTGGTAAATTGATGCCTCCCAATTTGTTCTTTTATCTTAAGATTGCTTTTGCTATATGGGATCTTCTCTGGGTCCATATAAAGCATAGAATGATTTTTTCTAGATCTGCAAAAAATGATTTTGGTATTTTAATAAGGATTTCATTGAATCTGTAGATCACTTTGGGTAGTATATACATTTTAACAATGTTGATTCTGCTGACCCATGAGCATGGAATGGTTTTCTACCTGTTTATGTCCTCTGCTATTTCCTTCCTCAGTATTTCATAGTTCTCCCTGTAGAGATCTCTTACCTCCTTAGTTAAATATATTCCTAGGTATTTTATTTTCTTTGTTGCTATTGTGAAGGGTATTGAGTCTTTGATTTGGTTCTCAGTTGACTGTTGTTGGCATATAGGAATGCTACTGATTTCTCTACATTGATTTTGTAACCTGAGAATTTGCTGTATTTGTTTATCAATTCCAGTAATCTCAGGGCAGAATCTTTGGAGTTTACTAGATATAAGATCATACTGTCAACAAAGAGCGACAGTTTGACCTCTTCTGTCCTCATTTGGATGCCCTTGATTTCCTTCTCTTGTCTGATTGCTCTGGCCGGGACTTCTACCACTAAGTGGAATAGAAGCGATGATGGAGGGCAAATTTGTCTGGTTCCAGTTCTAAGTGGGAATGCTTTCAATTTTTTAACATTCAGTATGATGTTGGCTGTGGGTTTGTATAATATGGCAGATTGATCTTTTCCTTCATGGGAGAAAAATCAGATACTATACCACAGATTGAAATACTTAAGTCCATGGCAAGCATTAAAAGTAAGCTGAACGAAAAGTTTTCAAGTGGAGAAGCTACTTATTTATGCTTGATTAAGTTATTTGGGAAATAATATTTTTATATTCACCTTTAAATATTAACAAAAAAGTCAGGTGATTATAGTTTAAGGGGTATTTTTAGAAACTTGGATCTTGGACAATTAATATTCTTCTTCAATATCACCAATAACACTTTCTTGCACAAGGTCCATTTATCATCTACCTTGCTCTCAGGTTTGAGTATGTGTCACTGTGGTACAGTTTACTGCATGTGGCTGTATTTTACTTATCCTTGCTAATGTATCTGCTACATACTGAATCACTAATATTAGCTTTCTTTGCAGGTCACTCAGGGCAACATCATAGGGGGAAACATCATAGGGGGAAAATTCATGGGCACTCTAGGCAATTATTTCAAAAGGTTTATCCCTCTCTATGAGCATAGTATATGTTGTATACAAATTTCTACTTGTAAAAATAGAAATTCATTATTCTTAGTTTTGTTTTTATAATTATTCCCACTTAAATGTGATAGGGTAGAATATTAAAAGAATTATGTCAAACAGAGGGTAATTTTGCACAAGATATTAAAATGCTATCCTCTCCAGAAAGGTTAGAAAATATACTGAGTACTTTTAAACTTTTGATTTGTGTATATTAGAATTTATTATATCAGACACAGCAAAAGATTTTCTGAAGGAGCACTGGAATGATGATAATTTAGAAAGACCTGAAAAAATTGTTTCTCTTCTGGGTTCAAGGAAACAGTCAATATTTGGGAGCTCCATTGACTCCATACCCAGCAAAGGCATTTTTCCAATAGTGGGTCCCAGCAAGATGGGTAGTCCTATGTCAGGATAGATTGTTTAGACTGACTCTGTGTACTCTATAAAGTTAGGACAATCAAGAAGAGGATCAACCAGTGCACTCATTGTTTGCAACTGTAATGAAAATGTAATATCAAAATGATATTATAATAGCAATAATTAATGACAATGTAATAGACAAAACTTCTATAAGAATGTATTGAAAGGTTACTATACTTCAAGCCCTGTGCCTATCTATTTTTATATATGATTTCTTACTTTCACAATCCTTTCCACCTGATACTTTTTTATACTTTATCATTCAGTGATTAGAAATCGTAACATCGACAGCAAATAAAATAAATAAAAACAGAACAGACTAGAATAAAACTTAAGCAAGATAAAAATATGAAGTAGAATAGACAAGGATGATTAGATACAGGGCTAGATGATGATAAAAGAATACTGTTTCCAGGTCAAGATGAGGGTTTCTGAAGAATTTTTAAAAATCCAGTCAATGTGGCATTATTCCAACTCTGAATTTCACCAGGATGAGAACTCCAGTGATTGAGGCCCAAATGAGTACTCATATTTTACTGCAGAGGGATGTATACATTACAAGCATTCTAGATTATTTCTAAAGACTGCCTGGAACTCTTCAAAAGAGCAAACATTTTAAAAGAAGTTTGGATGGGTGAGGTTTTAAGAACTTGATTTTCTTTCAAATTCTAATCAAGTGCATTCTCTTGTTTGCCATGTGCATTCCTGTCATATGCAGGACAAGTGTTCTGATAATTGGTGATCTGTTAATGTTTAATAAATACATAACATGTCATTAATTTACTCATTTGTATTTTGCCTACTTTCAAAGATGAAAAAGAATTCACATAGTAAAACATCTATAATGTGTAATAACTAAGAGAGTCAAGCCCAAAAGAAATGAAATAACATAGTAAGAATTACACCAGACACTTGAAATCTTTGATTATCATGCTAATAGTTAGGCATTGGTTTTTGGTTTTTATATTTTGGAATTGATTTTATACTTTATGTATGTTATATACTTTGTATGTGTTTCTTGAAAGATAAGAGAAAGTCATTTAATAGTAGTATAAAAGAAACCATGTAAAATCATATGAGGAGAGAAAAGTTTTCCTTGGCACTGAACTATAAAAGAAATCTATCAGCAGACATTGAATAATGTAATTATGTGACTATGGTTTTACAAAAATGTACTAAAACATTCTTCAAATGGACATTTTATAGATTGCCATGTGCATGGATTTAAATTGTAATTTGGGGGATTTTTTTCATAAGGAGGAAAAAAATAAATGATTCAAGTGTTTTTCTCTCTTTTTAAAATTAACTATAGAACTTTTACAATTTGCTAGTATGCTTCCCAAAACAAGTTGTCCCCAAATCTGTATCACTCACTTCTAAATGTCTTGTAAGACTTTGAGATAAATAAATTGTCATCTCTTCTTCTAAAGATTTTGATTTTATATCTCTGGACTAGGATGCAGAAGTTCTATTTTAAATAAGCTTTCTCATTATTGCTGATTCACAGCCATACTTGGAAATACTACATTAGATTCCTGTTTTCATTTTCTCTTTCTAACACCAAAAGTCTCAATAGAGCTTTCAGAAAGTGCTAGATTACAGCCAATTTATGGGCAAATTCTTTCACAACTCTGTGACAGTATTCTATATTGTTTATTTAGGATAAATCCTTATATATTAGGTGCCAGATGTGAGTGAAGAAAGCTTTTCTATCTGTTGTGACAATTTGAGAGTTTGTCTTGAATTCATGCCAGATGGGATCATTAAACTTCCATATGGAGGTATGACACATGAGTGGCTATTTCTGATCAAGGCTGTCATCTTTTTCATTGGAGAGAAGCTTTATATACAAATAGCCTTTGCAAAAGTATTCAATTGATACTTCATGAAAAAGCAACAAAGGGGATGAAAACAATTTTATGTACTATTTTCTCACTGAGAGAATGTATATCCATCAGGAGTAAAATCATTAGGTCTAACATATGCTTGTTCCTTTTGCAATATAATATTTTGAGAAATATTATTTTTGAGGAACATATTATAGAGAAACATATACCGACAATTGTTAAGGGTAAAGATGGCCTGAAGTTTTAAAGGTTTCTAGTAGATTAGGAGATCTGTAATATAAAAGTGATCAATATCCATATGTTTTTCACATGTGAGTGAACTACACTTTTAGTTTATCTTGTTTTAAATAAAATGTTAGTTAAGATAAATAATTTGGCAAATTTGGTGGTTACCACTAAGATAATACCTAAGTTTTTTTTCTGGATTGTTGTTTTATATTTTATTAAGATGTTTCCATGCAAATATAGCTAAAGAATTCCAATAACTGAAGTTGAGGCAATTCTACCAAATGTGAACATTGTAATGGGAAATGCTTAACAACTTGCCCTATGATGGAAAAAAACAGTCTAATATGTAGCATTTGCCAATTTGAGTGGCATAAATACATCAACCATGGCTGATGTTAACCTACCAAGATTATGCTACTAAATGTGAAGTTGGACAAAAATGCAGATAATTAGATTTCATAAGCAGGTGTGAGCTGAATCCAGCACACTACTAATGTGTGTTTTAAACTTTCTGGATACCCAAAAAGCAATCACAGCAACAACAAAAATAAATAAATGGGACCCAATCAAATTAAAAAGCTTCTGTACAGCCAAGGAAACAATCAATAAAGCTAATATCCAATCTACAGAATGGGAGAAAATATTTTTATAGTATACATCTGCTAAAGGGCTGATAACCAGATTCTACAAAGAACTCAAGCAACTCAGCAAGAAAAAAAAAATCAAACAACCCCACTAAAAAGTGGGCAAAAGATATGAACAGAAGCTTTTCAAAAGAAGATAGACTAATGATCAACAAATATAGGAAAAAATGCTCAAAGTCCCTAATAATCAGGGAAATGCAAATAAAAATCACAATGAGATATTATCTAACTCCAGTGAGAATGGCTTTTGTCAAAAAGTCCCAAAACAATAAATGCTGGCATGGATGCAGAAAGATAGGAACTCTTACACACTGTTGGTGGGACTGAAATCTAGTGCAACCTCTATGGAGAATAGTATGCAGATACCTCAAAGAACTAAAAGTAGAACTACCATTTGATCCAGCAATCTAACTACTGGGTATTTACCCAAAGGAAAAAAAGACATTTTGTAAAAAAGATACCTGCACTTGAGTGTTTATAGCAATACAATTCACAATTGCAAAGATGTGGAAATATCCCAAGTGCTCATCAATACATGAGTGGATTAATAAAATGTGGTATATGTATAACATGGAGTACTACTCAGCCATAAAAAATGGTGAGCTAACACTTCTTGTATTAACTTGGGTGGAACTAGAGATCTTTCTTCTAAGTAAAGTATCACAAGAATTGAAAAACAAACACCACATATACTCCCTATTAAATTAAAACTAATCAATCAACATTTATGTGCACATATGGAAATAAAAACATCAGAAATCAAGTAGGCAGGAAGGGAGAGGAGGAAATGAGTAAATTCACATCCAATGGGTAAAATGCACACTTATCTGAGTGATGAGCACACTTATAACTTTGACTCAAACTGTACAAAAGCATTATGTAATCAAAACTTTTGTACCCTGATAATACTCTAAAATTTTTTAAAAAAGGAAATTAAAAAAAGAAGTGACATAGATGTTGAAATTAGCATCAAAGACATCAAAAGTTACCATAACTGTATTCCATATGTTCAAAATGTTAGGTAGAGGAAAGGGAGAGATAAAAAAATTATATTGAGGTGAAAACTGTAATGTCTGAGATAAAAAAAAAACACAACAGATAGGGTTAAGGTAGATTAAACATGGCAAAAAAATTAGTAAATTTGAGGACATAGCAGTAGGAGATATCAAAAATTAATGAATGGGGCCAGGTGCGGTGGCTCACGCCTGTAATCCTAGCACTCTGGGAGGCCAAGGAGGGTGGATCACTCGAGATCAGGGGTTCAAGATGAGCCTGAGCAAGAGCGAGACCCTGTCTCTACTAAAAATAGAAAGAAATTATCTGGCCAACCAAAAATATATATAGAAAAAATTAGCCGGGCATGGTGGCACATGCCTGTAGTCCCAGCAACTTGGGAGGCTGAGGCAGAAGGATTGCTTGAGCCCAGGAGTTTGAGGTTGCTGTGAGCTAGGCTGACGCCACGGCACTCACTCTAGCCCAGGCAACAGAGTGAGACTCTGTCTCAAAAAAAAACTAATGAATGAAAAAAGAATTTAAAAAAAAAGAGAGCATAATTGATCCATGAGTCAACTGTAAGTGGCCTAATACATGTGTAATTGGAGACTTCACATAGAAAGGGGGGTAGACAGAAAAGTATTTGAACAAATAAGGGCCAAAATTTTTCCAAATTCATTGTAAACTAAAAACCACGGATCCAAGCAACTCATGAACCCCAAGCACAAAAATCATTAAGAAAATTATAGTACCATATTAGAGTCAAAGAGCCCACTTATGACCTTCAAATATTTCATGATAATATAATAATTTTCATAAACTTTTACATAAGCAAAACCTCATTGATTCCACAAATCACTGTTCTGGGTTCCTGAAATCAAATTTTTCTTAAATAATTTGAAATTTCTTCTCTTGTAAATAGAGCAAATATTGGCTAGTCTTCACTGCTTAGCCTTTGTATTCAGAACTGTAGGTGTATCCTCATCTGATGAAGCTTTTTGAAAAACCAAAGAACTGGGGACACTTGGTGTGTCAGCAAGAGTCATCTGAGTTAAATATGAACTTCAATGCCAGGGAGAATTTTACCTTTGTATTTGGTTAAAGCCTTTCTCAAAACAAAAAGTTGATACTTTTAAACCCAGCATTTCAAATATTGTGAATTCTCAGATTATCAAAATAACAAAATGAATCACCAATAAAATTGTATGTGGGCAAAAAAAATAAATAAATAAATAAACTTTCTAGATACCAATAAAGAGCAATTCCTTTGTATTTCCTTTTTTATAAATCACTTTGTAGGAAGCAATTTCTTGTTCAACAAACACTTATAAAAAGCGACCAAATGGTACTTCCCTGATTATGTTACATAAGATTGTAATATCCATTTTGCTAGGACACTTCTCTCACACTGCCTTAGGTACAGCAAGTCCCACATGGCAAGGAACTGAGAGCAACCCCAGGCTGTCAGGCAATAAGAAACAGGCCATCAGCCCAGAAGGCCATAGGAAGTAAATTCTGCTAACAACCATATCAGCACTGAAGCGGATCCTTCCCCAGTCAAGCCTTGAGATAAAACTGCAACCCAGAGGGACACTGTGTCTGTAGTCTTACTGAGAACCCGGCTAAGTTGTGCCTGGACTTGTGACCCACAGGACCTATATGTTTTTTTTAACTGCTGTTTGTGGTAATATTATTATACATATATAGATAACTAATATAATTTGTATGGTACTTACTATGTGTCAGACACTATTCCAAGAATTTTAAAAATGTTTACTCTTTTAATACACAAAACTGTCCTAGGATAATATTAACTTCACTTTATAAATAAAAAAATGGAGGCACATAGTGGTTACATAACTTGTCCAAGTTTATTTAGCAAGCAAGTGGACAAGATGGGATTTGAGCCTAGGCAGCTGGGCTCTTAAATGTATATCATTAATCTCTAGAACATTTGCCTTGCAGTGTTCTTGTGACAAGCTTAATGGACCTGTTAGCCCCACCTAAAATGTCCAAACAGGATATATCATAATATGCTTCTTTGAAAAGATAATACTTTGTTAATGAAATGGAGCATAATAGGCTTGTATGCCACCCCATTTGAATTCCACTGAGGTATTTTCTCACAAACATTGCCAGGAAATTTTATGCTTCCTGGCAAGCTCAATCTAACCAAGAAATAGGATGCCTTAATTGGTTAGACAAGGGAGAGTTAAGATTGGTTTTAGCCAGTCCACAATCTGTTTAAAACACAGTCAGAGAAGAAATCTCTGCCAGAAGACAATTTAAGTAGGGAACTGTAAATATTTTAGCCAACATTATGTAATCATTGCTCCATCTTAACTATCATATCCCATAATTTCCATCTCCCACTTAGACTAAACAACCCTGATATTGCCCAATGTTAAAATAAGTTCAAAGGAAAATTTTAACTTGAGCTAAAAAATCCCTTTCATAAATAGAGCTAAGGAAATGACAGTTGATTAGAAAATAAATATCATGTTGCCACATTATTGTACCATATTATAATATTGGATATCAGTTACGGGTACTGTGATGCTAAATAGTGCCAGATTCTGAATGACATATAGGAGACTTTTTTAATACAAAGATGATAGTTGATTTCCTGAGTCAAACCAGATGTTCATCTCTATAAATTAAGTGGAAATCTCATCCCTATTATAGCATTTAAATTGTCTAAATTATTACATAATGTAATAAATATTGCCAATATTTAAAATATAGAAATGTGACAAATTTGTTTGCAACAACCCTACAAAATCCCCTACATGTTTATCCCTCCTTGCCATTTAAAGTACTTGAGCCATATTGGATAATTACACAAGCCCTGAATATATTTTTATACAAGTATATGTCTTCACACACCACCTGAGTCTATCTGCCTCCTATGTGATTACTGGGTAAACCAATTCTACGCTCTATTGCCTTGCCTCCTACCACTTCTTTACTTCTCAAATCTATGTCTATCATAACAATTTAAATTTTGTAATGATATGTTTATATGTATGTGTCATCTGTCAGACTATGAATTCCAGAGTTCCTATCATAGTCATCTTTTTATTCTCAGTGCCTAGCACATAGCAGGTTTTCAACAACATATTTGTTTATTTCATGAGTGAATGGATTAGTTAACAGTTGATATCCTCATAGAAAAGACATGCCCATGTACATAATAACTTCAGAGTATTGTTCACTTTATTGAATGTTAAAAGTATCAAACAAGACACTTGTATGATGTAACTATCCTTGGATTTGCCACATTAGAATGATATTTACCCGGATTGTCAGTCATGACAGATAAATGGAGTCACTAAATTCCTTCAATTTTAGGATTCATAAAAGATATTTGAGATATATCTATTTTTTTCTCCCTGTCTGCCTATGATAAAGACAGGAAATTCAGCAAGATGGAAACT
Source organism: Varecia variegata (assembly GCA_028533085.1). Classification (NCBI taxonomy): domain Eukaryota; kingdom Metazoa; phylum Chordata; class Mammalia; order Primates; family Lemuridae; genus Varecia; species Varecia variegata. The sequence continues at coordinate 98,987,931 of CM052439.1, read as the reverse complement.
CCTCATGTCTTACCAAGAAATACTTTAGTTTGTTTCAGTATGTCTGCCTTCAGAGTATTTTTCAATCATCTTCTGTTACTTTTAGTAAATCCTTCAGGAAGGGCAAAGAGATCAGAGAAAGAAAGTGAGAACAAAGAGACAGTACTATATAATTCATTTATCCAGGTAAATCTATTTCCATAACACTGGTTTTTCTATCCATTTGAGCTCATGTATTAATAATTAACTCAAAGCTATAAGCAAATTACATTTAGTTCAAAACATTTCCACACATGATCTGTTCTGTCGGAAAATATTTACCAAGATTCCCATCTCACTGATAGAAAAAATATATATATATAAAAAATTTCCAATTGCATCATATATGTGGTTTTGGTGAACTTTGGTTTCATGACCATGAAAAAAGACAGATTAAAGGCTGCGTTTGCATGGAAACAATAGGCATCCTTTTACATTTAAAAGTCTTGGCATGACCCTTTAGACTGATAGACTTATTTTCCTTGACTTAAGGCAAATGCCACTGAAAAAGGTAACATTGCAAACTGTTAAATCTCATAGCTGATTCAAAACACTCCTCTTTTCCTTTCTTTCCCTTGCCAAAACGCCAGTCTAGAAATGTAGCTCTCATGTCATAGGGGTGATTGGTATTAGGGTTTTCCTTCTAGCATTCATCCCCTGAGGTTGTGCGATGGAAACCGTAGAAATGGGAAACAAATGTCCTCCTCTCGTACTTGGAGCAAATTTGCTAAATTCTCAGTTTGTTGTCACTTCTCTGTTTAACACTAACTGGAAGTTGGTTCCCTTTTGTAGCAGCCAATAAAATATTCATTCTTTTGAGATTATTTTTGGTTCTTTAAGAGACTTCCTCCCTATGCACAATTTCCTGATGGTACAGACCTGTCTCTGGCTTCAGCTTCTTTTTAAAGTTTCTCAGATCACCTTCTGCTATGGGTGGTCCACTGAATAAGTTTATTTTTACTCTAAAATAAACCACCCCAAAACGTAGTGACCTTACCACAGTATCAGTGCTTACAATTACTACAATTATCACTAGTTGTTCTTCTGGTATGGGTTAGCTTGTCTGATCTCTGTTTGGCTAAGTTAGGCATCTGTAGCCAACTAACAGGTTACATGATGCTTAAGGACAGCCTTGCTTATGAGTTTGGGAGTTGATTAGCTGAGGCACTGGAGATCTTATCTATGTGTTTTGTTGGGTTTTGGGATTTTTTTTTTCCAGAATGTTAGCACAGGCTTATTCACATGGTCATCCAAGCTTTCCAAGTGCAGCAAGAGAGGACAAGTCCCAATACATAAGAACTTTTCCAGAGAGAGGAATGCTTCTTTTGGACAGACAATTCTACCTAGACCCCTCTTGTTCCTTCCTGCAATATTCTTAAATAACTAAGTTGAGGATGTACATACTGAGTGATTCAAAATAACTGATAATTTTCTATTTCTTAAAATTTAGTATATACTGGTATGTTTGCTATTTCTCTTTTAATTAAATTCCTTACATTTAAATTATTTTAACTGTATCTGTGTATATATACACACATATTATTTTTATGGTATATTTTAATGTAAACACTTTTAAGGATGTGGTAATAGAAGATATAAATAGACCTATGAATTGAAGAGATCTACCAGGTTGGCCCCTAGCATTTCTTGGCTTAGCAATGTAAGAATTAATCAATTATTATTTGCAAAATGTCAATAATTGGAGAGAAAATAATAGTGAAAATAATGGCTGTTAATAAAATGGAATCTTTTACAGACACACTATCTGACTAAAAATAAAGCTGATAAAATTTACTTTCCCATCTTCCTATGTTGTTTCTGGCTACAATGGAATGAAACTAGAAATAAACAAAAGGGAGATAGCTAGGAAATTCCACTGAACTTAAAATTAAAGAAAACATTTATAAATTATAATGGGCCCATAAAGAAACCACAAGAGGTATTAGCAAATATTTTAGAATCTATGGTATTTCTTTATTATGAATACTAATCTTTTTTAGTGTGCATTTGCAAATAATTTCTTCCATTCAGGGCTTATATTTTCACTTTATTATTCTTAAGTATAATATAGTTATATTTACTGGTCCTCTCATTTATTATCTTTGCTTTTCTGTCTTCATTAAAACATTTCCCTTTGGCCGGGCGCGGTGGCTCACGCCTGTAATCCTAGCACTTGGGAGGCTGAGGCGGGCGGATTGTTCGAGCTCAGGAGTTCGAGACCAGCCTGAGCAAGAGTGAGACCCCGTCTCTACTAAAAATAAAAAGAAATTATCTGGCCAACTAAAAACATATATATAGAAAAAATTAGCCGGGCATGGTGGCGCATGCCTGTAGTCCCAGCTACTCGGGAGGCTGAGGCAGTAGGATCGCTTGAGCCCAGGAGTTTGAGGTTGCTGTGAACTAGGAGGACGCCACGGCACTCACTCTAGCCCGGGCAACAAAGCGAGACTCTGTCTCAAAAAAAAAAAAAAAAAAAAAAACATTTCCCTTTATCCTAAAGTAATATTTCATTGCACTTTTCTTTCCCAGACCTCTTTATGTTGGAAGATCCTCAGAGTTCAAGCTAGATTTTCTTTTATTGTTTAATTATGTGTATTTCCTTGGTGACTTCAATCAATATCACAATTCCATAAGCCATGTTTATGTCAAATATTATAAAGCAATATCTCTTTATCAGAATATACTCATCAATACCAGGTATACTCTTCAAGTGCCTATCCAATATCTCTCCCTAGATGTTTAGTAAACATTTTGAACCCAAAGACTTCTGATGTTGCCCCTCAAATCCCCTCCTTCCACAGCCTTCCTGGTAGCAAATGATAGAAACACCACTGTTTCAATTGATCAAACCAAAAATCATATATTTTTCCTTGACAATATTCTTCCTGTCACATTTTACAATCTGTGTAAAAATCCAGTTGACCTTATCTCCAAAATATTTTCACAATCTGACATGTATCTCCACTGCCATCATCTTGGTCTCATTCATCATGATGTTACACTCAGATTAAGGCCATACACACCCATCTCCAGATTTCTCTTGCTTTTATTTTCTCCCTACCTGCTTCAGTGCATTCTCCAAATAACAGCCAAGGTAACAATTTAAAATGTAATTCCAATAATGTCACCTTTCCATATTTTATTACCACAAATAGAAAAATAGAAACCTTGTACCTATTAACAGTCACTCTCCTTTTGTCATATTCCTCTCAATCTCTGGCAATTACTAATCTACTTTCTGTGTCTATGGATTTTCTTATTGCAGACATTTCATATAAATGTAATCCTGAAATATGTGGTTTTTGTGTCTACCTTCTTTGAATTAATGTAATATTTTCAAGATTAATCCAAGTTGTAGCATGTATAAGTACTCATTCCCATTCCTGGCTAAATAATATCCCATTGTATAGAGATTTATATATGTGTGTATATATATATATATATATATATTTTGTATTCCTTCATCCTTTGATAATCATTTAGGTTGTTTTCCATTTTTTGGTTATTATAAATAATGCTGCCATGAACATTAATGTCCAAGTTTTTGTGTGGACGTGTGTTTTTAATTATCTTGTGTATATACCAAGGAGTGGAATTACTGAGTCACATATTAACTCTATGTTTAATTCTTTGAGGAAATGCCAAACTACTTTCCAAAGTGATTGTGACATTCTACAATCTCACCAGAAATATATGAGAATTCCAATTTTTCTACATCCTGGCTAACACTTCTTATTGTCTGTCTTTGTGATTATAGCCATGCAGTGGGTAAGTGGTATCTCATTGTGGTTTTGATTTCCATTTTCCTAATGAGTTATATGGGAGTTTACTTAGAATTAGACATATTAATATTTAATAAAGTTTTTTTGCAAAGTTATAAAATTTAATTTAGGAATCATTTCAAAAAGATTCTGCTTCCCTACATCATGTGCAAAACTTAAAGTATTTTCATAAATAAGAAATGAAATAGAAATTTTAAAAATATTATTTAGACGAATTTTTTTTTTAAAAATTTGAAATGTGCTTTGAATTAAGACCACTAATGTAGTTTTTAGGTGTATAAATATCAATTTTCTACTCATCTATTAACCTTTAATAAAAATAAAAAATGTAATTCATCATATATGGTAAGGGCTCATGTTTGTCCAGGCCCTTGTAATTACTAGCTTTACTGCAAAGCTTTGTAAAAGTGTCAACATAACTGCAAACATTATTTGTTTTCTTTGTGTCATTTATTTAGACACATTTAGTAGATAATAAAAATATACTGAATACGTACATTGATTGGCATGTAAACAATGTATTCATTCATAAGTTCCTACTTTGTACTAGGTATCATTTACATCTTTAATTATGAATCAAATTTATGTTGATTATGTATCTTTATTTTAAAGTTTGGGAAAATCCAGATTAATTTACAAACTTATACTCAATGTCATGTTAGCATTTTTAGGCAAGGTTTCCATGACATTTACTTGTCAATTCAATGTAACACCATTGTATTATTTTCAAGTTTCATAAATTATACATAGTAATAATAATGAAAAAAGGGAAACACTTCTGGTTTCCAGTCTGGCACATAACGCTAGCCAACCCACAGCATCTCAAAGAAATAACCAAAGAATTGTCAACATGGTGGAAAATGGGAATCAGTGTCAGAAAAGAAAAAGGTTCTTTGCATGTGAGACAATTAAAAATGTCAAAAGATAAGGTATAAATGAGAGAGACTACTTGAAAAACATAAAATAGGACATAGAAAACATGATTCACATTCATGTGAAGGAAAAGCCCAACTCTGTAATAAGTGGAAGACACAAACAGGCAACAGAAATGTTCCCCACTCAGAGTGCTTGGGGCTGAAAACTGAAAACAGGAGAAGTTGGCTGGTATATTAGAGTTGTGGCTCCATTCTTGCCTCTGGGAGACATTTCGGATGCTAGAGACCCAGACTGTGGGATTTTGGCAGTGCTCACTGCTGGGTTAGATCTGTATGAGGGGACTCATCGAGATAATTCTAAATGGAGGCAGGTAAGCCAGAGAGAAAGTGGACACTGAAATTAACTTAAACGCTACAAGGAGGAAAACTCTCAAAAGCAGAGGAAAAGATTTGTGCTCTGTATGCTTTTGCCTTTTAATTTCTTTCCTTTTCATTGGCACATGGAACACTGATGCAATAAAATAAAATTATTCTGAATTTTTCTTCATTTGTTTGTATATTAAAGATTTATGTAGGGACACCGTGATCTTTAAGAACCCATAAAAAACAGTAATTTTACATAAACATATAATTAATTTTATAAGAATAGTGAGAAAACAGAAAATTCACAATATAATTTTTAAAATATAAGTATTTAAAATGTTTCCTTCTTTGGATTAGTTGCAATTAAGAACAGGGTGAACATTTTCAAAAATCTCTAATTTATATTTTCAAAGAGATTTAAAGATAATCATGTATGTAATTTAACTGGAAAGTCATGAAAAGGGAACAGAATATTGTTTAATAAAACATAATTTATTTTGAAAAATGTGTGAAAATTTAAACATCGTACTGAGTTCTGTAATAGAACAAATCAGCAAATTAGAAGACAAAACCAAAAACATTCTATAACACAGGAATGAGATAAAAAAATGAAAATTTATTAATCACAAGAAAGCTGTAGAGAAGTCTCAAGACATTCAATATGTATATCAAGAGAGACACATTTCATAAGCTTGAGAAATTAATGTGGGTTTTTTATGTATAATTGACTTCTAATTAATTACTCCTGTCCCTAACAAACATATTTACAGGGAATCTTCCTCTTCACCTTCAGAAGTCTACTAACAGAATGATCTAAAAAAAACCCTAACATTCAGTCACATTTGGAGTTGTACTTCAAAAGCTTTCGTCCCTAATAGGAAAGAGAGAGCTGTAAATTCCAATCTGTTGATTTGCAATATGTTCAATACATTGTTCATTAGTGCTTTGCTGCCATCATGGCTACATACTGCAGTTCGAAAAAACAGTTTCAAAGAGGCTGATGGGCAATTTTTGAAGGAATGTCCTTGCATAGGCAATGGTTCAGATGCTTGAACAGGCACTATGGGACATTCTACTTCCTTAGGTTGTACTCACATGCTCAGCCAGTTTTCATTAAGCCAGGCTCTGTGCCAGGGTAATCAAGTCCAGACACCTTAGCAGGTTCATTTGCTCTCTCAGCCAGAAGAAAACCAGACTCACAAGCTCTTGTCTTGAGTTTAAATCCTCAGCTCAGATTTCTACTTTCTGCTTCTTGAGTCTTCCTTTGGGAACTTTCATGACCTTTCATGCCTATAAACTTTGTTCTAGGCCCTTCTGTGCTAATCCAGTGAAATTCCCTGACTGTAATTTTGTGGACAGAGATTCTGGTCTTGGTTTCTGCATTTGTAACAGTCCTACACAGAGTCAGCTATATATTTAATAATTTGTGGACCTCAATGCAAAATGAAAATGTGAAGTCTAGAAACTGCTCCTCTTTGTCTACCTGTGACTTTTTTCTTTAAGCTCATTTTAAATACTACTTCACCCTGAGACTGTATTACATATCCCTTTTGTGTGCAAAGTACCTACCCAAATTGTATCTTAAATCACGCCACTTTCTAAGACCCTATTTACTTCTCTATGCCCACCTTAAGATTGAAGGTCATTAAGAAATAAAATTTATTTTGCTCACCAATGCATCCCTAAAGCCTTGCACAGTGTCAGATAGATAGTAGATTTTCAATAAATATTTACTAAGTGAAACAGACATCTATCTATTTGAACAAGGGAGATATAACTAAGGTACAACCATTCATTAATGGACATTTAACCTAATTTCCAATGAAAATAAAATGTTGTAGAAATGACTGCAGCTATACACTGCATAGGTTGTATATGGTCTTATTTATTTGTAAATTGAAATGACACTGTACAAATGACCAATATATGACCATCTAAGTGAAATTAAGTTAGCAAAAAGGACTATACAGGTAAACATATCAGTACAGGCTAATATTGTGAGAATGTGTCCCTCTTAAATTAAGTTTATGCCTTTATTTTCATTTTAGTCATTCAATATCTTCTACTAGTGCTTTGAATATTCTTACTGAGTTTTAGCTCATCAAAAACAGATGGGATTAATACAGTTCATTAAATTTAAAAAATAATAAACATAAATACCATATACTCTACAGAATAAGAAAAAAAATTAATACCTGATTTTGGAAGCTCAGAGGCAAGATGGCTGACTAGAGACATCAGTTGACAGATCATCTCGGAAAGAAGGAAAAGTTTTAGATTTAAAAAAAAAGAGAAGCCCAGGTGCAATTCTGAGGGGAAAGTGCCAGAACCTACCACAGGAAGAAGTTGTGAAGCAGAACAAGCAGTGAGATTTCTTCAGAGATCAACCCCTGAGGAATTTGGAGCCCATGGAAAGTGTAGGTGGGGGTGTTTGTTTTTCCTCCCCTGCCCTCTGGCAGACTGCAGGCTCCCAGACTGTTGGAGAACCTCTCTACCCTCATGAACCCCAAAGCTGCTGCTGCCAGTGAACTGGGAGCTTCTTGAGAACAGAACACCAGGCTGCCAGGGCCCTCAGGGTCACTCCCCATCACCAAACCTGAGGCAGGGGAGTGCATACCATACTGCTTCTCCACCCGTTGTGTGCTTTTGTCCTCCCCAGGATGCTTCAGTCCTTCAGTTTGCTTGTCATTGGTACCCACACACAGCTTTCCCAACTCCTGCCCAAGTGTGGTATCCACTGAGGGTCGGTGAGTCGGAGGGGAACTGTTTGATCCCAGAGCTTAGACATTCAGGGTGGGCTGCCTTCAGCAGAGAGTAGAGTGCAGAAAACCAGCGAGCCTCTCAGGACAAAGGGGACCAGAGTTATAGCTCTCATCCATTCAGAGTCTCCTCCTGCTCTTCTCTTTCTGTCTCCTGCCCACAGCTGCTGACACAGCTGTGGCAGTTCCCATGTGAGTCAGCATGGGTGTCCCAAGCAATGATTGAGCTAGAGTTCTCAGAAGCAGCTTCCTTTAAAGACCTACAGTGGACCAAGGGGTACTCAGACTGTGAGGTCCCTGCCCACTGGCCCTACCTGGTGCTGCCCACCTGGCTGCTCCAGCAGATAAGGACATAACCTGAAGTGGAGGTACATTAATCCTGCTTGAACACTCCATGGGCAATTCGGGACCGGCACCATTCTCCTTGCATGGTCAGGGATTGAACTTGGGGGATCAGAGGACAGGCCTGTAGGCAAGAGCCTATAGCCATAGGACTCAATCATGTTGCTTGGGGGCATGGAAGGGGGATTTGTGAACTAATCTTGGTGGGGGGGGTGGCGAGGGAGAACATGAGGCAGAACTAAAAGGAAGGTGTCATGTGGATCTGTTTTTGTGGAGTCTGAATGCAGGCTTGTCAGACTCTGCCCCACCCAGCCTCACTCCTCCACCTACCTCTGCTATGGTGGAGAATAAGTAGTCCCCTGGGAGCTTCAAGCTCCCACGCACCACCTGGGGCATCAAAGTGCTTCTCGTGATTGACTAGAGCCAGTCACAGGTCCCACAAAACCACTGCAACTAGATCTATTCTGCAAACACCACCTATGGGCAAGGAGGAAAACTCATATATCCCATTATAGCATTTACTGATTTGACCATAGGGGGCATGGCTGACCCATGAGTGACACCTACTGACTTAGAGATTAAACTGGATATCACAATATAATTTATACTGTTAAGAAGACCACAGGGCTGGGGAAAGAGAAAAGATTTCAAACACCTCTATCTCTGCTTGTCTAAAAGAGACAGGAAATCTGCCTATGCATATAGTACACCACTCCTACAGACTCCAAATTAACTAGCAATTGAGAAAATCACATTAAGGATATCTATAACCTAGCTATCCATCCAGAACCTAAACCCCCATCAAAGTACCCACAAGCAAAGCCAAAAATCCTTACTCAACATATGCTACAGGCACAGCTAAAGAATGAAGGGGAAAAAATCCCAACTAACCAGAAGAAAATCCAAAAACAAGAAATGACATCTGCTCCATATGAGAAGGAATCAGCACAAGAACTTTGGAAATTTGAGAAATGAAAGGACCCACACCAAAGAAGCGCATCTGCTCTCTAGCAATGGATCCCAATACAAATGAAAATACTCACATGACAGATAAAGAATTCCAAATATGGATTGTAAAGATGCTCAATAAGATCCAAGAGAAAATGGAAAGTCAACTCAAACCAGAAAAATAATTCAGGAAATGAATAAAAAATTTACTCAAGATATTAATATATTTAAGAAAAATAGAACTTCTGAAAATAAAAAATGTATTTAGGGAAATACGAAACACAGTGAAAATTCTTAAGAATAGATTAGACCAATGAGAAGAAAGAATTTCAGAGCTTGAATACAATTTTTTTTTCAAACTAACACAGTCAGTCAAACATAAAGAACAAAGAATCAAACGGAAGAAAGTCTAAGAGAAACATAAGATTATCCAAAATGGTGAAATATAAGAATCATAGGCATACCTGAGGTGAAGAAGAAAAAGCAATAGATCTGGAAAACCTATTTGAGGGAATAACTGTGGAAAACTTTCCTGGTCTTGCTAGAGATTTAGACATCAAGATACAAGAAGCACAGCACCACCTGGGAGAATCATAGCAAAAAGGAAATCACCAAGGCATATAATCAGCAGACTGGCCAAAGTCAATGTGAAGGAGGAATTCCTACAATGCATGAGGTAAAAACATCAAGTGAATTCCAAAGGAAAACCCATCAGACTAACAGCAGACTTCTCAACAGAAATCTTACAAACCAAAAAGGAATGAGGTCCTATCTTTCATCTCCTTAAACAGAATAACTGCCAACCAAGAATTTGGTGTCCTACAAAACTAAGTTTCGTAAATGAAGGAGAAATAAAGTCTTTCCCAGACAAGCAAACATTGAGGAAATTTGTCCCCACTAGGTCTGCCCTACAAGAAATGCTTAAGCTTGTTCTATAGTTGGTATAAATACATCCAAAATTAAAACTCATGACTCTTATAAAACAGTAACACAAAGGAGAGGACAAAGAAACTAGGTAACAAGGACAAAGAAACTAGGTAACAAGGACAATGATCACCAGAACAGTGCATTACATATCTATGCTAACATTGAATGTGAACAGTCTTAATGTTGCCTTTAAAAGATGTAGACTGGCTGAATGGATTAAAGATCAAAACCTAAATATATGCTCCTTTCAAGAATCCCACTTAACTTGCAAACTTCTCATAGACTCAGGGTAAAGGAGTAGAAAAAATATATTCCAAGCAAATGGAAACCAAGTGATCAGGGAATAGCAATTTTCATATTAGATAAAACAAACTTTAAATCAACAGTGATTAAAAAAAAGATAAAGATGGTCATTACATAATGACAAAGGTATTGGATCAATTCCACAAGAAGATAAAACAATCCTAAATACTTATGCACATAACACAGACGCTCCCAGATTCATAAAGCAAATTCTACCAGATTTAAGGAGAGAAATAAACAGCAACATCACAATAGCTGGAAAATTCAAAATGCCACTGACAGAACTAGACGGATCATCAAGGTAGGAAAACAACAGAGAAACACTGGACTCAAATGAGACTCCAGAACAAATGGACCTAACATATATTTACTGAACATTCCACCCCAAAACTACTGAATATGCATTCTTCCATCAGCACTTGGGATATATTCCAAGATAGATCATATATTAGGTCACAACACCAGTTCCAGCAAATTCAGAAAAATTGAAATCACACCATGTATCTTCTCAGACCACAATGGAATAAAACTAAAAATCAATTCCAAGAGGAACTCTCAAAACAAGAAAAATGCATGGAAATTAAAAAATCTAATGCTGAATGATCCTTGGGTTATTGACAAAATCAAGATGGAAATAAGAAAAATTTTTAAATTGCAAGACAGTGGAGACATAAACTTCCAAAATCTATGAGATACAGAAAAAGCAATGCTGAGAGGAAAGTTCATAGCCTTCAGTGCTTACATCAAAAAGACAGAAAGATCACAAATTACCAACCTACTGTCACAACTCAAAGAACTAGAAAAAGAAGTACAACCAAACCCAAATCTAGCAGAAGGAGAGAAATAACAAAGCACAGAGCAGAACTAAACAAAATGGAAACAGAAAAAAAACACACAAAGAATCAAAAAAACAAAAAATTGGATCTTTGAAGAGATAAACAAAAGTGATAGACCACTAGCTAAATTAACCAGAAATGGAAGAGAAAGGACACAATAGGCTCAATCAGAAAGGAATATGAAGACATTACAACTGATAGCACAGAAGTACAAAATATTATCCATGAATACTACAGAAACCTCTATGCACACAAGCTAGAAAATGTAGAGGAAATGGATAAAATATTGCAAACATACAACCTCCCTCCCAAGCCTTAATCAGGAAGAAATAGAAATCTTGAACAGACTAATAGTGAAAGCAAGACTGAAACTGTAATAAAAATCTTCCCAAGAAAAAAAAGCCTTGGATCAAAGGGATTCACAGCAGCATCCTACTAGAACTACAAAGAAGAACCGACACCTGTTCTTCTGAAACTGTTCCATAACATTGAGGAATGAAACTCTTCTAATTCATGCTAGTATACAAAGCTAGTATTATACAAAGCCAGGAAAAGCCACAACAATAAATGAAAACTATAGACCAATATCCCTTATGAACATATGCAAAAATCCTCAACGAAGTACTAACAAACCAAACTCAACAGATAATCCACCATGATCACCTAGGTTTCATCCCAGGAAGGCAAGAATGGTTCAACATATGCAAATCAATAAATGTGATTCACCACATAAATAGAATTAAAAACAAAGTTATGATCATCTCAATAGTTGTAGAAAAAAACATTCAATAAAATCCAGCACCTATTCATGACAAAACTCTCTACAAACTAGGCATAGAAGAAACAAAACTCAAAATAATAAAAGATATATGTTACAAACCCACAGCCAACATCATAGTGAATGGAGAAAAGCCTAAAACATTCCTCCTAAGAACTGGAACAAGATAAGTGTGCCCACTGTCACCATTTGTATTCAGCATAGTACTGGAAGTCCTAGTCAGAGCAATCGGGCAAGAGAAAGAAAGAAAGGGCACATAAATCATGAAAGAGGAGGTCAAATTATCCCTGTTTTCTAACAATATGATCTTGTATCTACAAAACCCTGAAGACATTACCACAAGACTGCTAGAATCGACAAATAAATTAATCAAAGTCTCAGGTTACAAAATCAATGTACATGAATCAGTAGCATTTCTATATACTAACAGCAGTCAAGCTGACAGGCAAATAAAGGGCTCAATACCATTTACAATAGCTACAAAGAAAATAAAATACCTGGAAATATACTTAAGGAGGTAAAGATCTCTACAAGGAGAACTGCAAAACACTTATGAAAGAAATAGTCAATGACAAAAACAAATAGAAAAACATCTCGTGCTCATGGATTGGAAGAATCAACATTGTTCAAATGTCCATACTGCCCAAAGTGATTTCAGACTCAGTGGGATTCTAATCAAAATACCAGTGCCATTTTTCACAGATCTAGAAATAATAATCCCAAACTTCATATGGAACCAAAAGAGAGCCCAAATAAATGAAGTGATCTTAAGCAAAAGGAACAAATCTGGAGGAATCATATTATTTGACTTCAAATTATACTACAAGGATATAGTAAATAAAACAGCATGGTACTGGTGTAAAGGTAGAGACATAGATTAATGGAACAGAGTAGAGAACCCAGAAATAAGATCACATAGCTATGACCAACTGATTTTTGACAAAACAGAGAAAAACATACACTGGGGAAAGGATTCCCTGTTTGATAATAGGTGCTGGGAAAATTGGATAGCCACATGCAGAAGAATGAGTCAGGATTTCTAACTCTTGCCATATACAAAAATTAAATCAAGATGGATCGAAGACATAAATGTAAGACTTGACATCATAAAAATTTTGGAAGAACTATAGGGAAAAACTCTTCTAGATATCAGCATAGGCAAAGAAATTTATCACTAAGACTCCAAAGGCAAATACAGTAACAGCAAAAATAAATGAATAAGACTTAATTAAATTAAAAAGTTTCTCCACAGCAAAGAAAATAATCAGCAAAGTAAATAGACAACCTACAAAATGGGAAAAAATATTTCCAAACTAAATATCTGATGAAGGGATAATATCCAGAAACTGCAAAGAGCTCAGACAAATCATCAAGAAAAAAAGCATATAATGCCATTAAAAAGTGGGCAAAATATATAAACAGTATTTTTTTCAAAAGAAAATATATAAATGGCCAGCAGATACATGAAAAATTTTCAACATCACTAATCGTCAGGGGAATGCAAATTAAAACCACAATGACATACCACCTTACCCCTATCAGAATGGCCACTATTAAAAAATAAAAAATATATATATATATATGTTTGTGTGGATGCAGTGAAAAAGTAACACCTATACATTGTTGGTGGGACTGTAAATTAGTCTAAAATGTATAGAAAACAGTATGGAGTTTCCTCAAAGAACTAAAAGTAGACCTACCGTTTGAAACAGCCATCCCACTACTGAGTATCTACCTAAAGGAAAAGAAGTCATTAAATCAAAAAGACCCCTGTACCCAAGTGTTTACTGCAGCACAATTCACAGTTGCAAAGATATGGAATCAACATAAGTACCAATTAACTGATGAGTGGATAAAGAAAACATGGAGTGTGTGTGTGTATATATGTGTGTGTGTGTGTGTGTGTGTGTGTGTGTATATATATATGCCATGGAATGAATGAAATAATGTCATTTGCAGCAATTTAGATGGAACTGGAGAATATTATACTAAATGAAGTATCTCAGCAATGGAAAAACCAATACCACATGTTCTCACTAATAGGTGGGAGCTAAACGATGGGTAGACATGGTCATAAAGTGGTGTACATTCAAATCTAGGAAGCAGGGGAGGGTGGGAAGAAGAGTGAGGGATGGAAACTTACCTATCGGGTACAATGGTGACGAGCACACTAAAAGCCCTGCTTTCTGCATTGTACAGTTCATCCATGTAACAAGAACACTTGTATCCCCTAATATTTTGGAATAAAAAAATGAAAGGAAAGAAGATATTTTCAAAAAAAAATTAATGCCTGAAACTAAAATAACCATGAAGGAATTCAAACATTCTATACCAAGAATGGGCAGAGTTAATTGGCATGAAGGTTTGTGAATGAGAAAGTCCTTAAAATAAAAGTTAGAAAACAGAAAATCACCTTTGGGATAAACAGGATCATACTGAGAGGAGGAACAAAACCCAGCCATACGCAGAGCAATTGAGACTTTTCTTGCAAATCCACATATAAAAAGTGACAGCAAACTTCAAAGATTCAATTTAACTAAGTGTTTTAGTGTCTTTTTGTCCTTGGCAACTGTGAATTCTTTCCTAAAGAATTACTCCTTACTGAAATAACTGAATGCTGAATACATAATGATAAATAATAATATCCAAAGCAGTTAAGACCAGATAGAGGCAGAACAGACAATGATTATGTAGTTTGAAGATAAAGGAGTTTAAACTTTTAGAAACATTAATCTGCTTGGTTTTGAAAATCTTTTTGCCAATATAATTGAACAAAAGAATTAATGCACAACACTAATAAAGACAGCTTTTACATGCTTTCCCTTTGTTTAATTTTTATCACATTCTTGATGCATTGCCAGAATTTTGTTTTTTATGTTAATATGGAGTGCCCTGCATGTTGGATTTCTTTCTCATTTGAATATAAGAGTAATTAATTTTTTTTTAGAGAAGCAGAAAATTAACAGTACTATATTTGTTTTTAACTCTAGACTTTCAATAAGTAGGCATTCCAGATCATCAGTAAGACCTTTATTTAAGTTTTTATATCTCTCAAAGCCTCAAGATTGAAAAACTGAAAGTTGGAGATTAATTCTGTTCCTCAATATTGCCAAGTCCATTTCTCCCTCAGGGATGTTGTACTGTGCTCTGTCTTCTGTCTAAAATATTCATTTACCAGGTCCTTGTTTGGCTGGATCTTTCTAAATATTCAGTTTTCTGTTCAATGTCAGCTCCATAAAGAAGCCTTCCTCAACCACCCAATTAGCACACCCTACCCAATCTCTATCACAGCATTCTGCTTTATTTTCCTTAACATAATGATTTATATATAGATACATGGATACATATATTATAGATGTACATCTATAGATCTATATTAATCTATGAAAATACCAGAGGAGGTGTACCCCAGACCAAGAGTACATGCAGAAATCTCTATAATTCCTGTGTTCCTGCAGACTTTTGAGGGTATGCACTGTGAAGTCCCTGACTGGCTGTGGCACCCACAGCTTCTGTGGGTTCCTCTGCTCATCAGCAAATCTCTAGATTTACCACCAGAAGCAGTAGCCCTTGTGACTTCTCAAGATCATCAGTCATGTGTAATGGACCTACAGTAGATATTCTTAAAAATAAATGGACACAGCCTAAAAGTGGTTGTAAGGACTGTTAGGCAATAATAGGCAAAAAATGAAAGTATTTTCTCCTTCATTTTTGTGGATAACTGTTATGTATCCTTATACGTTCATTTTTATACATAGGTCTAAAGAGGTATTTAGTAGTCACTTATTATATTTACTACATAACTACTAAAAATAGTAAATACGTGTTGTCCTTCTTTGTTCTAAAAAATGTTTATTTGCTGATCAATTTAACCTTCACACAAATGCAATGAAGTAGGTACTTTTATTAGCACAAGTTTCTCCAATGAGAAAGTGAGGCACAGAAAGGTTAAATAACTTGCCCAAAGTCACACAAGTGTTGGAGCCAAGATTTTAACCCTAACCTATTAAAGTGTATGTAAATTTGGCATTGATTAACATAAATAAATGTTTTCAAGGTGTTTTGTGTTTTTTTTATTTTTTTAACTTTTACAATGCCAGAGCATGTGGTTTTTAAGTGGTCTTTCAGGTCTTTTCTTCACATCTGTAAGGACCGTGATGAAAGCTTTTAAGAACTTCTGAATTAGTGGAACACTTGCAGTGGGCTGTGGAGAGACACAGAGTGTGTCTTTTCCATACCTGACAGGTGCCAGTGGCAACAGAACCAGGCAATCATTCACACCTAAGGGGAAGAAGAGAAATTTTCTGTAAGAAGGAAAAAAAAAAAAACTGTAAAAAGATTAACACTCAAAGAGGCAGGAGCTCAGAGTGTCAATATTTTGTGATTACATTCTTGTCCCTAATTTGTATGAATCAGGATGGGGAAACCTGAGAATCAGCGGTTACGTATAGCTTAGAAATAAGTTTGGCCAAAATTTTACACAGTGATCATAATAATCAGTCAGCAGTTTCAATATAATTAAAGTGAATATATCTCCCAAATATGCTATTTGTATTTTTCAGAATAAGCATTTTAGGCCTCATGGTATTTCAAAATGGGTGCCAGTCATGAGAAAATTAGGTATTTGAAAATGACAAGCATCTGAAAACTGGTAATTACTGTGGAATTTGGCACTAAACTTTAATTATCAAAGTTTCCATGGTGATATTTTAGTTATAATGTTATCTCTGAAGTGTTCTGGGATAGTACCCAATTATTCACTAAAATATTAAATAATTCCCCAGTGTACTCAGCTAAAAAAATGGCTGTATAATATTAAAGTATTTAATACTATGTGTCATTCAAAAGTTGAATTAATATGACTATAACCCAATAATATGTCTTAGGACCTGGCAACATCATGAAATGAATACTCTTTGTATCTGTTACATTTATTTAATATTGTAAATTCACTAAAGAGGCTGGTAGTTTTCAAATAGAAATCATAATTATTGAGTCAATAGTCATTAAATTTTGTCATAATTACATTTAATAGCAAAATATTAAGGAAAGTGTACCTTAGACTTCACTTCTATCAGAAAAATCTGAACAGAAGACATTCAATTCCACAATTCTTGAACATCAGACACAAAATAACATCTGCCACATTATTTTTCTAATATAGAGAAAAATGTCTAAAAATGATAATTGAAATATTTCATATTTGATGTTTTGCTTGATTTATTTTTCTTTTAATTAAATACACAATGCCTATCAGTAAGAAAATATTTATTACTATGATGTATTATTAATAGCTTGCATATCTGTCTCTTTCATTATATTTTGCATTTCTTCAGCACATGGATTTTATTAATCTTTTTTGTCTCTAGTAACTATAGCTGTATCTGATATAAAATTGATATGCAATAAAGTACTAATTTATTTGTAATTCAATCCATTGTGTACAAATCTTACTACTTCTATAAAATAAGGCAAATAAATGGGCAATATGGAATCCTGGCTTGTAATTAGAAGCATAGGATGTCAAAACAAAAGTAATGATCTTTCCCATAAAATATTCTATAATCTTTTTTATTTGTGACAGCATGTATCTGGAACTAATCTGAGCCCTTGGAAATAGTCTGGACAAACTATACTAGTCCAATCTTTTCCAAGAGTGAGAATGTTGGATTTCAACACTATTTCTTTATGGGGGAAAAAGTAATTTTGTTTCACACTCTCAAAACACAGCAGTGCACATTAGGGAAGCACAGCATTTGTGCACAGTAAAACATAGCCTAGATTAATTAATGTAGAAAAAGGTCTAAATTGTTTCCCTTTATTCTGCTCATCTGACCAAGGTAAGTTAACTTCAATGAGCTAAGACTCACTGAGTCAAGCAGCTTCTACACGTTCATTTACAACATCTGCTCATCATTCACACTGCCTTTGGCTCTGGTACACCTCACTTCAGACCTGTGGTCTTTAGGCATGCTCTAGGTGCATAAGCATGGATGTCAGGTAAGAAAAAGTAAATTCCTTAAAAGTATGTGCATATCTGAAGACACGGAATCATTGGGATCTCTGGTGAACAAAATGTCTGTACAGAGTTCTCACTAATGACAGTTGTTAGTGTAGCCGTGCAATAGGATGGAAGAGATTCCTCAATTACTAGCACAAAACAGAGGAGCCAGAGCAAAAAAGAGAAAAGGATGTGGTGAAGCTCAAACTAAGGAGTACTGGCAAGGCAATTTTAATTAAATTATAGATTCTCTGTCTGTAATGTATAAGGTTGAAATTTTCTGATCCAAGTTCTGGGTAGATGACAGACAGCTGGTGAATATGAATATGTAGAGGCTGTAGAAATATGTGAGTCAACTAATTCAGCCAAAATAGAAACATAGGGATGAGGATCATATTTTCCATTAAATCTTGTCCGTTACTTTGCATAAGCATACGTGCTGTATCCATAGAAATCTACCTAGCAACTCCTGGATGTGATCCAAGTGCTTAATTTTTATTGTCCATTTCAGAAAGTAATTGCCCTTTCACATCATTCATTTATAACAATCAATTAAATTTTTGTTCTTTATTCCTTGGCATGTAATAAGAGTTTAATAAAAGTTAGTTGTTATGATTAATATTATTATGTGTTTACAAATGATCTGGTGGAAGATAAAAAGACATGTAATTTATGAACTTGCCAATAAAAAGTCTTGAAACCTAGTTGAGAAGACCAAACATAGAAAAATCAATATACTGCAGGACGTTTAAAGAGAAGGAAGTAATGACTAGTTTCTGGAAAGAATTTTCAAAGGATAAAGTACTTTAGTAGGACCTAGAGGAATGGCTAAGAGTCAGAACAGTGCAGATAAAAGCATATTTCAAGGTGGGAGAAATAATATGAGCAAAGACTCCAGACAAGATCACATAAAACATTTATTGTTAAATTACATCTTTAACTAATTTGTTATCCTTTGTTCACACTGAAGTCATATCTTTGTATTTCTGGTCTTATGAGCCTAAATATGGTATGCTCATTCAAGTTTGCTACTCATTTTCTTCAATATCTCTGTTTCTCTTTCATACCCATTTCAAATCCTTTCTTAGTGTCTCCTACTATTTGGCTTACAGATTTCTTTTTTTTTATTATTATTATTTTTTGTTGTTGTTGTTTTTTATTTATTTTTTTTTCAGCTTACTATGGGGGTACAAAAGTTCTGGTTAGATATATTGCCCATGTCCCTCCCATTCTCCTGAGTCTGAGCATCAAGTGTGTCCATTCCCCAGACAGTGCACATCACACTCTTCTTGTAGGTATACACCCATCCCCTCCCCCACCCCCATCCCCCCAA
>CM052439.1:98928183-98968166 GCA_028533085.1 Varecia variegata | reverse complement strand
CCCCTAATCCCTGGAGAATATTACTACCGTATGAGCACCACATTGTTGATCAGTTGATCAGTACCAATTTGACAGCGAGTACATGTGGAGGCTATTCCTCTGATCTTGTGATACCTCACTGCAGATAATGGGCTCAAGCTCTATCCAGGAAAATATAAGAGTCTACCCAAAAGAGCAAAAGACATTCTGTAATAAAGACATCTGCATCCGAATGTTTATGGCAGCACAATTTACTGTTGCAAGGATGTGGAAACAACCCAAGTCCCCATCAATTCATGAGTGGATTACTAAAATTTGATATATGTATACAATGGAATATTACTCAATTATAAGAAACAACAGTGTTCTCACACTTTAAAGGCCCGTGGTATTTCTTTATTTGTGATCTTTTTTAAAATTATTCACCATCTTTATATCAGAAGCTTAGGCTTTTTTAAAAAAAAATGATTTTGGCCGGGCGTGGTGGCTCACTCCTGTAATCCTAGCACTTGGGAGGCCAAGGCGGGTGGATTGTTTGAGCTCGGGAGTTCGAGACCAGCCTGAGCGAGAGCGAGACCCCGTCTCTACTAAAAATAGAAAGAAATTATCTGGCCGACTAAAAATATATATAGAAAAAAACTTAGCCGGGCATGGTGGCGCATGCCTGTAGTCCCAGCTACTCGGGAGGCTGAGGCAGTAGGATCGCTCAAGCCCAGGAGTTTGAGGTTGCTGTGAGCTAGGCTGACGCCATGGCACTCACTCTAGCCCGGGCAACAAAGCGAGACTCTGTCTCAAAAAAAAAAAAAAAATGATTTTAAGGAGGTTTTCATGAGTTTGTGATGCTAGTCTTTTACCTGTCATGTAGACAAACAATTATTTTTCCATATTTTTTCTTTTGATTTTGCTTATATTTTTTCCTTAAAAGCTTTTAATTTTGTAATCAAAATCATTATCTGTATTGACTCTATCTTTTCCACTCCAAGGTTATACAAGAATTGAACCAATTTTTTTCCAAAAATTACTTAGTTTAAATTTAGATATTTAATCTCTGACCCATGTGGAAATTGCCCTAAGATACAATGTGAGGTAGCATTTTACAAATCATTACCCAGTTACCCCAACACCATTTATTATTAAAAAGTCCATTTTGTTCTTGTTGACTTGAAATGCCACCTCTAGTCCATATTAAATTTCCGTATGTACTGAGTTCTCTGTCTGGATTCTATACTCTGTTCCACTGATCTGCCCAATAGCTCTGCAATATACAGTGATTTTATTAGTAATATTTGGACTCCATCTTTGTGTTTTGATATCTAGTAGCTTTTTAGGAGCTGTTGCCCAGGTATTCAGCATTGCTCAGGCCTACTGTTGTAGGGTGAAGATTCTTGTATATACATATTATATAATTCCTACTGGTACCTCTAAAACTGGGCATTCCTAATATGCAGAAGGAAAATACTACAATTGCTATTAATGTAAAGCTACTAATTATTGGGTCTTTACACCTCTATGATGTTATGATTATACTAATGCTATATTCATTTACATATGAAAAAGTAAATACCAGAAATGTCATTTACTCAATATCAAACCACTGGTAAATATCCAAATCTGCATGGCTTCAAAGCTAATGCCTTTAATTTCTACATTGAACTGCCTTCAGGCCAACAGTAGTAATTGTATTACAGTTGTAAAAGCGGTAGAGTGGAATTATCAAGATAAAACAAATTCTCTAAGAATGGCCAGGCATTTTCCTTTTAAAGAAGACTTTCTTAAATCATTATGAACAGTGATGGCAACATTGGACATCACCTGCTGCCAGTATAGAAATAATTATGGAGTATGGCTAGTAAAAATCTAAAGGGAAATATGCTAATCCAGGAAAAATCAGAGTTCAGGGGAGATAAGATGGTCAAGAAAGTGGGAAAAAAAGTGAAAATCTAAATTGGATAGTTGACCTATAAATGCATCCTTTCTTTAAAGTAGATATAAATGCAATAGAAGTATATCTCAATGTTGTGTATCAATATGTTCTTACAACTACTAGTTTTATAATCAGAGTTTACATTTTTCCATATACTAAAGAATTGACCACAATCTTTTTGTTTCTATTTTTGGAACTTGAGTTCTGATACCATGTGGCTTCATAGGTAGAAGTCTCATTACAGTGTGCATAAAGTTTTCATAAGGTACTGTTATTTTGTAATAAAACTTTAATGATAATATTTTAGTTGAAAGATAAGTATTAATAGCTAATACTGTCTTTTAAAACTTCCATGTCATTCCTTCAATTATAGGTCAACTAATCTAAGGGAAGTCAGCGGTGACCCCACTAAAGTATGTAAAGAATGCATACATTATAGATGTAATGCTATATATTGTTGTCAATAAAAAGCTACTAATTTTTAAATGTTTATATCTACATTTCTTTATAGAAACTATGTTTAGTGCTCTGCAACAAAATTGAGTACAGCTTGTGACTAATATGATTTATAAAAATTAAAGAAACATAGCTATGTTAAATATGACAAAAATAAACATATATAAATGAGGCAATTTTATCTTTTCTGAGCTGATACTCTCAAACATCTATTGTATGACATAATAGGGTCCCTTAGCTAATAGCAGTATAATGCAGGTTTAATGGATGCCATTATTCAAACATTTGAATTTTTAATTGCTTTCTTTTCAGCTTCATTAGTACAATGGCAACTCTTCAGTCATTCCAGTTTTAAGCAAAAACACTCCTATAATTTTCTTTTTGGTTTCAAGAAAATGTGCTATTAAATGAAGACTTCACACAAGTATAGCCATTTATATTTAATAACATGTTCCAGAGTGGCTAAAACAAGCATCTACAGGTTTATATTTGTAGCTATTCTTTGCCTATAATCTAAGAAAGGTAACCTATTTTTTTACTCTGGAAATCACCTCTTTGTAGCTCCATCTCTTCCAGATGGCATGTCTGTCATGGAACCTTGCCCAGCTCCCCACCCCTACTATATGTAGTTTGAGAAGGTCATGAGATCCAGAAACAAAAAAAATCAAAGAATCTCACTCTCTTAGCCCATGAGCTATAAGAGCCATGTATGTTTAAACTGGATGATAACCATTTTCCTGGACCATATGTGAGAAACTCTCTCTCTCTACACAGAGGAAAATAGTCAAGAGGGAGTTTTGAAAATAGGGCTATGACTACATTATTTGGTTTCTTAACTCTGTCACACATTAAGCCAGGTTAACCTCTCTTTTTCCTAGTTATGTGAGTTATTATATTCTTGATTTCTTAAAGGTTAAGAAAGCAACTTTATTATGAAGATTAAAATGATAGTATACTAACTTGAACAGCTAAGTTGTACAATAAATGACTTGAAAATTCCCTTTCTGATGTTCCCCAAGACTTAGATTCTTGCAGAGGAAGTCAACTATCAAATGAAAAGTCATGAGATCTATAAATGTAGAAAACAAGAGCTTTATCCCTACATGTTACATATGACCCATATTTACTTCGGGGTAGAAACTTATGTTTAAATGTATCACAATTAGGCCCTATACCTTAAGAGGCGAAGCAGGGGCAGGAATGCTGTGCATGGTCGGCAGTCTCTCAGGAGCAAGTTACTGCAAGCAGTCTCCTGTCCCATCAACGCTGCAGTTATGGCTTATGGTACAGGGAGTCTGGTGTTGGATGGGCAGCAATTGTTTCAATATCATTTATCTCAAGGCCAGTGCTTGTTTAGCATTTATATGCACCTTGTTCTTTCCACAGACCTCTGATTTCAGCGTAAAGTTGAGCAAAAACATGGCTTAGTTTCCCTCAAATCATTCTGGGGCTCCAGACAAAGTGCTGGACCTTTGGACCAACAAGCAGTTTACTGGTAACAGTAGCTTTCAACTCCAGAGGCTTTTCAATGGTACACAGGAACAAGCTGCTCCCCTATTCAACTCTTCCTAGGACTTGGACCCTGCATGGATCAGCGGGCATCCTAAGATAGAGGAGTATATTGTCATCATCAGGATGACCTGTCTTCATCCTGGTAAACAGTTAAATTCCTCAGAAAAGGTTATGAGATGCTGGAGCAGCACTGCAATGCTGGCTTTGCAGAAAGATGGCTCTTGCCCTGTTCTCCCACCAGTAAGCTCCTTTGAGCAGAACATCTGGGGAGGGGGGAACACCCTTCTTCATTAACACCTCAGAACGGAAAACCAGAAGACCCCAGACATTTGCTGTGTACAGTGCTACTCAGAATTTTTGTGCCTTCTCCACCAATCCATCAAAAAGAGAGAGTTCAATTCTTAAAATATATTCCTGATTTTGCTGAAACGACCTCAAGTTAGTTTTCAGACATTCGGATCCAAAAGCATCCTGACTAATACAGTGATTTCAGTGAAGAGTCTCAGCTTTCCAAGCCACGATGAACAGCAATCACACCCCTGGTTAATAGCCTCAGAATGCCCAGGTTGGATGGAAAGGCACTTGCGCACCATGGAGTCCTCAGGAAGTGACAAAATGATACAAATTTGGTGAACCATATGTTTTAACTCCTCTGCTATTCCCTGATTATAAGGCATTGCTAGGCTGGTCTATAATCCTACTAAATCAAATTCACTAATTGACCAATAATTCATTCAAAAGATTGTACACAATAAAAAATTTGGTTATTTATCTATATTTTCCAGCTTATTCCTCCCAAATGGATAAATAATTTTGGGGTCCAAGAGACCATTGCAGATTTAAAAAATAACTCTCTTGTGGCCATAGAAAACTGCTTTATAAGCTACTGCTATGCCTTTTCACTTAGAAAGTTATAGTCCTAAAAAGGCAAAAATAGCTTTCCAGTATAACTATTTTATTATATAGGGTAGGAACCAAATTGGCATAAGTCTATGTGAGAAAACCAGAAAAGGAAGAACAAACCTTAAAAATAGAAGTTGTAAACTCACTGAATGTTAAGAGAAGATAGAAAATAATTCAATCTGAGTATAACTGAAAAACATTGTGACCATGTAGCTATGTTAAATATGGTAGAAATAAGTATATATTAATAAAGCTATGTTGTCTGTTCCAAACTGATAATCTCAAACATCTATTGTATGAAGTAATAGGATCTTGCCTCAAGTAAATAGTAAGAAAATGTTAATGGAATGTTTAACACACACATACACACACACACATACATATAAATTAAAATTAACTCATTGTATATGATCACAAACAATTGAAATCTTTTTGAGACCATCTAAATAAAAGTATAACAAATGCAGCAAATTGAACTATTACATAGATGTGTTACCTAGTAGTTATTTTGTCCTTTAAAAATGTTTCCGAATTTTTTTATTTCCAAATAGAGTTTATTTTTATAACAGTGAATTTGATTATATAATTTAAATATAAATGGAAACAGGTAAACGTTATCATAATGTATGGCAAGGTATCTGTGGTTTTCCTTACATTTTTCAAGCATAAACAGAGCCTACACCTTTTGTTCTGTTGGGTGTCCCCCATGAGACATTAGTAGCCAATGGGGCTCTATATTAGTCTGCTTAGACTCCCATAACAAAATATCATAGAGTGGGTGGCTTAAATGCTGAAATATATTTTTTCACAGCTCTGGAAGCTGATTTGGTCTCTGGTAAGGGTTCTCTTCCTAGCTTGCAGATGGTGGCCTTCTCTCTGTGTTTTTACGTGGTGTAGTAAGAGAGAAAGCAGGAGTCCTCTGGCTTTTTTATAAGGATGATAGTCCTACCATATCAGGGCACCATCCTTATGTCCTTGCTTAACCTTAATTACTTAATTATTTAGAGGACCTATCTATAAATACAGTCACATTGGAGAACTTCAACATACGAGTTTTAGGAGGACACAATTGAATCCATACCTTGGCTGCAACCAAGAGGAAATAAAAAGCCTTTTCTAAAAGCCTAAGTTTTTTTTTACTTTTCTCTTTGTCTCCATATCTCTCTCTCTAGGTCTCACTCTGCCTTTCTGTCTCTGTCTCTCTGTTTCTTAGTCTTTCTCCTGTCCCCTGCTGCCTTTTCTTCTTTACTCCCTTTCTGTAATCCCAAGTACATTAGCTAATTTACATAGCATGTGATACAGTGTTGCATAAGCAAGAAGAAACAGAGAGAAAGGGATTTTATGGGGCTTGCCCAAGATTATAAAGCCCATCAGTGGAAAGGACCAAGGCAACTTCCAGTGCTCTCCACACAAAGGTAAATAAAACTGGAGAATGAAAAGTGCTCTACAACTTGAAAAAGAAAAATATAGAAAACCCTTCACTACACTATAATACCATTAAATAGCTATCATATCAATGACTAAGACTCCCTTAAAAACAGGTTCTTTCACAGCACTTCATTTTCTGATAGTCACAGTCTTACAACCCATTAAAACTGAATTGCTAACAATAATAAAAACTTAAGTAATAGCTTTTCACTAGCAATGAGTCCTCTTCAATGATACTTTGATAACTTCCATTTCTGCTAAAATGATGAAGGAAAATGAAATGGAATACCACTGTCTAAATTCTAAAAGGAGTCTCATATCAGCAATGAAGAAAGGTCATATGTAAGAAAGTGATTTCTGCATTTCAGAGCACTGTACAAATTCAATATATAGATATATCTTCACCCCTCCTCACCATTCCCCACAGGTAAATGCCATTAGGTGTATATATTTAGTTATTTCTATAACTACAAATAGGTTTACACATGTCTTTATTATTAAATTTAATCTGAACCAATTAATCTCTCATGGGAATGTGAGGAACTTAATTCCTTCAATGAACTACCTATATCTATATCCTGAATTATGTTAAGATTATTTTTTAGATATACTAGGAAGTGTCAGATAGATTGTTTTATTTCAGGCTGAATTCCTTCTCTTTTGTACATACACATAAGAGCTATGAAGACAAATAAAAATTAAAAATAAAAGGCTCAATTTCCCTGTTGAAAATAAGAAATTTCCTTTCTTTTTACTTAGAGCATTTACTTTAGAAAACATGTAATTGTAGATACTTTCTCCTCTTTTTGAAATGTACATATATATCCTGTTGAAAACTAGATAGGTTTTCTGTCAGCTTTATGAGCCAGGAATGTCTTTCTCAAGAACCAGACAGCCATCTCTTTTAAATGTAAACATCAAGAGATACCCGTTTTTTGTGGGAGAATAGGAGCCTAACTTCAGTGGACACAGAGTTCCAAGTTCTAAAACTACCTTCTGCCATAAATATATGACATTTTTTTTCCCTTCTGTACAAAGCCTGTTAGCTGCCACAGATGGGAGCCCCAGTTGCAAAGTAAAGTTAGAATAAAATAGGAGTGCCAAATGGTGCCCTCAAGTCCCTTTACCTAAGTGCTAGTTATTGCTTATCTTAAAAACATGCCTGCAATCACTTGTTTCCACTGGCTAAAGCGGTCACATTCCTTTCTGCCTTTGCAATTTCTTAGCAGATTGCCTGGGATGCACATCACATTCTGGTTTGATGCTTATTCAATAACACAGCTCTTTTCTATCTCTACTACTTTTGTGGAGAGGTTTCCTAAGATTTTCTTCTGAAATATTTTTCCCTAACATTGTGCACATGTGCACAAACATACATGATACATATTTTCCATTCATGTGTTTTCAAATTTTCCTTGCATTTCCCTTTATTATTTACACACCTAATATCAGCAGCTCTGTTCAGTTTTTCCATTTACTCTGATATAATTTAGGGAAATTCTTCTTGACACTTTCTCATCTAAAAATCTTTATGTCATCTCCATCCAGACTGTACTTGAGAGCTGGGCATTACACACACAACCATCCAGGAGCGTGGCATGTGGCTGATCGCACAGGCTTGTGTCACATATTGAGTCAATACACAGATGGCTTTTTTATCAGCTGATGGGGTTCATGAGCCTTTCACCTTATTCTCACTTCATCTCTTTTCTCCATCCCTGTATTTCTTTGCCAACACATGACAGAATTATCTGTTATCTAACAACTTCCCTTTGATGTTTATTTTTTTAAGGTTGCATATTTTAAAAAAAATTATTTTTTGTCCAGTTAGTGGAGAATCCTTTGCTTATTTTTAATATTTTCACTCATTTGGTTAGGTGATTTGAGACCCTGAAGGTCTCCTACTTACCCCTTCCCTGGGCCCCAGCTGAGGGCCACTCAAAGCAACTCCAAAAAAACTCACGCAGATGGTCCATCTTCTAGCTTCACCCTCACGGTCCCCTGTTGCCTCTCTGTTGTTTTCACTCTTGCTCCTTCTGATGATCTATTCAAAATATGGAATTTTGATGGATACCCTGGTTGTTCCCTGGAGAAGCAGCATATATCTGCTTCCTCTAGTCAGCCTTCTTGCCTCTCTTCTTGATTCATCAATTTTACAACCAGAGATAAATATGAGACAAAAATCTGGCTTTGCCAGAGTCAGGTGCCTTTTCCCCATATCTCCTATCGCTCAGAATTTCTCAACTTCATCACAGGGGTGGAGTAAAAATATTGGAGTTATGTTTTTCTAATTCCTATTAAATGGTTTTACATAGGATGTCCCACTAAATATGTTCATCTGTTCACTCCCTTAACAAATAGTGATTAAGTGCTTACTTAATCAGCTCAGCACTAACTTTGCAAAGGTGAACCCAGCAAACACAGATTACAGGTTAATAGAATAGACAAATCTGAAACATAATGAAACAAATAAATAGACATAAAATACTTTAAAAGAAAAGCAAAAAGTTCAGTCAGAGGGAAGCATGGGGGAAACAAATTTAGATTGTGTGCCTGAGATGTTCTTTTTTTAGAGACACTGTGGCTGAGGCTTAGAGAATGAGTAGGAGTGACCCAGATGAAGAGTGGTGGAGATACCAACATGTCTGAAGCAGTGAACAGAAAGAGTTTGGAACAGCAGAAGAACAGAACAAAAACAAACCTGTCTAGACAAAGTTAGAAAAGGGGAGAGGACCAAGAGATTTGGTAAGTGAAGCAGGCCAGGGTCAGACAATGCCAGGCCTCATATGTCATGTATTGACTTAGAATGTTTAATACAATTTATCTTCTAGAATAAGTTAAATATTTGTGAAGTGATGAATTAGCCTCCTCTGCCTTCCTATTTTCATTTAAATATTCTGTGCTGATCTCATATTGTCTTTGTACACTCAAGGTTCCTGGACATCTTTCCTAAAAGCTTGTATTCTCCAATTAGTAACCCATTTGCAAAGGCCGCTCTGGTTCCCTCATTCAATCTCTCTCAAATTAGGCCTGTCCTAACTTCTCTCTTGAAGTCTTATGAAGAGTTAATTTAATGAAGTAATAAGTACTAAAATGTCAGCAATTAATAATAACCCAATATGTTGTTTCATCTATTAAATATCTCCATTTACTGATGCTTTTGAAAATACTAACATAAAAAATGGAAAATGTGAGATTTTCAACAAACTGCTAAGGAAAATGAAGATGATATTGTGGCTGAGAAAAGTTGTCCTTATCAAATTACATCTGTGGCCACCTTTTATACTTAAATGTAAGTCTGTGACCACTGACATTTCCAGAAAAGTATATTTTACACAAAATATACTGCCTAAATAACACTTCTTTCAGAAGCAGAAATCAAATAAATGTTTTAGGTCTAGAGATTAGGAACAAATGTCTCTTAGTTGTATTTCTACTCTAATGTAATTACTTTAAAGTATGTGAAAAGTAAAAAAGTAGGTTATTTAAAATATTTTAAATTGCTCAGGGCACAGGATGCAGTTCAAAAAGCAAAAAGGAACCAACTACAGTTCAAGCAATATCATTATTCCCAATTCAATGGTGACTATAGACTGAAGACCAGAGGGGTCAAAGAGTTTATGTTAGGTCAAACTTGAGTCCCATATTCACAAGTCCAAATCCCAAGCCTTGTCAGTCTTCCCTTTTGCAATTGGACTAATAATTTTCTTAAAATTATCTAGTATGTATTTTATGACACAGGACTTACGGAAAGTCTAGGTTGATGCACTTAAATTGAATCACTATTTCTAATTCTTCCTTCATTTCCTGTAAATTATGAAACACTCACCCTGTAACTTTGTAGCATTTCCCCACTATGGGTAGAGCATTTTCCCAACAACATTGTTATTAGATAGGGCCTTTTGACTTGAACTGGCCAATGAAATATGAGTGGATATGACACTTATAGTGACTTTTAATTTTTTGCATAGTTCAGTGTGCCCTCTTGCACTGCTGAGATCTGCCATAAGTAGAGCATATCCTGGGTATATGTGCACATATCTAGAAGAAACCATAATTACCCAAAATATTTTAATAACAATATTACTGTTAATAGTTATCATTTATGTGTGCTACTATCACGTGCCTGGCATTTTTCTAAGTGTTTTATTATCTAATCCATACATCCTACTTACTATTTTAGAGTTAAAAACTGGGCTTCAGAGAATACATATAATTTACAAATAAATATCAGAATTTAGATTTGAACCATGACTTGCTTGACTTTAATTCTATTATCTTTCTCAAAATGTCCCTAAGTGTAACCTAATTTCTGGCTAATATATGAAAACACTACTTAGGTTTCAACTGTCATAAGATTCTGAGATATTAATGAGATTTTTAGCAGTATTAATATTTTAGAAGAAAATAGAAACTGAATTATGACTTATTTTATGATTTATCAAGTTAATAAAGCTATCAGAGAATTCCCTCATTATTCCAAAACCAAATATATTTAGTTCTATACCAATCTTTTCTTTCCCTCCTAGACATGAATCCCATTCTTCTTATGTTTTTAAATCTTTCTCATTCAGTTTTCCCATTATACAATACTATTTTCTCCTTTTACATGGCCACTTCAGTCCTTCACATCTCCTCCCAGAAGATTTCTCCAACTCCTTATGTCTCATGGACTCTGCAATCCTATCAGACTTAAGTCTTCACCATTCCACTGAAGCACAGCCTCATCCAGTAGCATGGATTTATATACTTCCTGCATGCAACCCCAGACTAAAATATCCAACCACTTGCCTGGGATCTGCAAGTCAGTGATAAGTAGGCACAACCAAGTTAAGATTTCAAAAAGAATCCTTTTGAAATAAAACACTTTCAACTTATTATGTGCTTAAGCAGGGGAAGAAGAAATGATCAGAGCTGGAACTGGAATTTCAACAATCTCTGTTTGTGGTACCAATGGACATGTAACAATTATAAGCACTGAATTATATTTTGAGGCATAATTTCATTTCCACTACAATATTAATATACTCAATTAAAACATATTTAAAAATTTATTATGAAAATAAATCCATCAAAAGCTCTAATTTATATTTCTGTAATTTTGAAGGTTTTAAACTTCCATCTTTTATTTAAAAGTGAGATGAAGCTCTTTCTGGTGTGTCTGTATAAATGTATGTATACATATATATGCATATATAATGTTATTCAGAATATATTTGAACTTATATTAGCTACATTGGTAATTATTCTATTGTTGCCTTGGCTCTAAAACAACAGGACACTTTCTATTTGACCATTTGACCCAGATATTCTTCCACCTGGAACAAGAAAATATCTATTTGTGCTACTTACTACCTATACTTAATACTATAATTAATGTATATATAATTCTATTTTTTAGTTGGTCTATGTTAGATAACATTTAAATTTACATGCATAAACCAAAGATAATTGACATTATAAAATAATATGCCCTTTGTATATTTGATAGCATTTAAATTTCATTGTTTACAGAGAAAATAAAGATAACTGACATTATAAAATAACATGCCCTTTTTAAAGAGCAGAGTATAAAATATAACTATTTACTGTGATGTTGAGTTTAACAGGTGCATTACTATTGGTCATGGGAATATTCATTATAAATTAAAGAATCATTATAAAACACAAAATATTTGATGAACTCAATCTACACTCACACTCAGTATTCTTTGTCTCTATTAACAATCATATATGAACACAGAGGCAGTCATACTTATAAAAATAAAGACCACTCAGAGGCAGAATTTGAAGATGCCCCCACCCCTGCCCCCACCAGGAGTCATATTGTTGTATAACTCCCTTCCTTGTCACTTGCTTCTAGCAATACAATATGGCAAAGGTGATGGGACAGTCACTCCCTAAATTAGTTATGTTATATGGCACAGGTGATGAATAGTCATTGCCATGTGTTGTTATATGAGACTCCATGTTAGCAGATGGCAGAAGAGACTCACTGGCTGGCTGTGCAGTAACTGTCATGTTGTGAGCGGGCCATTTGACAAGGACCTACAGGAGCTGCTAGTTGCTGAGAGTGGACCCTGGCTGTCCACCAGCATAAAAAGAGAACTTCAGTCCTACAACTAAAAGAAAATGAATTCTGAAAACAACCACTGAGCTCAAAAGAAGATCCTGGGCTCCAAAGAACACACCTGAGCCAACAATGTGATCGCAGCCTTGTGAGATCCAGAGAAGAGAACCCAGTTTAGCTGGGCCTAAACTAAGTTAAGAAATGTACTAATATATTATTTTAAGTTGCTAAGTTTTTGGTAATTATTACTAGTAATAAAAAACAAACATACTATACATAAAATTTCTGTTCTAGTCATTAAACAATACTTCAAGATCTCTTTCCCATCTCATTACATTTTTAAATACACTTTTACATTGTTATAAAATATTTAAACATATAGAAATATGACATTATTTTATCATTATTGTCATAAAATATACAGTTCATTTTATTTTGTTTTATGATTTTTTTATTTCAGAATATTATGGGGCTACAAACTTTTTGGTTACATGAATTGCTTTTGTATAGACTGAATAAAATTTATAAGTGTGTCCATCATCCTGATAGTGTGCATTGTACCCATTAGGTGTGAATTCACCCATCACCTCCTCCCCCATCCTCCCTGCTTGATTTTCATTAAATTTTACTACCATATGTGCACATGAGTGTTGATCTATTAGTTCCAATTTAATAGTGGGTTCATGTAGTTTTCATTTTTCCATTCTTACAATATTTCACCTAAAAGGATGGTCTCCCATTCTATCCAAGTTTTTATGAAAGGCATTAGTTCACCATTTTTTTATGGCTAAGTAATACTTCATGGTATATATATTGCCATATTTTATTAATCCACTTACGTATTGATGGGCACTTAGCTTGTTTTCACATCTTTGCTATTGTGAATTGTGCTGCTGTAAACATTCTAGTGCAGATGTCTTTTTTATAGAATATATTTTTTTCCTTTGTGTAAATCCTCAGTAGTAGGATTGCTGGATCAAATGGTAGGTCTACTTTCATTTATTTGAGGTATCTTCGTATTATTTTCCATAGAGGTTGTGCTAGTTTGCAGTCCCACCAACTGTGTATAAGTGTTCCTTTCTCTCCACATCCACACCAGCATCTATTGTCTTGGGACTTTTTGATAAAGGCCATTCTCACTGGGGTTAGGTGATATTTCATTGTGGTTTTGATTTGCATTTCCCTGATAACTACCTCCCTTTGCTCAATCATGAAGAAATAGAACTCCTGAATAGACCAATGTCAAGTAATGAAATTGAAGCAGAGATGAAAAATATCCCAACAAAAAAAAAGTCCTGGACCAAATGGTTTCACAGCCAAATTTTACCAGACCTACAAAGAACTGCTACCTATACTGCAGAAATTACTTCATAACATAGAGAAGAAAGGAATTCTTCCCAACTCCTTCTATGAAGCCAATATCACCCTGATACCAAAGCGAGGAAAAGACACAACAATAAAACCACTACAGACCAATATCTCCTATGAATATATATGCAAAAATTCTCAATAAAATCTTAGCAAACTGAATGTAGCTGCACATCAAAAAATAATCCACCATGATCAAGTGGGTTTCATCCCAGAGATGCAAGGACGGGTCAACATATGCAAATCTATAAATGTGATTAACCACATAAATAGAAGCAAAAACAAAGACCATATGACCCTCTCAATAGATACAGAAAAAACATTTGACAAAATTCAGCACCATTTTATAAGAACTCTTAAGAAAATAGGCAGTGATGAAACATACTTCAGTATATCCAGCCATATACAACAAACCCACAGCCAACATCATACTGAATGGGGAAAAACTGAAAGCATTCACGCTTAGAACTGGAACCAGACAAGGTTGCCTACTGTCACCACTTCTGTTCAACATAGTGCTGGAGGTCCTAACCAGAGCAATCAGACAAGAGAAGAAAATCAGGGATATCCAAATGGAGAAAAAAGAGGTCAAACTATTGCCCTTTGCTTACAATATGATCTTATATCTAGAAAATCCCAAAGACTCTGCCAAGAGACTCCTGGAATTGATCAATAAATTCAGCAAAGTCTCAGGATACAAAATCAATGTACACAAATCAGTAGCATTCCTACACGCCAACAACCGTCAAGCTGAAAACCAGATCAAACATGGTGCCCTTAGAGATAACTTTTATTGTTTCTAGTTGTTTATTCAAAATCATCTTGCTATTTAAATATGTTTTAAATGATGTAAGAATTATAACAGGTATTATAACAGAAGTAATTACTGACTTTCAGAAGAATGACGACAATTTTCCCATTACCACATAGTAGATAATATATAACCTTAGATTACCTCTAAAATATCAGAATCACAATTGACATATGTGAAGAAAAAATATGCCATGTAATTTTAGAGGGAAACACTATTAAGATTTCGAGGAGAACAACATCAAGCTCCTATAAAAGCAGCACATAAACAGGGTGGATTTATTTATAGTTTTAAAAGCCTATATTTAAGTGTTACAATTCACCAGTCACTGTGTTCGTTTCAAGAAATACAATGATTAATGCTTTGCTCTTGCCCTCAAAGAGCACTTATTCTGGTGGGAAAAAGCTGACATTAAAAATATAATTACAATTCAATGTCAAAAGCCATATAGAAAAGGGTCAGAGAGAATGAGTACACTAACTCTGAGGGAGTCAGGGAAAATTTTACAGAAGGGATAAACTTGTGTTGAAAGAGTGAAAGGGGATTTGAAGGTCACCAGCCAGAACAAGTAGAAAAGGAAATTCCAAATAAGTACATGGAGGTTTGAAAGAGCACAACTTGAATAGTCAAAAAACCTGGTAGTTCGTATCAGTAAAGCAGATAATAGAGGAAGGAAGTTGGAGGACCTTGTTTAATCTCCAGTATCTATAAATTGCAGTAGTGCTGTCAAGCATCTTTGTTAATAACTCTAAAGTTTACATATAAAAACTTTTGCTTATATTGTTTTGTTCTGTACTATTTAGTGTGACTTTCAGTTAGGTACCCTTTAAAAAGTAAAGAAATAGCTCTTTATTCCTAAATTGCCAATACTTTTTGTTTACCATTATTTAGAATTTTTATTTAATCCTTCTTGGACATCTATCAATATGATTATATTAATTTTCTCCTCCTTATTCTTTTTATCATGAATTATATGAATAGATACCTAATGATTATTGAGATATTTTTTATTATATTTTTGAGATAAATATATTAATTCACAACTTATTTCAAAATGTGTATTATACATGCAATTATTTTATTTAGGACTTTTAATCAATGTTCATAAAATAAAGTTGATTTATACTTTTTATTTTTTTACCTAATTTTGTCTAATCCTTGAGAAAAGGAAAGAAGCCAACTTGGAAGTAGATTCTCCATCCTCAAGTGATCTAGCAGTTACCAAGTGGATCAGAAAAGAAGCTGCCATACAAGTCCTCTAAAATTCCTGACTCAGAATCATAGGAAAAATAATATGGTTGTTTATAGTCAGTAAGTCTTGGGGTGGTTTGTTATATAATAGGTAACTGACTGCCAATTCACTGTTGTAAAGCTCTATGTTCCTGACAAATAAAACAGGGACTTACCTAAGGTTCTTATGGTCCCTTAGTACCAATTCGTAGCCCATACTGCAATACTGCTATTATATAAAATCACCTGGTTCTATTGTTGTTTCGGAGTAAGGGATTTTTTACTAGCTTTAAAATTTATTCTATTATTATTACTATATTCTCTTTCCAACTATATTCTGAGTTAATATTACTGAAATGTAAAGTCATCATTTTAATTAGATTTTTCAAATTAATTGATAAGAAATGCCATGTTTGAAAAATAAAGTATAAAGTACCCAAGACTTTTTTTCTCTCTCCCTTAACGAATTTTCTTTGTTTTTTGCTACTTGGTCACAAGATATTTTGCTTTTGTTTTTCTTTTCAAGTGAGGCAAAGGGAACACTTTTCAAGTGAGGCAAAGATGTAGTTCTAAGGAAGCCAAAATAAATGAATATATAACTACTCATAAGAAAATGCAAGGCCAGGTGCAGTGGCTCACTCCTGTAATTCTAGCACTTTGGGAGTCCAGGATGGGAGGATCACTTGAGTCCAGGAGTTTGAGACCAGCCTGGGCAACATAGCAAGACCCCTCTCACAAAAAATAATAAAAACTAGCTGGGCATGGTGGCATGTGCCTGTAGTCCCAGCTACTGGGGAGGCTGAGGCAGGAAGATTCCTTGGGCTCAGGAATCTGAGTTTGCAGTGAGCAATGGTGACGACACTGCACTCCAGCCTGGGCAACAGAGCAAGACCCTGTCTCAAAAAAAGAAAAGAATAAAAGAAAATAAGGTTATTATCTGTCTGTCTATCTACCTACCTACCTATCTATCATCTATAAATCAATCTATAGATTTATAACCTCTGTCATAAATGTATATGTGTACTACAAAAATGGTATAGAAATCATAAAATTTTTAAAATGCACATTTTACTATATATGCATACATAAATACATGTAAAAGAAAGGGAGGATATCATTAATGACAAAGAGAGTAACATATAGCCAAATAAATGACAAATTCATCGAGAAGATAAAGCAATCACAAACATGTCTAATAAAATCTCAAAAGTGTAAAGCAAAAACAGACCAAAATCAAAGCAGACATTGAGTGGTAGATTTTAACATCTCTCTCTAAGAAATGAGCATAGAAAGTGAAAATTGTATGGATATAAAATATTTGATTAAAAATGTAATAGATATCATCAAATCATAGCTTCAGTGAAGAATATTCTCAACTTGGGATATTTACCCCTAGGGCATTTGGCGTCTGGAGACATCTGTGGTTGTCACGAATAGGGGATGAGAAGGGAGGTTGCTACTAACATCTAGTTGGTAGAGGCAGGAATGTTGCTAAGCATCCTACAATGCACAGGACCACAAAGAATTATCTTGCTTAAAATGTTAATGGTGCCTCTGTTGAGAAATTCTTATATCTATCTAATCTATATCTATCTGTATATACACATATTAGAAAGATACCTATATTCACTATATCAATTAAAGAGATAATGTGGTATTTATGGCCAGTCCAACCTTCAAACAGATTTATCAGATAAAATCTCCATGTTTTTGTTCTGCTGGGTCAGTCACAATAGAAAAGAAAAACCTCCAAGTTGATCTTAGATATATATTAACTGAGTGTAATATTTGAGAAGGAAATTTCATATTTTGCAGCATGGTATTATTTCTTATAATGTAAGTGACTGCATTCCTTCAACCTATTTGCTTCTAGATTAACTAAAAATTTTATATGCTGTGACTATAGTGAATACATAATATGTTCTGTCCCCAATATACCCAACTTTGAATAAGTATGTTCCCAATTGAACCCAACATAAAGCAGGCTCTCTTTGGAGGTAAAATTAAAAGATCAAGGAGCATTTGGAAACCATGTCTCCCAAGTCGTAAAGGTGTCAGATGCTATTATTGGCCCTGCCCTATTTTTCACTGCCAATATGAGAGATTATTACTAAGTAATAATACATCCCTCCAGTATACTGAAAAAGATAAAAGGTTAAGACTTACAGGATTATGTAATTTGAATGCTTATTAATGGATAATAGATACTGTGTATTAACTTACCCAAAACAATCCAAAAACAAGTAAAATTCATTATCTCTTAGAATAAACACACACACACACACACACACACACACACACACACATAAAAGCAAGACTGGAGCTCCTTCTGGTATTGGAAAGCTGTCAGGACTTTCTCTGCCTCTCATCCCTACTCACTCTGCATGCAAGTTTTGATTTTCTCTTATTGCAGATTCCTTTCTTTTTATGGCAGAAAACAGCTTCTTTAAGAAGTCTGCATTTGCATTTGTAAAGTGTCATCATTGCTAGGGAAAGAAAACCCACATATACTAACCCTAAAGTCTAGCCGAAAACAAGAGGAATTGCTCACAGCTATCCAATTTGACCCTAAATCAGGGAGAGGAGGTTTCACAATTGATGGAGTATGAACTACAGTCCATGAAGCTCATGAAGATCTGTGATCCTCATCAGAAACACACAGCTGGAGTGTGGTAACCATCTCTACAAAAGGCATAGTATCATTATTATAGGCTGAGTTGCATCCTCCCCAAAATTCACATTTTGAAATCCTAATGCCCAGTATCTCAGAATACCACTGTATTTGGAGATAAGGTCTTTAAAGAGGTAATTACATTAAAAGTGAGGTTATTATGGTAAGACTTAATCCAATATTATTGGTGTCTTTATAGAAAGAGGAAATTAGGACACAGGAATGTGCATGTGTGAAGGGAAGACCATTTGAAGACACAGGGAGAGGATGGCCAACTACAAACCAAGAAGAGACTCCTCAGAAGGAATTGACCCTACCAGCATCTTGATATCAGGTTTCTATCCTTCAGAACTATGAGAAATAATTTCTATTGTTTAAGCCACATGGTTTATGGTACTTGGTAGTGGCAGACCTAGCGAAGAAAAGTCATTCAAAGAAGGGAATCTGAATCTACCAAAATCAACTCATCTTCTTTTTCTGAAAAAAACATCAATGGCAATCCCAGTATGAGACTATTCAACCAACATATATCTGGATTTAAAAGGTAGTTGATTATAAGAGCTTTTTCTTTAATTTTATCCCTCATTTCAAGAATCATAGCATTGGTTTCGCTAAACATTGCAAAATCCAGTTCTCTTTCTCCACCATTCTCATATTTCCAAGTTATTTATCTTTCTTCCTTTTTTACTAGTGAAATGCTTAATGTTTTTATTACAACAGTTTAGTACTGTCAAGTTTCAGTCTGAAATGTCAGTTCTTGACATGCTCATGGCCTAAGAATGACCAGACGCACCAAAGAAAGGCAAGCATGAAAATGAGATTTATTGAGGAGAGAAAGATAGGACTGTAGAGCAAGAGCAAGATACAGGTTTACAGAGCATGATACATACACAACAGATCATGACCAGACATATTGTCACAGCAAAGAGAGAGCAAAAAGAAGGGCAAAAAGGGCCTGGTCTTGTTTTATAGCGCCTGGATTAGGATCTCCCTAATGGCTCAGATGTCACCATGGAACCACTTTGATTGGACAGTTGGGAGTTATATGACCTGAGTCCTACTATGCATGTGGATATCCCATGAGCCTCTCTGAAAGCCCCTTTGCAGGGGGGTGGTGAACCGCAGCAGCACCCACTTTTGACCCTAGGAGACCTGGAATTCCTTGCTATCTATGCAACAGTAGTAGTACAGAAGTGGCATATTCCAGACATCACAACTCAGAATAACTTTAATGACTCAGTCTGACTCTAAGGAATGTTCCCAGTATTTTCTCCACGCATACTTCCACCATTTTCATCTTTGCTCTTGAAAACAATGTACTGTCATATTCAATGTTATTTTTTCTTATTCTAATAGAAAACAAAAAGGAGTGCATGCACATGTATGAATTATATACTTATGGAGAATAAATATAGAGTATATTTTAAAATTAAAAATCCTTTTTATATTGTCAAGGTCAAAGTATCATATAATTGGCGTAGAAAACCTTTAAATCACGTTACAGTGAACAAAATGCACAATGCACATTTTGCTTGGTGTTGCCATAAAGGTGTAGCACTCAACAAAAATTCATATCAATATAAACTCAAAGCATTTCCTCTTTCTTTTGCTCTTAAAATCAATCAATTTTGATTATTATTAGAAATCTTCTAAGAAAAAAGTTTGCAACATCATTTTTTCCCTGATGAAGATATAGATGAGCTGCAAACAATTATCTTTGTATGGAAAAAAAATGTCAAATTCTACACATAAATATGGAAAATAAGATTTCTCCCAGATAGATTTTATAATCATAAAAATCCCATGTATGTACTAAAACTGTGGAAAAAACAACAAATTCCAAATGGCAACTAGAGCAACAAATTTTTTTCAAAATATATTTAAGAATTTCAATGAAAATAATTTCTACTCAACATACTCCTACTCATAAGAAAACTAGTTATATTGAGTTTGTTTAACTTTGCTCTTTACATTGAGACATAATTTGGGGAAAATTGAGCATAAGAAAGATGTCTTTGTGGCATAAAAGAAT
Organism: Varecia variegata; assembly: GCA_028533085.1. Taxonomy (NCBI): domain Eukaryota; kingdom Metazoa; phylum Chordata; class Mammalia; order Primates; family Lemuridae; genus Varecia; species Varecia variegata. The sequence goes on along the minus strand of CM052439.1, from coordinate 98,947,782 downwards.
AAGATTTACTTTCTCTGTTGAGAGTTTTCATATGTGTCAATAAATTTGTATATACTCGGTGCTACCTTTAGGGACAAAAGGAGTCCCAGAAGCAATTATTAATATTTGAAATCATATTTTATTTTTCTGCTTTAAGACACACATAGCATGTATAAAATTAATTATCAGACATATTTGACAGACATATGGATCTCAATTCATAAGAGGCCAAACTCCATTATCATTTTTAATACTTTCCTTTAAAAAAGGAAATATAAGTTTAGTGAGAGAATCCACGATGTTCTACCCAATTTATATATAACATTCACTGTTATAATCTTAAATAATGAAGATTCTTTTGTTTTTCCTCCAACAGGCTGATAAAATATTCAATGGGGAAAAAAACACTTATTTCAGATATACTAAGCATCAGGGGAAATAAGTGATAGTAGCGTTTTATCTGAGTAAAGTTTTTTTTTTTTCCTTTTCTTTCAAATTGGGCATAAACATGGCATAAAGCCAGGATGAAGAATTGTGTTTTGAAATCCAGAAAGCACCTAAGGAAAATTATTGATCATACCTTAGAGACAAAGTAGAAAAGAGTAGCTTTGCACTATCATTTGTATAGTCCATTGAATATTGGAATGCACTTCAGGGAAGGCAGGATAAATTAAATCAGAATTCTAAGTTCCAATTTGATCTAATCATTTGTGTAGATAAAATCTCAAAGTTCTATCATGCCAAATATATCATCTTAAGCAATTTGTTTCCTTATCATCTTTCGTTTGACATTTATTCTGTGACAGACCAAGAAACAACACTGATTTCCCTTGGAGAGTTTAATTCACATCTGGTATCTTTTAGAAAGCTCTCTTGTCAGGTATAGCAATCATAATATGAAATCATTCACTTTTAGTAACATCTTTAAATATCATATGATTTACTTGAACACAAATTAAAGTTCTGGAGGAAATATGTCAAAGTGGTTTCAATATCGATATAGTTGAATTCTTTTCCAAGGCCTGAAGAGAAATCTAGAAACCTGAGACACATTCTCAACTTTATTTGCAGGACATGGACACATATCTGACTGCCCCTGGGAAATGTGCACAGTCTAATAATTTGTTCAAACTTTTCACAAGGGACTATTTAAACAATAAAGACATATTGCAGGAGATTGCCCTGGGGAAATTTAGAAAGATTGAACACGGGGAGGCACACTAGTTTATGTCGTGCATTTCCCCCTCTATTTCTTCCGTTAAATATACTCATTACAGAAAATTTAATCCTTTCATTTCATTTTTGTGCTTTGGCAAAAGTTTAAGTTTATTGTACAGGTAGTAGGATCTCATCTCTCTGTTCACATATTCCTCCAAATTCCAGGATACCCATTTTAGGCATTCCTGAGAACTCCGTCACCAAGTGCCTCTATATGCCGAGTGCCACAACACTAGAGGCGCATGCAGAGCTGAAATGTGGCCCCTGCTAACGGCGGTTTAGGAGGCCAGACTTGTCGGGAATTCTGGAAATGTTTTTTTGAAGTTTATTTCACTTGGCTTGGGTTGGGAGGAAATTCCCACTACCCTGCCTCATTTGAGTGAATAGCAAATCCACAGTACTCACCATGTGGTTGACAATTAATACTAACATTTCCTTTAGAAAGTGGAGTCCTCTGACTTATTTTCTTTCTTTCTTTCTTTTTTTTTTTTTTTCTTGAGACAGAATCTCACTCTGTTGCCTGGGCTAGAGTGCCGTGGCATCAGCCTAGCTCACAGCAACCTCAAACTCCTGGGCTCAAGCGATCCTCCTGCCTCTGCCTCCCAACTAGCTGGGACTACAGGCATGCACCACCATGACCAGATAATTTTTTCTATATATATTTTTAGCTGTCCATATAATTTCTTTCTATTTTTAGTAGAGACGGGGTCTCGCTCTTGCTCAGGCTGGTCTCGAACTCCTGAGCTCAAACAATCCTCCCGCCTCGGCCTCCCAGAGTGCTAGGATTACAGGTGTGAGCCACCATGCCCGGCTTTTTTCTGATCAATTTATTGTTGATAGCATACACGTTTTTTTCTATTTTTCTAAAAATTATAAGAAGGTATCCGATACTTCTTTTGCATATGTACATATTATATTTCTATAATGGAGGGTGGAATAATAGCTTTAATTTTTACTCATGAATGGATACATTCTATGTGGCCTCAGGCAAGTTTCTTAATTTTTCTGTACTTCAGTATACTCTATAAAATATGGATTAAAATTGTACCTACTTCATAGATTTATTTTTGGAACATCATATGGAATATGTTATTTAGAATAGTATCTATTAAATACCATATACTAAAAACTCAATAAATGTTAATTATTATAACTTGCAGTAGATACTCTGAATATTAATTTGCATTGTCAAGGCTATAGTCTACATACAAGAATTTTGGGTAATAATTTTCATGAGACATCTTGCATCTGTTTTTTCTTTTTTTTTTTTTTTGCTTGTTTTACTGTATAATTGAAAGAGTGGCCACCATTTTGCTCTCATCAGCACAAAATATTACAAGAGAGACAATTAATGGTCATTTCTGATCTTCCAATACAATGAAAAGATAAATAATTAATGAAAAATAATTCCTTTATAATTTCAGGATTCCTCGGAGTGCTGTAGGTAAAAAATCTAAGTTCATTCTGCACAATAATTGTATTCACTGACATTATTTCAAGGGGAAAATGTCATATTTAACTAAGGGTAATATGTATTTTCTATTTCTTTACTCGGAATGGATGTAAACTTTACATTTCTCTTGTAATATAATAATGAGAGTTTAATAAATGTTCTAGGTTGTATGTTTTAACCTAAACATACCAAAAAGTTAAAAATAGCAATAAATAAGGAAGTTTAGGTCAGCAAGGAAACCTTGACCTTAGGTCAAGAAAAGAGCTACCTTTTAGCTTCTTTGACTGTTCCATACTGTCATTTGGGAGGCATAAGAGTCCCCAGGGTTCTGTTTTAATCAGGGAAATACAAAGGAAAATTGAATGTATTTGAGGGAAGAAATCCTCCCTGTGAGCAAGAGTGAGTCTTTCTGAAAAGTGTTTGAGCATTCATAAAGAAAATATTAAAGATAACACACGTGGAGAAACGAGTTCAAAACTAAAATCAAGGTATCCAGGTTAGGACCTGGACATTCATATGAAAATCCTTTGGGCTCTAGCAAAAGTTTAAATCAGTGAGAACTTCATCACTGCTGCCTCCATTCTTTAAAGAAGAAACCAGTCACAAGATCCCAAATGAATTTAAAGTCTGGGAATTATAATATTCTTTAGGCTGGGAGAAAGGGAACAAATTGATGAGCATCTACCCAGTTTCTGCCATATTCTCCATTATTTAATTGTATATCTTATTAAATAAGAAAAAGCTCTTATTCTGTTCATTATCAACTTTATTGAGGAATAATTCACATATGTCTTTAAATTGTGCAATTTAATGAGTTTTGACAGCCACAGACACCACTTGTGCACAATCAATGCAGAATACTTTTATCACCTCAAAAGATTTCCAGAGTCTTTGTGCATGCCATCCCTCATGAATTGCCTGCAAACACGGATTTGCTTTTTGTCATTGTCATTCATTTTGCATTAATATAATTGAAATCATACATACTGTACTCTTATATCTCTGTTTTACAGCATAATAATTTTAAGTTTAATCTATATTGCTGCATGTATCAGTAGTTTATTACTTTTATTGCTGAGTGTTAGTATATTATTAGGTAAATACATTAAATACTATTTATTCACTTCAGATGAAAACTTTTTTCTTAGTTTCTATTCAAACACTTTGTTCATCTTTTATTTTGATAAGATATAGTTTATTCTTTTTCTTATTTTTGTTTATGATTTTTGTGTTCTTATATATAGGTCTATTTATTTCCAGACTCTATCTTATTCCATTAATATGCATATCCATCCTGTTACCAAAACCACATGTCCTTAATTAATGTCACTTTTTAAAATGTCTTGATATCAGATAGTGTATGTCTTCCAATTTGGTTCTTCTTTTTAATATTACTTTATTAAATATTTAATATTAATTAATATATTAGCTGTAAATTATATTAATTTGATTTCATTTCCATAAAAATTTTAAAATCAACTTGTGAAAATTTTATAAAAATAATGTGAGTATATTTATTTTGATGCCATTGAATATACAACCAATTTGGAAAGAATTGTTATCTTAACATGAAGTTTTCTAATTCACGACCTCTTCCATATTATTCACAAATACACTATGGTTTTTAGTTTAGAGGTTTTCATATCTTTTGTTAAAAATATTTCTAGAAATTTTATGATTTTTTTGCACCACACTAAAGAAATTTTCTTTTTAAATATTCGATTTTAGCTATGAGTTTAGAAAAACACAATTGATCTTTATAGTAACGTTGTATCCCAAAAACTTCTAAAGTAACTTTTTATTTTGGGTAGTTTTTTGTTACCATTAATTCCTTCAGATTTTCTAGGTAAATCATTAACAATCATGTCATCTGTAAGTAGTGTTATTTTTATTTATTTATTCCTAAAACTTTATGCCTTTTTTTCTTACCTCATTGCAAAGGCTAGAAACTTTATACAATCTTGAATAAAAATGAAGAAAGAGGACATCCTTTCTTGTTCACTATTTTAGGGATAATGCATTTAATAGTTTAACAGAAAAAATGAGGTGAGTTGTGGGGTATTTATAGATAATCTTTTTATAATTGACGAATGGCAAGTTGTTTAATGGTGTATAACATGTTTTGATATATTATAGAATATACATTGTGGAATGATTAAATCAAGCTAATTAATATATCAGCACCTGATATGCTTAATGTTTTTGTGATAAGAGTATTTAAAATATACTCTCTTAGCAATTTTAAAGTATACTACACATTATTATTAATTATAGTCAACACTGACAATAGATCTCTGGAACTTACTCTTTATGTCAAACTGAAACTTTGTATCCTTTAATCAACATCTCCCTGACCCCTCCCCAGCTCCTGGAAGGCAGCTATGCTCACCACTATACCACCAACGCTGGCACCCTCCCCAGCTCCTGTTAACCACCATTCTATTCTCTGCTTCTGTGAATTTGACTATTTTAGATTTCACATATATAAGAGATCATGAAGTATTTGCCTTTCTGTGTGTGGGTATTTCATTAAGCATAATGTCTTCCAGGTTCACCCATATAGCAACAAATGATAGGATTTCCTTTTTCTCTTTAAAGCTGAATAATATTCTATATATAATTCTACATGTTTTATACACACACACACACACACACACACACTACATTTTCATTATCCTTCATCTGTTGAAGAACACTTTAGTTAATTTAGTGTCTTGGCTATTGTGAATAATGCTGCACTGCACATGGGAGTGAAGATATCTATGGACACACTGATTTTACTTCCTTTAGATAAACCTTCATAAGTGAAATTACTGGATTATATGGTAGTTCTTGTTTTAATTTTTTGTGGAATCTTCATACTCTTTCCCATAATGCCTGTACTAATCTATATTCCCACCAACAGTGTACCAGGGTATACTTTTCTCCACATTCTCAACATTGTTTTTATTTTGCTAAAATCCATTCTTACAGTTGTGTGGTGATATCTCATTGTGTGGTTTTAATTGGATTTCCCTGATGATTTGTGATGTTGAGCACCTTTCATATACCTGTCAGTCTGTGTATGTCTTCTTTTGAGAACAGTCTATTCAATGTGCTCTGCTTAGATAATTTTTATCAGTTTATAAAGTTTCTCTTCTATTCCTTGTTTGATAATTTTTTAATAAGTGAGAATTGACTTTTATTAAGTTCCTTTTCTAATTCTATTGAAAGAATCATGATTTTCTCCTTTACTCTGTGATGTGTACTGATGGATTTTCAAATGTTAAACAAACCTTGTATTCTAGGTATAAACTCACTTGGTTGCTATGTGCATCCTTTTTATACATTGCTGAATATAATTTGCCAAAATATTGTTATAAGTGTATGCATTCATGATTAGATTTATGAAGGATATTTTATGTAGTTAGTTTTTTTCTCATAATCTGTTTATTTGGTTTTAGTAAAAGGTTAATGCTCACTCATAAAATTAGTCAGAAGTATTCCTTCTTCTACGAATTTCTGGAAAAGTTTGTGCAGAATTGGCAATATTTCTTCCTTAAATGTTTTGTACAATTTACTAATTAAGCCATCTGGTCTTGTAGTTGCCTTTGTGGGAAGTATCGTATATTACTTTGCTAGGGTTGCTGTAACAAAATATCATAGACTGGGTGGCTTAAACAACAGTAATTTCTTTTCTTACAGTTCTGGAGGCTAGAAGTCCAAGATCAAAGTGTCAACAGATTTGATTTCTCCTGAGGCTTCCTTCACTGGCTTGCAGAAGCTGCCTTCTGACTGTATCTTCACATGGTTTTCCCTGTATGCTTGTATGCACATGCCTAGTGTCTCTTTGTATATTCAGATTTCCTCTTTCTACAAGTCAGATTGGATTAAGGCCCACACTAATGGCCTCATTTTGACTTATCTCTTTAAAGACCTTATCTACAAACATAGTCACATTCTAGGGTATTAGGGGTTAAGACTTCAACATGGGAATTTGGAAAGCACACCATTTAGCCCATAATATTGTTGAACTAGAAATTCAGTTACTTTAATAGATATAGAGTTATTCAAGTTATTTGCTTCTTTTTGAGTGAGCTTTGGAAATTTGTTTCTTTCAATAATTTGACGATTTCTTCTAATATATGTCAGCACAAATTAATATATGCTATTCTCTTTTTATCTTTTTTATGTGGGTAGAGTGAGTATTGGTAACCTCTATTTCATTCCTGGTGCTAGTGATTTATGTTCACTCTCTTTTTTATTTTTTTTTGACTAGCTTAGCTAAGTGTTTATCAACTTTATTGATCTTTTTTAAGAACCAGCTTTTAGCTTTATTAGTTTTCTCTGTTGTTTGCTTTTTCTTTTGTTGTTTCTATTCTTTATCATTTCACTTTTTAAATATTCTTTGGTTTTACTTTACTGCAATATTCTTAGCTTCTGAGTGCTTGAGTTTAAATCTTTCTTTTTTTAATGTAAGCATTTAACACTATAAATGTTTCTCTAAACAATGCCTTAGCTGTAGCTTATAAATGTTGATATGGTGTATTTCCATTACCATTCAATTGGAATTTTTCTTTGATTTTCTTTTTTATTTCCTTTTTGACTGATGTGTTTATTCTATGAAGCATTTTATTTAACTTTTGAATATTCAGACTTTTCCTAGGTATCTTATTGTTATTAGTTACTAATTTAATACTGCTTTTGTCAGAAAACATTCATGGTGTGGTTTTGTTAGGTCGAGAGTGAGGGATTCCAGCTCTCATGGGGAAAAAGGTGGGCACCTTCCCCTGGTGCTGCCCTTAGCAATCACCCCACCAGGGAAGAAGGACAAGGGCAGGTACCACGTCTTTGTGTTGCCCCACCTTAATCCTGCCCCAAGCAACTGCCACCTGGGGGAAGGAAGAATCCCTGCTAATCTGCAAAAGAATTCAGAGAATCCCCCAATCTATAGGCCAGGCTGCCCAGGCACAATAGGATTTGGAAAGTGACCTAGGGTAACCTAAAGCTAATTGTCATGTTGTTATCTGTCCATCAAAGTGGTTCCCTGGTAATGTCTGAACCAATAGGAGGGCCCAATCTGGAGAGTATAAAACAGGACCCCAGACCATAATCAGAGCCCTTTTGTTACAACCAGGGGTCCGTTTATGTCTGTGGTGAATGTATCTTGCTCTTGCTTTGTAAACCTATGTTGTCTTTCCTCAATAAACTTCACTTCATACTTGCCTTGCTTTTGGTGTGTCTGGTCCTTCTTTGGCCAAGAGTACACCAAGAACTGAAAACAGGCAACTATGACCTGAAAGTTTCATCTAATTTAAATTTATCAAGATTTGTTTTATAGTCTATCATATGGTGTAATTCTATTGCTGTGTTAATTCTAACACACGATGTTCTATTTTGTTATGTTATATGGATGATCTTTGTCAATTAGGCTTTTTGAAACATATACATATTTTCCATTAAAAAATGATTGAGGTTAATAAGCAGCTTCAAGGTTTTGACCAAATATATGCAATACATGTCATAAGATAGGAGTTTTACATAACCAAAAAGGTACTATTCAAAAATATTTTTAAATTAGTGATATTTCAATTTTCCCAATCATTTCTGATCATTTTGGGCTAAATAAGATGCCTGTAAGTGGAAGAGTGATTAGTAAATAATTATTTGATAAATTCTGATTTACTTCTCCAAATTTGATAAAAATATGTTACTAATTCAAGAAAGAAAATCATTTTAATAGTCAAGTACTTTGTAGTAATTTGTTTTCAGTAAAACTGAAGAAGAAACTCCTTGAATTGTCAACTGATAAATCATTTAAGAAAATAATTCTGTTAATAGACCACTAAGTGATTTTTAGCATACAAGTAGGGAAGAATTGAAAGAATTAAATATCACTTTAATAACAAATTTCTATTATTATTTACTTAAATATGCAAATAAATTTTCTCAACACTTGCATTTATTAAAATTAAAGAAGTGAGTTTTAATTTTCCATCACCATTTCCTGATGTGGTACTCATTTTAACAGTTGTGAACATTGTAAAACATTAACTGGAGAGACAGAGACTCTTAGTGTGATCCCTAATTCTGGCCTGGACTGACAAAACTGGCTCCAGCTATGCTAGAAGAGATAGGGTAGAATACAATGGGACCAGTTAGTAGTAAATTCTAGACACTGGATACATATCTCAACACAGCAGAGAAAGGTACGGCAGAAAGTACTAGCTCTGTTCTCCCTGCAAGAGTATTCATAATTTGAAACCTAAAAATTCAAAATAGAGTAAAGACAAACTTTTATAGAAGAGTATTCAGCAAGTGGAAAGTCCTGACTGGACCCCTGGCAACAACTATGGAAATTTTATAAATGACGTCTTCTGTACAGGAATCTGCTGAAAGTGGTTCATCATCTTATCGAATAGATTAATAATAAAAATATCTAAATGTTATTCTATAAAAAAGACATTTTTGATCTTTTATAATTTTAGTTCAGCTGATATCCAGGCTAAAGTGTTCTGTCCTCAGCTCATATAATAATACTGTGGAGCCAATTCTCTTTTAAGCTAAATTTTGTACCCCAGCACTAATCAAATTAATTGGGTTATTGATGACCAAATCATTTGAGAATAAAGTTTTATTTATTTCTAACTAAAATGTCTCACCCACGCCACACAGATTCCCTCTTGATAGTAACTTATTTACTAAACTCTCAGCACAATTCCATAACTTTGTAATTAGTTTAAAACTACTGAAATACTTTCATTACACTTCCTAAGACTTAGTTCAGTTTGTTATAAAATTTCAGTCTCAGATTTTATATAAAACTTTCCTTATATCTACCTTTTTCTTTGTTTGACATGACAGAAAAGGGGTTTTTGAAGATAAAAAGGGAAAATATACATAACACCTTATATGACTGAGAGTGGTCATATTCTGCCCTCATTCCCCAATCCCCATTTGGTTTAATCGTCGCATTATCCTTATTCATAGGCTGTGAGATTCACGGAGATGTCATGGTATACCTCAATAATGGGTGGATCATTCCAGAGCGGTTCACTTTAGCAATATGTTTCTTTATAAGCTTAGCCACCATTTAGGGCTGTTCCTTTAAGGATGTACAGTGTTCTTTGCATCCTATATTATAGCCATGCCCTTCATATTGTTGTCTCAGTCTTGAGGCAGTCATGCCTGTGTACGTGTTTGGAATCCATCCTCTTTAATTTTGGAGAACCAGTTATCTTTGCCCATATTCCAGTAGAACAGCCAACCAACTCATATATGAAAGACCAATACCCCCACCGTTTATGGGAGCCCCAGTCTTTAAAAGTAATTCTTTTAGAACTCAACTCTCTTGGGTTTAGAAAAGGGAATCACCTTTTCTTCTCTCTTATGTGGAAAACTACTCACCTCTTTCCATAATAACATTATTTTTCAGATGGCCTATTATTCTTTAAATTCTCACTTGTATCAACTAGGGGTGAATGATTGTCGGCAGAGCTGGGCTCAAATACCACTCACTGCATGTTGTGGCCAGTTTACAACACGTGTCCGAACTTAGATTTAAGTCTCTTGGTGACTTTTGTACACAGGAAGAACAAATATGTTTTTATATGACAACCCAGCACTTCCTGACACATACACACACTTGCACCTCACCAGGTACTATTAAGGATGCAACAGCAATGATCTCAGACTGTTCTAATTTACAGCCAAGAAGATAAGGGACTGATTAACCACTATTTCTGAAAACATAGGCTAGATCCAGGCATAAGAAAAAATTAGATTTGTCAGTTATTAGAGAAGCGATTGGCTATGTTAAAGGTGCATATTGAAAGCTTAACAATTTGCCTGGAATCTTGTAATATTTTTACACAAGTAGAATCCATTTCCAAGAAACACTTCATGCCTTACTAGGCTCTGAAGACAAGAATTGAGACCATAAGCCTTCCAACTCAGTGGAAAGTGCTTTAGAACACATTGTTTCCTATACCCATTATTGAGAGGCTTGTCTAAAATCTGACTGTCTTCAAGGAGGAAAATTTTTAAAAATCTAAGCAAAGTAAAAGTTAATATGAGATTTTTGGTCCTTATATTTTCCTTATATTTTTAGCTGTGTCTGAAACATTCCTATCTAATTTCTCTTTTGATGTTTTTCATTGCCAGCCAACCCTCTCTACACTTCAAGCCCATTTTTATCTCAAAAAAATTTCCTAATCCTAAACTATTTTCATTTCATCTCACATGATTCCCTGTCCTTTATCTTATCTTGCCTTAGCTCCACCCTGCCAAGACTCATAGCACAGCAAGTATTCCTTTCACTGACTTCCTGCTTCTCTGCAGATATCAAGATAGATTCCACAGCACAAACTTTAGAAATAGTTTAGAAGTTAATGTCACAGGAAGAATCTTATCTTTCATTTTTTTCTCCTTTTTCCTTTAATAGCATAGAATAGCAGTATGTTTCACACTTGGGCTATTTATTGAGAGTAGTAGCCTAGGTCATATCATTTGCAAACATCTTTTTCCTACTTCTAGACTAAGAAAAGGTATATTAGAGTATAGTTAGCACTATACATTTATCTTCTTTTGAGAGGCTTTCCTTAGTAAAAGGCACATAAATTTATTCATAATTATAGTTTATTATAGATTTATTCATAATTCTAACTATTCTAGAATCTATAAGGATACTTGGGGAGAGTTTCAATGTCAATATTAAGTTTGTTCACTTTATATTTTTAATTATCTTTTGTTTATTAATTTTCCAGGAATAAGTATTAGCACCAAAGTCAATGGCCCCTCTTCTATTAAAACCTATAATCAAAGAATTAGTAAATATGTTATGCCCAATGAATAGATAGCAAAAATATGCTATAATATCTTCTGATTAGTTTGGCCTGCATCTTTCTGTAAGTTGACCTATATCTGGGAAGTTTTTCTAACTTTGCCTTCATATCATGGCATAAAACTTCTGTCCTGCTTCAGTCCTTAAATTGGCAGTATCAAGACAGAAGTGGTAAAACAAGAAATGGGGTGAGCCATGGTGAGCTACAAAAGATAGCTGGAACTGTCCATAGTCAGACTCCAAGAGAACAATGTAAGTTAGTATTAGGGCAGGTGCAATAACCAGCATCTGACAATCAATCAAAAGTCAGAGGTAAGAGAGGGCAATGAGGGGGTAACGTTCATAGCCAGTCTCTGTCTCCCAGGAGATTCTAAATATGTTTTACATATACAAGGCACAATACTCTCATCCCTAAAATTAGATTGGAAATGTACAAACTAGGCTAGGTTTGTAATTAGTTAATTATTTATGTTTAATTGACAAATAAGAATCATGCGTATTTATGGGGCAAAATGTGATGTTTTGATCTATGTATACATTGTAGAAATTTTGATCTATGTATACATTGTAGAAAGGTTCAGCAAGCAAATTAACATATATATCATCTTGCCAACTCATCGTTTTTGGTGATAATAATGTCATTTTGGTGGTGAGAATATTAGAAATTTATTATTTTAACAATTTTGAAAATATTAGCTAAATGATAAAGAGCAAATTATTCAAACTCTCTGGACCCCACATAGATTTTTGGAGGATTAAATACAATAACATACAAAAAGAATTTTTTAATGGGTTATATAAATAAATATTAAATAAATGTTATCTGTTATTTTTAATAAAACTTCTGAACAATCCATAGTATAGCTATTAGTTACCTTGAATGCTTTCACAAACAAGAATAGCTATAAGAAATAGAGTATTAGATCTATCAATCTTCTCAGAAGTGTTTTCATCAGTTATGACAGTTCTGAAATAGGGAAAACAGAATTTCCTCATTTCATTTATAATGACTCTAATGGCCAAAGAATTTAAATAACTTAACCATGATAACAAAGCTAAGGCATCTTGCTCTATTTATTACATACGTTTCTTTCTTTAAGGATAACATTTTACAATCTTTGAGTATGACATTTCAAACATCTATAAGGCTAGAAGTGAAATTATGCATTCTTAATAAATGCATCCAGTAATAAATTCTAGTCATATAAATAATCTTAAATTGATTTTGTATGATTGGCTTAAGAAAAATATGAGTTTAAAAATTTACCAAATTTTAGGAAAGTAATTGGCATTAACAATTATAAAATGTGCCAAAAGTGCACACCCTTCTTATACTCTTCAAATATATTTGAATAAGAGCATTTTTTAGAAAAGTAAATTTATGAAGGGGTCTATTTTACAAAACTGCCAATATGTATAGGTAGATAATTACTTGAGACTATTATACATAATAAAACCACATGCATGTTTTATGGTTGAAATATCAGCAACAGAGAGTAAAGAATGGTTTTGCTTCTATGCACATTTAAACAGAGGATAAGAAACAATTCAGTTTTCTTTGAATGTCATTCTTTATTCAAAGGTTACCTCTCATTTGATATTATTTAAAAAGTATTATGAATAATGACATCCCTAAGCTCCAATTAAGTTCTGCAAATTAGAATTAGGTTAAATGTTATGCCATATACAAACAGTCTAACAAATGTGCTCAGAAATCTTGAAAATGAAGACAAATTTTATTAATTGTAACATCTGTTTCAAAAGAGAAAACCTATTCTTTTGGAGCCAAGTACACCCAAAAGAGAGATAATTTTACAAGAGGTAGAACTTTGAATTTAATTGAAAACTAATGCAATATACAAATAATAAATAAATAAAGTTTCAGAGTGCACTTTAGTTTTGAAGTAAGAGTTCTCTGAAGTTACTTCTTAATAAATCTCTGTAATTATGTTCATTTTCCTCCTTTCTTGACACAGAAAATTGACCTTTCATCATCTCAAAGCCCATCTGCTCAAGTCCATTATTTTAATTGGTGACTCCAGTGAATTGAATAGGAAAGCAAAGTAGCACAATCAATTGATCACTTTAAGGGGTGTAAATTTGATCACTTTTAGTTAGTTAGACTTGATTTTTTTTTTTTCAGTTTGAGCCTGGGGAAAAGAGAATATATTAATATTTTACTTCTTACAATAGATAATCTAGCACATGATAAAAAAGATATGCAAATAGTGAGATGTCATAACATATTTCTGCTCATGTGTACAGATGGAAATCTATATGTCCTAATGTATTAAATCCTTAAACACTCAATTATTTTGGTTAAAGTGTAGGTCACCTAATTGCTGGGAGTAAGGGAAGATGGCAAGTCTGAAAGCTAAAACTTTTTAGAATCACATGTGTATGTATACATTATATTGTACTATGGTATTACTTTACAGTTCTACTTTTTTCAGACTCTAAATCACAATAATTTATTTACATCCAATTCTTCAAGTCAGCCATTAGGACTGGTCTCAGCTGGACTCATTCATGTATATTTAGTCAGAAGCAGTGTGACTAGGGGCAAGAACATGCTAGATTTTTTGAGGCCTAGGCTCAAACTGGCACATCATCACTTCTGCATTCTATAGATCTAAGAAAACCACAAAGGCAGCACAGATTCAAGTGGTAGAGAAATGGACTCCTCCTCTTGATAAGAATACCAATAAATTAATTTGAAAGGGACATGAATACAAGGAGAGGAATAATCAGAGCCATTTTTGCAAACAGCATACCACAAATAGTTTTTAGATATTGAAACAACATATGCCCATAATAAAAATTTCAAACAGTATAGAACAACATTAAAACAAAAACACTCACTATTCTATATCCTTAGATTTGTTTTTAATTTGTTTATCAAAAATTTTGAGAACCGAACCAATGAGTAGAAAATCACTCAGGTTCAAAAATGATTATTTGGGTGGCACACACCTGGGACAGAGCCAAAGAATTTTGAAAAAAATAAGCTACCAATGGAACCATAACCTACATACATAAGGTGTGTTAAAAATTGTGGCCCGATTAGTTAGCCATATTGATTGTGAGCCTAACATTATACAACATTATCTATAGAACTTAGAAAAGATCTGGAGTTTTATAATGTAATACTGAAAATAACCATGTTATAATACATAGTTGCTCGGCGTACAAAGAAATACACACACAAAAGTAAACTCACATCAAAATGACACACATAAATTATCTGATAAAAACTTTAAAGTAACTATCATAAAAATGCTCACATAAGTTATTATAAATACTCTTTTAAAATGGAAAAATAAAAGGGATCAGCAAAGAAATAAAACACTGAAGAAGAAATAAATGGATATTTTAGGACTAAAAAATCCAATAAGTAAAGTAAAAATCTCATTGGATGGTTTCAATAGAAAAATGGAGGTTGCAGAGAAAAGAGTCAAGGAACACTTAAAGATAGAGCAATGCAAAGTATTCAAACTAAATGACAGGGAGAAAAAAGATTAAAAGAAAATTATATAGCTTCAGGGACAGCAGGACATTAACGAGTACTCTAAAGTTTATTGTTGGAGTCCCAAAAGGCAAAGAGAAAGAACGTGGTGCTGAAAAGTACTTGAAGAAATAATGTATGAAAACCCAAATTTGGTGAAAAACACAAATTCATAAATTCAAGGATCTCAATGAACCCAGATTGTAATAAATCCAATGAGTCTTTGCCTAGATGCATCATAATCAAAATACTAAATCAAAATACAAAGAAAAAATATTGGAATCATCCAGAGAATAATGACATACTGACACTAAACAACAAGTCAAATGACTGCAAATTTCTCATCAAAAACTGTGGACACTAGTGTCAGAGAAGGTGAGGGAAACGAGCACAGGACTTTGCCTCAGACCCCAAAACTAGGCCCACCCCAGTAAAACCCAGCACCAAGCAGTCCCCCACAGCCCCAGACTCCAGTCTGGTATCTGCACAATGAGACGTCAAGCCATCCCCAGTTCCAGGCCTGATCTCGCAGTACCAGGCTGGATGCCACAGGCATAAGCTTCAGGCCCACCGGAGCACTAGGCTGGTACCTGTAGCCGTAGTCATTAGGCAGGAACCCATGGACCCAGCCTCCAGGGTAACCACTGCCAATACAAGATCTAGGCCCACCCATTGCTAAGTCAGCCCCTAAAACCTAAGTACCCCTGGCCTCAAACACTAGGCAGGTACCTGCAGAAAAAGGCTTCAGGCCTGCCCAATGCCAGGCTGGTTCCCATGGCCCTGTGCTCCAGCAGATCTGGGGTTCAGGCCTGCTCCAGGAGACCAGTGTCCAAGCCTACCCTGTAGACTTCAGAATTGGATGGGTTCCCATGAACCAAGGCTCCAGAAGCACCCATATATACCCAGGTTTCCAGCCAGCCTCAGGGACCTAGCCTCCAGACCAGCTCAGTGAGGTTTTATTTAATGTGACCAAAATTAATTGTTATCAGCTTAAAATAGCCTCAACTGGTAAATATGAAATGTTTCTTGTAAGTCTTATGGTAAACACAGAGCAAAAACCTATAGTAGATAGACTAAAGGTAAAAAGTAAAGAATCAAACCATAACACTTAATCACAAAGGAAGAACACAAAAAGGAAGAAGAGAACAAAGTATCTATAAATAAATAAATAAATAAATAAGAAAATGAAAAGGAAATAATTAACAAAATGGCAATACTAAGTTCTTAACTATCAATAATCTTGGATGTAAATGAACTAAACTCCAGAATCAAAAGACATAGAGTGGCTGAATGGATAAAATAAAAGACCCAAGTACTTACTACATAAAAGAGACTTGCTTCTCCTAGAAGGATACACATAGATTGAAAGTGAAGGAATAAAAAAAGACATGCACATGGAAGCCAAAAGAGAGCAAGTTTAGCTATACCTACATCAGAAAAAATAGACTTTAGGTCAAAACAGTAAAAAAAGAAAAGAACTGTGGTATGTAATGATAAAGCAATCAATTCATCAAGAGAATATAACAATTGCAAATATATATGTACATAATATAAAAGCACCTAAATATATATATAATAAATATTAATAGAACTGAATGGAGAGATACACCATAATACAATAGCAGTAGACTATAATACCCCACTTTCAGGAATGGATGAATTATCCACACAGAAAATCAATAAAGAAACATTAACTAAAACAATATTTCAGATGAAATGGATCTAACAGATGTATTCAGTTCATTCCATTCAGCAGCAGTGGAATACACATTCTTTTCAAGTGCAAATGGAACATTCTCCAGGATAGATTTATCATATGTTAGACCATAAAACAAGTCTTAACAAATTTAAGAAAATTTAAATCATATCAATATATTTTCTGAGCACAGTGGCATGACACTAGAAATTAATAACAGGAAGATTTTGGAAAATTCAAAAATATATGAAAATTAAACAGCATGCTCCTGATTAACTGAGTCAATGAAGAAATTGAAGGAAATTTTTTTAAAAATATCAAGACAAATGAAACAAAATATAGTAAAACTCCTGGGAAGCAGGAAAAGTAGTTTGAAGAGGAAAATTTATGGCAATAAATGCCTAGATAAAAAACAAGTAAACAACTTACTATACCACAAGAAACCAGAAAAAGAAGAACAAATTAAGCCCAAAATTAGAAGAAAAATAAATAAACAAAGATCAGAGCAGAAATAAGTGAAATAGAAACAAGAAAAAATAACAAAAGAGACCAATGAAACTAAGAGCTCATTTTTTTGGAAAGACAAAGTCAACAAACCTTTAGCTAGATTAACTTAGGAAAAAAACAGGAAATGCTCAAATCAATAAAATCAGAAATGAAAGAGGAGACATCACAACTGATAGCAGAGATGTACAGGATATCATAAGAGACTAATGATAAAAAATGTACAATAAATTATGAAACTTAGAAGAAATGGATAAATTGCAAGATACATACAACTACCACCAAGACTGAATCGCAAAGAAATAGCAAATCTGAGTAGACTAATAATGAGTAAGATGATTGAATCAGTAATAAAAAGTCTCCCAAGTAAAAGCTCAGGACCTGATTGCTCCACTACTAAATTCTACCAAATATTTAAAGAGCAACTAATACCAATTCATCTCAAACACTTCCAAAAATTGCATAGGAGGGAATACTTCCAAAGTCATTTTACAAGGCCAGCATTACCTTCATACCAAAAACTGACAAGGACACTACAAGAAAACAAAATTACAATCCAATATCCTGGATGAACATAGATGCAAAAATCTTCAGCAAAATTCTATCAAATTAAATTCAACAGCATATTTAAATGATCATTCACCATATAAGTGGGATTTATTCCAGGGATGCAAGGATGGTTCAATGCATGCAAATCTATAAATATGATAAACCACATTAAAAGAATGAAGAACAAAAATCATATGATCATCTCAATAGATGCAGAAAAAGAATCTGACGTAATTCAATGTCACTTTATAATAAAAACTCTCAAAAAATTAGGTATAGAAGGAATTTACCTCAATACAATAAAGGCTATATATGACAAACCCACAGTTAACATCATACTCTAAGGTGAAAGTTGAAAGCTTTTCATCTAAGATCAGGAACAAAACAAGGATACCTACTCTGGCTGCTTCTATTCAACATAGTACTGGATGTCCAGGATAGAACAATTAGGCAAGAGGAAAAGAAAAAGGATATCCAAAATGGAAAGGAAGAAATTAGATTTCCCCTGTTTGTAGAAAACATGATTTTATGTATATGTTAATAGAAAACCCTAAGGACTCTACCAAAAAACTGTCATAAATAATAAACAAATTCAGTAAAATTATAGGATACAAAATCAGCACACAAAAATCAGTAGTGTTTCCATATACTAACAACAAACTATCCAAAAAGAAATCAAGGAAACAGTCCCATTCATATAGCTACCAAAAAGTACTTAGGAATAACTTTAACCAAGCAGGTAAAAAAACTGTACACTGAAAACTATAGAACATTAATGAAAGAAATTAAAGAAGACACAAAAAAATGGAAAGGTATATTGTGTTCATGGATTGGAAGAACCAATACAATAAAAAATGCCCAAACTATCCAAAGTGATCTACAAATTCAAAGTAATCCCTATCAAAATTCCAATGACATTCTTCACAGAAAAAATAAAACCAATCCTAAAAATTTGTATGAAAGTACAAAAGAACCTGAATAGCCAAAGCAATCTTGAGCACAAAAGGCAAAGCTGGAGGCATCACACTTTCTGACTTCAAAATGTATTATAACAGCATATACTGGGGGAAAGAAACCTATTCAATAAATGGCGCTGGGAAAACTGGACAGCCACATGCACAAGAATCAAACAGGACCCCTATCTCTCACCACTCACAAAAATTAATTCAAGATGGATAAAAGACTTAAATAGAAGGCATGAAGCCATAAGAATTCTAGAAGAATATGATGGAAAACCTCATAGATATTGACTTAGGCAAAGAATTTATTACTACAACCCCAAAGGCAATTAGAGCAACAACAAAAATAAATAAAAGAGACTTGATTAAATTAAAAGCTTCTGCACAGCTAAGGAGATAATCAACAGAGCAGCAAATAGACAACCTACAGGATGGGAGAAAATATTCTTAAGCTATAGATCTGATAAAGGGTTAATATTCATAATTTAGGAGGTAAACCTATGATGAAGACAAAAGACTTAAAAATCATGTAACTTTTCTTCAATTAAAAAAGAATTGAAAATTATAAAATTCGGTTTTTAATAAACATTCGCTATTGTATTTCATCAGATTCAAGCATTGAATACATTTTTCCTGCATATTCAGTTGAATCAATATTCAGTATGGTTTTTATTTTGGTTTTATAATTCACTAAACCTAAGTGTTTTTATAATAAAAAATAGAAAATATGTTATTTTGACCAACTAATTTATGTGAAAAATATAAAAATGATGATAGAATGTTTTATCAATATATTTCTATCACTCACTAAAACAACTTAATATAACTTTTAAAAATGTTTTAACTGTTAGTTATTAAATATTTTATCTTATTTTATTTTATTTATTTTTTTTTTGGTATTGAAGTTTTTTTTTT
>CM052439.1:98874559-98927683 GCA_028533085.1 Varecia variegata | reverse complement strand
CTTGCGAGAGCTATCAGGCAAGAGAGCAGAATCAAGGGAGTCCAAATAGGGAAAGAAGAGAATTTGTTTGAATTTATTGAGACTCACATTTATTGTATTGTATATTCCCACAGTTAGAGCTTATCATTTTAAGAATACTTCTAGCAGTATTCTGGGATGTCTACCAAAGGAGTTGAATTACACAGGGATTAAACCAAACCACAAAGCAAGACATTCTGCTTGTTCTTATAATTTCTTCTTTTATCTTTTTCTTCTCTGTTTTCAGCTATAACATGTAGAGGATATCCTACATGTTTGAAGAGTTTGAAGATCAAAACAGGCAGGAAAATAGTTCAGAATTTATTTACACACAGGCTTCCTCTACTATTATTGATTTCTTCCTTCACAGAACTGAGTCTTTCAAAACAAGAAATATGAATGCTATTTTGGTTCCACACTCTGGGATTTGAGGAAAATTTAGTTTTTTGTGGTTTTTTATGATGAATATGAAAGCACTGTTGTCTCAATGAGAAGTAAAGACAATGTTCACTCCCATGATATTATTTCCATAAAAAATTCTGAGGAAATTAGAATAGAAATTAATATTTCAGACACAATCATGTGCCCAGTTAGGTCATCAACTCTATGTCTGAGAAACTATAATGCGGTCTAATAGAGTTATACTTTACAGAGTGGTTCACCAAAGAAGAGCCATGGGGAATAAATGAAGAAAGTGGTTCAAGAGGAAGCAGATTTTAATAAAAACATACATTAGTAGCACCAGAAAACTGAGCCCAACATGCATTATAAACAAATAAAAATTCCTTTTACAGAGAGAAGTATCTTTCCCTCAATCACTCAGTAACATATGACTGGCCTCAAATATCAAAAAAGCCAGAAAGTGATAAAAGGTGAAAGAGAAATGATGCAGAAGAGCAGCAGCATTTAGAACACAAAACCATAGGGAGTAGAACTTTGTACCTTTGTATAAGGAGGAAGATTTTAAAAGTCCTGCTGCTATTAAATGCCTCACAGCATTACTGTCAGCAGAATAAAGCCACAACCCCAGGACAGTGTGAGGAGGAAAACCTGATTAAGCAAGTCAGATGTGGCCATGGTGGACACATTGCAACCTATTTCCCATGTGTTTGAATTAACCAAGAAATATACATTAAGCCATTACTATAGTTCTTCTCTGATCCTTTGTTTCAAAATAAAAAGTTAAAGAAATTCATACCAGTGTTGTTTAAGCAAAAACATCAGTACCGACTATCTCATCATGGTCATGTAGTCAGATAGGAAACATCTTTAATTATCTTTAGTGGGCCATGAATTAAAAGCCTTCTCAGGAATTAGTAATATTCCTGGTTTGGGTCCACCTACTGGCTCCATGTGTCAGACATACGTCATTTCCACATGACAGTCACAAGGATACCTAACAACATCATCAGTACAAATTGGAAAGAGAGGAAGAAGCGGAGCCTAAGAATAAATTCTAGATTCTTTATTAACTCTTCATATATGTTTTCAAGAAGTTAAGTTAAATGACAAATATGCTTTATCATTTATTCTGATACTAATTATTATCCACATTCTAAAATGTACTCAATGAATCTTCCCAAAATGAACAAATAAAACAGAAATGTTGAAAGCAGGTGCTGTTTAAGACTTTTTGGCCATTAGCTAGATTCATCTTACTCTCGCTCTCATACCTGCCAGTGCAATACGTATACAAACACAGAAGAAGTTGTAAAGTAACAATGGCACCAGAAACTATGTTTTATTAGGTGGAACCATATGCTAAACACTGAGAAGAATTTAACACACATGCAAATGGGCTAGTTTGAAACGTGATTGACAACCCTCTCAGGACATGACCTTCGAATTACAGAAGCATGGTATATATAGTAAGTAGGCAGGAAATACATGCCACAAAGCCTGGGGATGTTAAGGTTCTTTCTCTCAGTTCACCAAAAAAAAAATTTGTTTCTACTTCTTTTCATGAGATTTGCCTTCTAAGGTAATAAGAGCCACTCCCTCCCTTCTCACTGTTCCAGCATGTCCTCTCTTTCTGTCTGCACTGAGAAGCATTAAATCCTGAGACTCCAGCACAGCCTGTGGGGAGAGAGGATGAATAAGATTGCATTTTTGCCTTGAGATATAGAGACAGCATAAATCAGGATGGAATAAAAAGAAAGAACACTGAGAAATGTACTCTGGGAGTTATACATTTTGTGAGAAAGGTATGACAATTCTTTCAAATTATACCAAAACAAACAAGCAAACAGAAAAATCCTTATCTTCTTATATATGTCACTTTATTAGACACTAAAAGGAGGAGAAAATTGTTCAAACCAGCAAACCCACTAGGAATATCTGCTGCATATTGGTATTTAGCTAGATGCTGTGGAAATGAAATTGTCTTGAATATAAGATATAAACATGTAATCAAAGAATTATTTCCTCCTCTGCCCCCTGACAAAAACAAGAAATCTAGTGTTATGAGTATTTTTTAAGTTTCAAAACATAAAAAAATCAAAGCATCTCTACTCATTTAATAAATCTAGAATCATTCCAACATATTAAAAAGTTAGTAATAATATAACAATAAAACCTGAGATGGCTCTCTTTTAAGACACACTGAGTGATAAACTAAGTGTATAATGTTCATAAGAACGTTTGTGAAATAATTACATAATAAAAAAGCATATAAATAAAAAGCAAAAAAATAACATTCACTTAATTATGAACCGATGATTTTATATCTTTACCTGATTTAAGCAGTGTATGTATATCATTATATATACCGTTTATATTCAAAATCTCAACTCTTATGTATTTCTTTAGATATACATAAATAAGTTATCACAGTAGAAACATCCAGGATCTTATTGTAAATTTGCTTGGATTCTATATTTCTTTGGTGAAAAACTGGACCTCAGAGATAATGTGGGAAACCTTTCAAAAAAGTGCTACACACACACACACATACACAGTCATGCCACATAATGACATTTTAGTCAACAACAGACCACATATAAGGCAGTGGTCCCATAAGACTATAATGGAGCTGAAAAATTCCTATCACGTACTAGTATGGTAACTTCAGATGTAAATCAATACTTTACATGTCTTAAAATGTTTAGATACACAAAAACCATTGTGTATATAAACATTATCATTGTGTTACAATTGCCTACAGTATTCAGTATGGTATCATGCTGTACAAGTTTGTAGCCTAAGAGCAATAGGTTATATAAACAAGGTGTTTACAAGTTTATGTAAACATGCTCTATGATGTTTATACAATGACAGAATCACCTAATGACACATTTCCTACAATATATTCCCATTATTATGTGATGCATGACTGCATAGTAATTACTATATACATATGTGTATGTATATACACATATACACATTATATATATAATCTTGCTCTATCTCTGCTTAAACTATCTCTTCTCAACCTTTCTATGTTGGAACACTTGTTGCAGCTCATCTTATTTAGCCCAATGACTAAAACTTCCCTCTCAGTGCTAACTACACCCAAATGCAAACCTCCAGACTCTGTCCCTTTGAAATACTCCAGATGCATATATTTCCAATTAAATAGTAATCACACTAGGCATCTTAAAGATATATTCAAAATAGAACTACTGATTTTACCCCTAACTTATCATTCCCCTAGTTTTCACCATTTCAATAAATGGCATAACCACCTACACCTTATGCTTAAGAAAAAACATTAGTGATTAATTTGACTCTGTCCTTTCCCTTGCGGCTTCTATCCAGTCCAACAGGGAACTGCATTGGCTCTATCTTCAACATACAAATGAATCCAATTATTTCACATCACTTCCACTATTACCATCCTTGACTAAGCCATTTTAACCTCTTACATGAGCTATTGCAATAATAGTTCTCTTACCCTCATATAATCCATTTGCCACACAGTAGATATTTTAAAAGTATGAAATATTACAATTTTATAATAAATACATAACTACTTTACAAATGAGACTTTTATCGCTAGTTTACTTAAAACCCACCTTTCGTTTCTCACTGCTCTTATGATGAAATCCCAACTTTTTATGCCCTAAATGGCTCTATATGAATCCAGCTTCATCTCCTATCACTTATCTACTGGGATCCAGGCACTCTGACCTACGTTATATGTCTTAACCACACTATGCTTGATAAGGGCTAGAATTAGGATTTGTTGATTAAGGGCAAGGAAACAGAAGCCAGAATATTTGGGTTCAACACTGGCTTTGCCAATTATTCCTTGTGTGATTACATTGAGAACTTAGATAGTTGTATGTAACTAAGAGTCAGGAATATAATCTGTATGTCCACAAAGGAGAGAAGCAACACAGACAACAATTAGCCCCGTTTGTCTTGTTTGTTTCTCCTAGTCCAGACTTTTCTCATCCATAACACCTTCCTAAGTATCTTTTAATGTCTTCATATTAAGTTGTCTTTGAGTTCTTGCTCTAATGTTTTCCGATTCACAAAAAAAAAATCGCTTTCACAAACTGAGGGCCTGAGTCTGAGATGTGAGGCATGTCAGGTCTGAATAATGATGAGTACAGTTCTGCCAACTAACAACAGTCAAGAAACATAAAATAAGCTTGACTAAATGGTTGGAAGAAAACTAGTCGTGCTGTGCTGATTAGAATTGCCTTGGTTAAGGCAGAAATAAATTCGGCATTAGAGATTTCCAAGAGGTCACTAACTCTAAACTGCCCCAAGCAGAATTAGCCACTTTTTCATCTAAGCTTCCATAAAACTTTGTAATTGACCTTTTTAAACCATTCACCTAATAAATAACTATAAAGTATTTAGTTAAATGTCATCCTCCGCCATCAGTTACTCAAGAATAAAGACCCTGTATTCTGCAGAACAAAGGCCACCACCTTCTCTTCAACTTTTATTGCATCACTCATTGTTAACTCTGATTGTCTCCTACTGTCTTTGACCAACTGACTCATAATCACTTTCTAAAAATCATCTTTTAAGAATAATGCTTGATATATAGCAAATGTTTATTTGTTGAATTATTTATATTAAAATATTGGTGATAATTTCCTGTAGTGGTAGAGTCAGGGTCAAAAAGTGCAGGGCCAGGCGCGGTGGCTCACTCCTGTAATCCTAGCACTCTGGGAGGCTGAGGTGGGAGGATCATTTGAGCTCAGGGGTTCGAGACCAGCCTGAGCAAGAGTGAGACCCTATCTCTACTAAAAAGTGGAAAGAAATTAGCTGGACAACTAAAAATATATAGAAAAAATTATCTGGGTGTGGTGGCACATGCCTGTAGTCCCAGCTACTCAGGAGGCTGAGGCAGGAGGATCGCTTAAGCCCAGGAGTTTGAGGCTGCTGTGAGCTAGGCTGACGCCACGGCACTCTAGCCCAGGCAACAGAGAGAGACTCTGTCTCAAAAAAAAAAAAAAAAAAAAAAGTGCAGAAGGAAAATAGAAACAAACATTTAGAATGTCTCTGCTAGCTCCAGGTATCTTTGCCAGCTGAGCTCAAAGAGAAATGTGATTTTCAAGAATGTATAGGTAACAGATAAATTTTTTTTTCTGAATGTGTTTCCTTATTATCAAATGAGTTTATCTTACCCTCCAGCCCATCTGATTTTAATACTGAGCCATAGAGCTCTGTGTTCCTGAGAAGGAGGATGTGACATAATAGGAAGGCTTCTCTAAAGAAAAAAAGTAGAAGTCCCATCCCTCCGACCTGAGGCTATGTAGAAAGAAGGAGAGAGAGACGTGAGGGGGACAGGTCAGGAATCAGCTATTGATTTACTGCCTTTATGGTGCTAAAGTTTAGCATGAGGGATCAAACTTTAATATGAACATCAGGGTGAGTGACACCATTCTCAAGGCATAGCCTGGATAAAGCTTTAACGCTATGGGAAGTCTGGAATTTTGCTTGTTCCCAAATCCAATATAAGGTAAAAGTACTAGAATGGAACACACAGAGAGACATGTCAAGAGAGATGAGACTGAGACAAACCTCATGGCACCCTATCGCCTGAAAATAGTACTTACGGCTCCACATGCCCCAGTGAGGGGACATTGAAGTGCTGAGAGAACCAGTGGACAAGCAAAGTCCTGAGACTAAAAAGAAGTGTAATGAGTGAAATCTTTACAATAGGAGGCAAGTGGTGTAGACTGTGGACTTTAGCAATGGACCCCTGGACAAGGCTGGATAAGAGCAGGGCCATCTTGTTGGGCAGCAGTAGAGTGTTTAGGCCAAACTAACCAGCACATATCAGAGGACATCAAAAACCAGTAAGGAGCCTGCCCATTCAATGGCCCGACTTCATGACTTCATCTCCTGTAGTCAAGTAAGTCTCCCTGCAGGGGAGGAGGGGAGGAGGGTGACAAAATCTGTAAGACTCAGCATTTGGCCTCAAGAGACAGAGTCAAACAAAAGATACTATCGAAATAGGAATTGAACAGGTTTTGAGTGTGTTCTTCCTCTCCAATCTCCACCTTTCCTAGCAATCCTATTGTCTAGGGTCTCATGAGAAAGACTGGATCAGTTACAGAAAATAAAATGTATGTAAGACATTTTCTAGGATTCTTTAAAATCTCTGTGCAGCATTTATTTCCATGTTAGACAGACGTAAGAGGGCTAACCATCTCAACTGCACTAGCAAATGCACTAGCAATTGTGCATGGTGCTGCTAAGTATCATACACCGTAAGTATAGTCATAAATGTCTATTTAGGACACTGGAGAATGTGAATGTCATTTTCCATCTCAGTTCTTAGAACATTTATAAGTCTTAGAGAATTGCACTTAAATAGCATGATTTGTGCAATCTTGATTTCTATTCACCAACAAAGATTATATTCTACCTACCCACTACCCTTGTGTTACCATTTGACACTCTTTATGAGTTGGTCAAAACAAAATAACAATTCAAGCCATCTGCTACTTTAAAAGAGGAGAGTTATATTAAATTTAACTAAAGTTGTTACAAAGGAATCAGTAAGCATCTTGAGGCCCCAGATGTGACCCTGAGGCAGCAAGTGTACAAAGGCACAGGGAAAATAGGAAAAAGAAAAGTAAAAAAGATTATCTATCTATCTATCATCTATTGAGAGAGAGAGAGAGATTGAAAGACAGAGAGAAATGGATTCATTGCCAATTCCCCTTTGGAGAGCCTAAATTTGAAAGGCCTGAACTCATTTTCAGTTGCAAAAACTGCATTCATAAATGGGGTGCCTTAGGCTGCAATTGACCATATTTGTGTTTTGTAGGATAAGAGAAAACTCCCCAAGCAGGTCAAAAACAGAAGCCACAGCCAAAAATGCAAAAGCTGAAGGAAGTTGCAAAGTTTCAGTCAAGCCAGAAAATGAACCATGCAGTTTGTGCTAAACTAACCCAGCTCATACCCATTGTCTCTTAAAGCTAGAAGCTGAGACCAGATACTGAACAATGACTTTAGTAGCTCTTAACCCTCATATTCAAAATAATCACCTGGTGTGCTTTTAAAAAATATAGGCTTTCAGACATTATGATTCAACTAGTTTAGATGGGTTCTGTGCCACCTATTTTTGAAAAACTCCATAGATGATGCCAATGTGTAGATATGTTTAGAATCTCTGCTCTTAATTCTAAGGAAAATAGGTTATGGTCAAGATCAGGGCTGGGATGCCAGCTCATACTTTCTTCTATCTTTAAGCAAGACAGTGATTCACTAAGGCATAATGCTAGAACCTGAGACTTAGTTTAATGTAATAAATGTTTCATCTGCCCCTGTGGCTTGCTGGACAAAGAGTTTTGGACCTAGTACTATGAGAAGTCAATTTTCCTGGACATTAATTAGTACTCACTAGTTGTAAGAAGTGATAATTTCACTTAGTATCTCGGGTTAACCCAGACACATCTTTTTTTTTTAATGGACAAATAACAATTATATATATTTATGGGGTAAAATCTGATGTTTTTAAATGTGAATACATTGTGAAATAATTAAATCAAGTGAATTAACATACCCATCACCTCACATGTTTATCATTTTTTGTTATGAGAACATAACATTTGGTATCCCACTCTTTTAGCAATTTTGAAATATACTTTACTATTAACTGTAGTCACCATGCTGAGTAATAGATCATTAAAATTATTCCTCCTGTCTAACTAAAACTCTATACCCTTTGACCAATAACTCTTTTTTTTTTCCCAATCCTCTCCCCTCTACCAGCCTCTGGTAACCACCATTCTACTCCTACTTCCATGGGTTCAACTTCATGTTGTCACAAATGACAGGATTTTCTTCTTTTGGGGGTGGAATAATATCTCCCTGTGTATATGCACCACAATTTCTTTATTTATCCATACGATGATAGATACTTACATTGATTCCATATCTTGGCTACTGTGAATAGTGCTGCAATGAGCATAGGAGTGCTGGCACCTCTTTAACATATTGATTGGAATGGCTGGGTCATAAGATATCACTTTTTGTTTTTGAGGAACTTCCATACGGTTTTCCATGACTACTATTTACATTTCTACCAACAATTCACAAGGGTTCCCTTTACTTCACATCCTCTCTAACACTTCTTATCTTTTGTCTTTTTGATAGTAGCCATTCTAACAGGTGTGAGGTGATATCTATTATGATTTTAATTTGCATTTTCCTAATTATTAGTAATTTTGAGCATGTTTTTTTCATGAACCAGCTGGCTATTTATTACTGTTACATCTTCTTTATAGCTTTACATGGAAAGCAGATAGTTTTAACAGTTCTGTATAATCCTTCTGAGAAATAAAAAGAAGAATATTTAATAGCTAAAAGATTCCCTGCCAAAGCTCTTATAAAGAGATCATGCTTTCCTGCTTTTAAAATTTCTGTTAAACTTACAAGTTTATCCCTTTGTATCCTAAATACACTAATGGAAAAGTGTGTTGAACACCACATATTTCCACAATGTCTGCTCTGAGGAAGATAATAAAAGAGTCAAGCATCACAATAGCCCCCCAACTCCTACTGCCTTGTCTGTTTTCTGGTTGTTCTATAGGGGATAGGAAGAAGGGTGTGGGAAAAACTCCTGTGGGTAGACTCCAATCCTAGCTCCCAGCTAATATGTCACATCAGCTCAAGGGCTAATGGCTGTTTCCCTGAAGAATCTCATCTCTAGAATACAGCAAGAAATACTGTGGGCAGAGTTAGGGAATAAAGGTAGAGTAAAATCTAGTCATTGACTCTTTATATATTGAAAATTTTATTAATTTACAATAAAAAACTCAAAGAATCATCTATCTTAAATAAATTAATTTATATTTATTTATATTTAAAAAGTAAAAAAATATCAAAGAGAGAAGCATCTCTAAATTTGGGAGCCTCTATAAGTCATAAGGTAAGACCAATTAGATGCAAATACATAGTTACTTACACATAGTAGGGACTCAATAAATGCTGATTGAATGGATGAAAAATGAAGCAGTTATTAATAGAATGAATAGTTAAGCTAAAGTAATAGATTTCCTTTAGAGGCATATATGAATAGATTGTAATTTGCAAATCCATATGTAAACAGGCTATTTTAAATCATAAGGGTAGTCTTTAAGAACATATATTAAAAGGGTATGCCTTTTCCTCTGAAAATTTAATTTATGCAAAGTATCACAAAGTGCTATACATAAAACACTGGTGACATATAAGATGATTTTAGGTAGTACATCTAAATTTTTAATCTCAGCAATTTTCTGCTTCTTTTATAAGTAATCAAAAAAGTATAATTAGCCCATCAAGCCTTATGACTTCTGATATAATATTGTTTAGGTTAAAGCTACTTAGCTTTTAGAGTGAAATTCAAAAAAGTTACTTAAAAATCTTTTATTTATATATAATATGAATTACAATGTTAGCATGCATTATTGCCAAAAACTTCCAAATAGTGTATACTAAATGCCCAATGAAACATAAACATAAGGTATCTTTATTTTTAATAACATCAGCTTCTTCTTCCTACTATCTCACAAGATATGTGAAAACACATTTTTATATGTTGGAGAAGAATAAAAGGAGGAGTGTGGATAAACATTTCAACTTGGCATCTGTGGATTTATTTTTTTCAGACTTATGAGATAGGAATAGAAATAGATATTGGCAATTACTTTTTATGTATCTCTCATGTTAAGTGGGGAACCAGGCTGTTATACCCTTGAGTTGGTCTGGGATTGTGTAATAAGGAATTTGACAGGCTTTTGTCCCTGCTTCTTAGGAAGTAACTGCAAAATCCTTGGAATTTTCTGAGTCACAGAAGTGTCTTTGTTATCTATGTTGACCCCCTGAGACCACACCTGATGTTTTATGCTAATGAGATGACTCATGTGGGTCCCTGGATGGTTTATGCTACCAAGATAAGTCAGAATGAGGGCTAGTCATACTAGAAAGACCAACCATGTGATTAGAGAGTTGGAGCCATTTGACATTGGCCCAACCTCCATGATGATGATGATTGAATTCAACCAAATGGCCAATGATTCATTCAATCATTTCTACATAATGTAACCCCAACAAAAACTCCAAACATCAAAGCTCAGGTGAGTTTTCTAGTTGGCAATACTCTTTGAATATTGTCACACTTCAATGCTTGGAAAACAATAGATCCTTGAGAATGACAGAAACTTCATGTTTGGAACGCTCCCAGACCTAACACTATGCACCACACTCTTTGGCTAATTCTAATTTGTACCATTTTGCTATAATAAAACTGTAATCCTAAGTATAGTGCTCAGTTGAGTTCTTGTTGAGCCTAAGAATACTGAGTTATAGAAATATCCCCTGTATTTTTGGAGACAAGATTTGATTTCAGAAGTCAAATAAGACTTTGCCTTAAAGAAAAAATAAATGTGTTAGTTCAAAAGCTGCCTCGCCTCAGGTGGGCATCTCACTGGTCATTGATAGCTGCATTTCAAAGAGACAGCTGTAAGCTGGGCCTATGGTTCTCACCCCACTGAACTTACAGCCGGTGTCTCAGGTGGGGTTAGTCTTGTGGAAGATTATGCCTATTATGGTCTAAGACGCAAGAAATGACCACCTAAAGACCAAATTGAGCCAAATTAGGAGTCTTTATTAGCTGGCCAGCGACTACCCTCTGCACCGCCAAAGGCTCAGCACAGAGAGCAGCGCTCAACCGGAAAAGAGGAAGGGTTTTTATGCTATTCTACATCATCGGGGTCTTACATGACTCTGAGTACACAAGGTGGAGTCAGTTTTGCAAGAAATTCCATTACCAGGGGGCCTGGGGCCAGCCCCAGACCACCTGTTTTGATTACCATCTATAAGCAAGCAGGTTCACAGAAGCAGATAGCATTCTTCCATGAGTTAAGCAAGCACAGCAATCAGTTACAAGTTAATTACTTTGTTTTCCATTTTACAGGGTATATTTTCTTTCTGTGCATAGGTCACGCAGCCATAAGTCATCTATAGCCACAGCCAAAATGGCTGAACTATAGCTAACTGGCCAGCTATAGGCCCTGGATTTGCTGGATTTGCTGTATAGGCCGTTACAATGCCCTTAATCTTGAGTTTGGCAAACTCGTTGGAAGGCTATCATCTCAAGACTTTATTTTGGGACTGCTTCTCTAGTTTTTGACATAAAACTAACTTCCTCTGAATACCTTCCCTAGATAAACATTCAGGGGAAAATATTTTACTTGTTAAAAGAACCCAAATGTATATCTCACACACTAATTGAAGTTACATAATCTGTCATGCACTGGGTTGAATATTTACCCCATAATGTATACTTAATGTACATTTTGTCACTGATGGTTAAATACTTATCAATAATTTCTTTGCCAGTATGATCAATTAAGTACACATAAACTGTCAAAAAGATATAAAGGAGCTTTTTTTTTGCTGATAGGAAAAAATAAATGACTCTTAGAAAATTCAGAGAAGTCTCCAAGAGTCACACATAGCATTTTTGGCACAAACAGTGAAAGGAAAAAATAGGAAATAAGTCACTTCGATAACTTAAATGCAATAATACAAAAAAAAATCCATAAATGAGTATTTTGAGTTCCTTATATTGCAAGATTATACACATTTGCTCAAAGTTGTAGATTAGTGTAATCTGGTACATTTTGAGATAAAGATACTGGTGGTTTTCACTGTACAGCATCATGTTCCATATGTCATCAGAATTTAACATCTGAGAAGTGTCTTTGACTGGCTGCTTATGCATCTTTCATAGTTTAACCTGTAACCCTGTGCTTTAAATGACAGAGTTTGTAATTTAATCTGCAGCATCTTTCAGATGATATATAATGGTCTTCTAGGCAAGAAATGTTCACATCTCTGTGTATGTTTGGTAACACTTAAAATATCTACTTACAGCATTGCGTAAGAAATGGTGACAGTGTTAATGTTCTTAGATTAATTCACACTATTTTTTTCAAAATAACAGGACAATAAAATTTTTAGAACACTAAGAAGCATTTTCTGCTCCCAAATGGTATAACAGCATTTCTTGATTCTATATTTTTATTTAATTTCAGGAAGAAAAAAATATAATCACACTCTCTCCAAAAGGTCTTGCCTTTTCTTCTGTGCAACATTTAAATACACAGCTTTTTGCACATTAACGTGTAATTTTTTAAAGTACCAGCATTATCCCAAATACATTTTTATGGTTTCCCTGCCCTTTGAAAAAGTTATTGTAAAATTTAAGGGTCAGAGACAACTTCTAGAATGAAAGAGTAAGGAACTGGTGAACTGCTCTCTAACAAAAATAATGTCACAGTCCAGCTAAGAATTAAAAGATGGGGAATTAACCTCTACACTTCATGTGAGGAGTTTCAAAGGCACATTCAAAAAAGCGTGTATCTTTTTAACAAATGATGCTGAGAAATTGGACATCCACATCCAAAATAATAAATTTTTATTCCTTCTATTACCATTCACAAAAATTAACTCAAAGTGGACCATACGTGTAAATGCAAAAACTAAAACTATAAAATTCCTAAAGAAAAAAAAATAAGTATATATTCATGACATGTAACACCAAAAGCACAGCATCAAAATGAAAAAAAAATAAATGAATAGGACCTCCGAAATTAAAAACTTTTGTACCTCAAAGGACACCATCAAGAAAATGAAAAGACAGCCCATAGACAACCCCCCTAATTAAAAATGGGCAAAGGATTTGAATAGATATTTCTCCAGAGAAGACATACAAATGGCCAATGAGAGCAAGAAAAGATGCTCAACATCATTAGTGACAAGATACCATTTCACACTCACTAGGATGTTTAAAATTAAAAAGACAATAACAAATGTGGGAAAGGATATGGAAAAATTGGAGCTTTCATACATTATTAGTGAGAATGCAGAATGCTGCAGGCACTTTGGAAAATAGTTTGGCAGTTCTTCAAGTCTTAATCATAGAGTTTCCATATGAACCAACAATTCCAGCTCTAGGTATATATCCAGGATCCAGGATCAATGTAAATATACTCACAAAAACTTGTGCATGAATATTCATAGCAACATTATTCATATAGTCAAAAAATGAAGACATACTACACTTCCATCAGCTAATGAATGGATAAACAAAACATGGCATATGAATATAATATCGTTCAGAAATAAAAAGAATGATGTATCAATACATGCTACAACATTGGTGAACCTTGAAAACATTTATGCCAAGTGCAAGCAGTCATGAAAGGCTACATATTATATAATTCCATTTATGTGAAACGTCCAGAACAGGCAATCTACAGACAGAAAGCAGGGTAGTAGTTGCCTGGGGCTGAGGTGGGAAGGCAGGTGGCAGCAGAGATGGAATGGGGAATGACTGTTAGTGGGTATGGGATTTTTGGAGGGAGCAGGTAACCATAATTTTCTAAAATTAGATAGTTGTGATGGTTGCACATCCTGTACATGTATTAAACAAAACTGAACTGTACACTTTAAATAAGGGAAGTATATGATGTGTGGAGTGTCTCAATTTTTTAAAAAATGAATGACCAGACAGTAGTAAATATTTCCTATTCTCTGGTATCAGAATCTTGCCTAAGACATTTCAAAAATGTAACTTCTGCTGTTTTAAAATAATCTAGATATCTTAGAAATTGTTTTGGCAGCATGTCACACAGACTCAAAGTTTGTAATTGCGAGTAACAGTCAACTCAACTACAAGAGGCTTAAGGTATAAAAGAATTCATGAAATCGCATAACCAGAAACCTAGAGTCGGGCAGTGTTGAGAGTTGATTAATACAATGATTTGATATTTTCATTAAAAACCCAAGTGCCTTTCACTTTTTCCAGTCTTTCATTGTCAACATGTTCTCCCCAGCTAAGCTTCTCTCGTGATTCTAGATAGTTGCTAAAATCTTACGTACCATATGCTGACATGTCTAAGACAAGTTGCAAAAGAAGAACTATTTAAAACTCTCTTTATAAAACTTTATAAACCTCAAGTAAACCCTTTGCAGAGTCTTCTGGTAAACTTCCCATCCTCACAATAACTGTCTAGAACTGCACTGCCTGCCTCACTCACCCCAAGCTAAACAAAATTCATTCTGTAGGGCTAAAGAGGGGCCTGTTCCCCTGCAGAGCATGAAGTTTGGATAACTAAAGAAAATCAGAGAATTCAGTTATCTCAAGAAAAGTATAGAATGACTGCCAAATATAATGGGGAAGAATGATTATCTGCTATGAATAACCATCCCATTTTTATTTTCACTCTACCCATTGATTAAAATATACCCTATCTTAATTTCTTCTAATCTATATCCATAAATTTCTCCAAGCCCCGTATATTCACCTTATGTAGAAAAAAAGATATTCATAATCTCCAGCCACTCACTCCCATACAGTATTGCCTTTACTCTTTAATGAGGGCAACTGGTCCTAAGATAGTGATTTAGGAATTATGGTGGTGGGTAATTTAAAGACCATCTTATCCAAGCCCTATATTTTACAGATAGGAGAATAAAGTAAACAACAACCACAACAACAACAACAAAAAAAACTGAAGGAAATAAAGAAGGAGAGCAATTAAAAAGAAAAGGAGGCCGGGCGCGGTGGCTCACGCCTGTAATCCTAGCACTCTGGGAGGCCGAGGCGGGTGGATCACTCGAGGTCAGGAGTTCGAGACCAGCCTGAGCAAGAGCGAGACCCCATCTCTACTAAAAATAGAAAGAAATTATCTGGCCAACTAAAAATATATATAGAAAAATTAGCCGGGCATGGTGGCGCATGCCTGTAGTCCCAGCTACTCGGGAGGCTGAGGCAGAAGGATCGCTTGAGCCCAGGAGTTTGAGGTTGCTGTGAGCTAGGCTGATGCCACGGCACTCACTCTAGCCTGGGCAACAGAGTGAGACTCTGTCTCAAAAAAAAAAGAAAAAGAAAAAAAGAAAAGGAAGAGAGGAAATAGGGAAAACAAAGGGGATTTAAAAAAGAAAAGGAGGTAGAAGAAATGGAGAAATCAAAAGAGAAGAAAGAGGAAGAGGTGAAAAGAAGAGATGAAGAAGAGAAGAAACGGGAGGAGAAAGGAAAGGAAAGGAAAAAAATGAGAAAAATATGAGAAGATAAAGAGAAATGAAAAAGTAAAGCCAGACACATAGGACACATAAATGCATGAAATGCGGCAGTAGTCCACACTTTGCCTAAAGAGGCCAAGGAACAGGTAACCACGTGGAAACCAATGCTGTCAGCAAAACTTTACAGCACGAAAAGTGATCTTTAATGTAAGCAAGTAAAAATAAGTTATTTAAAAGTTGAAGAGATCTCAGAAAGGAACGCAGGCTGTGGGAAATGAAGCTAACTATATTATAAATGTATTAAACAAATTCACTGAAGGAAGTAATAGGAACAATGCTGATATAACTAATTCTCGAAATGAGAAGATTCAATAAACTTTCTCAAAAGGAACTTCATGTAAGCATTATACTCTAGTCAATACATTCTTTCACATGGAAGGTGACATTAACAATTCTGATACTGCTGTGCATGGATACTGGAAATGAACAATGAAGTAAATGGACGGCATATTGTAGGAACCAGGTTTCTCTTTGTTGGAGTGGAAATGTACTGCTAAGCCAATGGAGGAGGCTGGAGTGACCTATGTGGTAATGAATTAGAGTTGGGGACACCAGTGTGAACTCATGTTTAATTTAATATAGAAACTGATGGTTACATAAAGCAGTATCTATAGATATGTCTGTACACATGGGCTATTATATGCACACATTTCCTAGCTTTGTCTCCTGAGAGGGCCTAAAAGCATTGACACCCAGTAGTAATAGGGATAATTAGTGCCCAGATCTTGTTTTCTAATACCCGTTCTCCCAGGAAAGAAAATAAGGTTCCTTGGAGAAATGTCTGATTCTATGACTTAAACAAAAAATATAACAGATGAGCTTGGAGAGTCTTGGGCTGGAAAGTAAAGAAGTGTTCAAAAATACACACCCATACATACGCACACCCTCACACACATATATACACATGCACAGACACACACAATCATGGAATTATGTCAAAGAACACAGGAGCCTATTGAAAGAGCTTCCAATGGCC
Source organism: Varecia variegata (assembly GCA_028533085.1). Classification (NCBI taxonomy): domain Eukaryota; kingdom Metazoa; phylum Chordata; class Mammalia; order Primates; family Lemuridae; genus Varecia; species Varecia variegata. The sequence continues at coordinate 98,911,143 of CM052439.1, read as the reverse complement.
CACACAGGAAAATTTAAGAAAGAAAAAAGTATAAGTTGTTAATGGATTATAATGCAAAATATAAAATAAATATCCATGACTCCATATTGATAAAAATAAATGATTCAACAAATAAAACAAATAAACAAATGGCAGAAAATCAGACAAATTTCCTATGCAAAAAAATTTCAAATAGTTAACGTAGGTACTCTACCCTCAAAGCTGGGAGCATAACTCCCCAATCCTTAAATGTGAATTGTATATAGTACTTTCTTCACAAGAATACAATATGGAAAGGGGGAAGAGAGAGAGTAATATTAATCTAAAAATTACAGTAGGAAAACCTGACAAACACTACCTCAGCCAGGTGATTAAGGCCATTATCAGCAGTGATATATCACATTGATAGTACATACTATGATATAACAAAAATGACACTTTCTGTCTATGATCTTTCTCCCCAAAACCTATAACCCTAGGCTAATTATGAGGAAAAACAGACAAATTCCAATAAAAGGGCATCTCACAAAAATACCTAACCAATACTCCTTAAAACTGACAAGAGCATCAAAAATAGGCAAAATCTGAGAAACTCTCAGAGCCAGGAGGAGCCTAAGGAAACATGACAACTCAATGCAATGTGGTGTCAGAGATGGATTCTGGAACAGTAAAAGGACAGTAGGTAAAAACTAAGGAAATCTGAACAAAGTATGGACTTTTGTTAATAATAATATTAGTTAATTAATTTTATTGAATAAACCATATTAAAGTAATATGTTAATAATTAGGGAAATGGTACAAAATATGTTAGAACACTTCCTATGTCTTAAATTTTTTTGTAAAGCTAAGGCTGTTATAAAAATTTTGTTTTTCTAAAAGTCAGACACCAAAGTTTAAAAACAAATAAAACCAAGGCAAAATAAACATTTTTAGAAAAAAAACACTGAAAAATTTCTTGTCAGTACACCTGTGATACAATAAATATGAAAGGGAATTCTTCACGTAGAAACAATATGACACCAGGCAAAAATTTGCATTTACACGAAGAAATGGAAAACTGCAAATGTTAAAAATTGGGGTACACAAAAATATATATCTTCTTATTTTATTTTTAAAAGAAAATCAAATGTCTAAAACATAAATAGTAACACTACATTGTGGATTTTATAACATAGCATAGTAAAATATATGAAAACAATAGAACAAAGAATGGAAAGAAGAAATAAAAGTATTAATATAAAATATTAAATTGTTACACTATAAATAAAGCAGTATAATATTATTTGAAGGTAGACTTTGATAACTAAAGATACATAGTGTAAGCTTTAGAGCAACCCTTAAAATTTCAAACTAAGAAGTATAACTAATCAATCAATAGTGGAGACAAAAGTGAATCATAAAAATACTCAATTAATACAAAAGAAGACATGAAAAGAGGAAAAAATTAAATATAAATGAGAAATAATAGAAAATAAATAGCAAGTGGTAAATTTAAACCCAACCATATAAAACATTACATTATGAACATATAGCTTAAATTCTCCTACTAAAAGATAGAGATTTTCAGTTGGCTCAAAAAGACAAACATAACTATGTATCTACAAGAAGCCTATTGCCAGTATAACAACATAGACCAGTGAAAATAAAATTCATTAACCTTTGGTCTAACTGGTGAAGGAAAAAACGGAGAAGACACAAATTCCCACTATCAAGAATGAATAATGGTACAACGCTACAGACCCTTTGAACTTGAAAGAATAATAAAGGAATAATATTAATAGCTCTTTGCTTTCAACGGTGATGGAAATGCTCCATATCCTTATGATGATGATGAATTGTAATGGTTTTGCTAGTATATACACATTTGTCAAAATTTAAGGATGATAAAGCTTAGATGGCTAAATTTGAAATTTGAAGTACAAAGATATATCCCAGAGAAAATAGAATAATACTGAAATATATACAATATGACATATCTTGGTGAAGTTACAAAACCTTAAAGATAAAAGAGGAAAACAAATTGTACTGCCGTCCACATGGGGCATAAATAAGTTACTAAAGAGGGGAAGGACTGGAGGTTCCTGAGACTCTGACAGTCTTCATTGCTCACCTGCAGCTGGGATTCATCTGTACTAGATGTGGCCAATCTCTGACTTATGGTGGTTGAACTTATGCTTTTCCAACTTTATAATAGTGTGAAAGATATGGAGAAACTGTACTTTGAACTATTTTTAACTTTAAAAAAATTAATAAACTTTATTTTTTAGAGGTTTTTTTAGGTTTATAGAAAAATTGAGTACAAAGTAGAGTTCCCATATATCACTCCCTCCCCCAGTTTCTCCTAAAATTAAAATTTGCACTAGTGTGGTATATTTGACACAAACAAAGAATCAATATTGATACATTATTATTAATCAAAGTTCATGCTTTACATTAGGGTTCACTCTGTGTGTTTTACAGTTCTGTATAACATATTGTACTTAGAACTCTGATCTTTTCCTTGGCTAACTGTAAGCAGGACGATACTCTTACATGAGGCTGGGCGGTGGCCATGAGCCAAAGCTCCCCGTCAGCCACGGGATCACAAGGGCAAATAACTGATACTCTACAGTGTACTGTATTGCCAGCATTTTTTAGATATTGTGTTTTGTGTTTTCACATTCCCTCATGTCTAAAACACCCACCTGTGTCTCCTGCTTATGGTGAAAAGAAGAGGAAGGCAGTTACTCTGGAGATGAGACTCAAAATAATTGCCCAGCATGAAGGCAGCAAACCGGTAATGACCATCACACATGAGTTAAGACTTTTTGTAATCCACAATCTCCACCATCTTCAAGGACAAAAAGCAAATTAGTGATGCAGTGAAATTGTCAGCATTGGTTAAATCCACCCACTGTCATCGTGAAGAAAAGAGCTGAGTCAACATTGATAATATGGAAAAATCACTTGTCACATAGACAGAAGACCAGACATAGGAGCACATTCTGCTCACCCTACTGACAATTCAGGCTAAGGCAACAAGTCTTTTCTATAAGCTAAAAGAGAACGATGATGATCTTATATACAGCAAATGTTCGTAGCAAGTCATAGATGGTTTCAAAGTTTCAAAAGGCATCATAATTTTAATAAAATTAAATCAGTGATGAGACAGCAAGTGCCAATACTGAAGGTGCGAAGCTTTTTTAATTTATTTTAATTTTAAAAAATTTATTTCAAAGTATTATGGGGTTACAAATGTTTTTGGTTACATGGATCACTTTTGTAATGCTCAAGTCAGGGTTAAAAGTGTGTCTGTCACCCAGATAGTAGTCATTGTATCTGTTAGGTAGGTTTTTGCCCAATCCCTCTTCCTCCCACCCCCTGTTTGATTTCCTTTGAGATTAACTTCCCTCTATGCACATGTGTACTCATCAGTTAGTTCCAATTTAATTGATCCAGCAATCCCACTACTGGGTATTTACCCATAGGAAAAGAAGTCATTTTATCAAAAAGACACATGCACTCGAATGTTTATAGCAACACAATTCACAATTGCAAAGATGTGGAATAAACCCAAGCACTCATCAATTCGTGAGTGGATTTACAAAATGTAGTATATATTTACACCATGGAGTACTACTCAGCCATGAAGAAGGATGACTTAATGCCTTTTGCACCAATTTGGATGGAACTGGAGACCAGTATCCTAAGTGAATTATCTAAAGAATGATGCTGAAGCTTTTTAGGAAGAGCTGCACAGGTTAATTGTGGATGAGAAATATTTGCCAGAATATTTAATTTTCATGAAATGAGCTTATTCTGGAAGTGTAAGCGAGAGATACATATATTAATATGGAGTCTAAGACGATGCCAGGATTCAAGGCATTTAAAGAAAGTATAATGCTTCTTTTGAGTGGAAATGTTCCAGGGTTAAAATCAAAGACTCTCCAAATCTATCACTGGGTGAACTGTAAAGCATTCAAGAATGGGAGTAAGCATATGTTTTCCATTTATTTTTTCCATAACAGGAAAGCCTGTATGACATCAGCATTGTTTGAAGACTGGTTCTTGAAATGTTTTCTTCTGCAGGGAAGAGAATTTTGTAGGTAAAACAACATCCCTTTAAGATTATTCTAATCTTAGACCATGCTCCAAGGCATCCACAACATATTGGTGACATGCATCCTGATGTAAAGTTTGTGTATTTGCCAGAAAACACAACCGCACTCACTCAGCCAATGAACCTAGGCCCGATAGCTGTGTTCAGAGCACACAGTACTATTTACCCCAATTTTTTTCATATGCTGTTGAAGTGACTGAATCTTGTCAAATGCTCTGAGAGTTTTGGAAAGATTTTTGACATTCTAAATTCTATCTGTAACATTGCTGCAGGATGGGAAAAAGTCATACAGTAATGCTCGAATGGCATTTGGAAGAAAGTTTTGAAGACATATGTGAACATATTCAAACGCTTTAACAAATATTCTACTGTTGATGAAATAGTAAGTAACAAAATATTAGTGTTTGGGAAACAGCTAGAATTAGACATTGATGAAGAGGATGTTCATGAACGTGTTGGCATTGGGGCTAAAGGCTTTCCAATGACAAGCTGATTGGACTAGAAGAAGAAAGAAGCAAAATACTTGAAGCAGAGGAAGAAGTTATACCCAAGGCACCAAGAAAGTTCACAGTAAAGGAACTAGTGGAGGCATTTGCTACTGTCAGCAGTGGTGTACAGGTGTTAGAAGAAATGGACATCAAGTACAAGAGATAAGCAAAAGCTGACAGGCAGATACAGGATGCTCTTGCTTGCTATAGAAAAAAATACATAATTAAAATAAACAAACTGAACAGTCAAAACTTGATATCTTCCTACACTACACTTGCTAAACTATCAACAAGTGCTGATGCCTCAGTGCCCTCTACCAGCTGTCTTCAAACCTCATCAAAAGGAAGAAATTGATGACTCTGTCACAGTAGTATCCCCATCATCCAGTAATTAACTTTACTTTAATATTTCAAACATTCTTCAGGTCCAGTGTGCTTTCAGCTGTGTTTGTTAATGATGAGTGCCCATACAAGCATTCTGTTTTTTTACTTTCAGTATAGTATTTAACAAATTACATGAGACAGTCAACTTTATTATAAAATAGGCTTTGTGTTAGATGATTTTGCCCAACTGTAGGCTAATGTAAGTGTTCTGAGCATATTGAATGTAGGCAAGGCTAAGCTATAGTGTTCCATACATTGGTTATGTTAAATACATTTTTGACTTACAATATTTTCAACTTAAGATGAGTTTTTTGGAACATAACCCCATTGTAAGCTGAGGAGCATCTGTATCATGATTCCTTTGTAACAACTTTTAGTTAAACATAATATAACTCTCCTCTTTTACAATAGACTCTTCTTTTAAAATGTCGAATAGACATTTGTGACTAGATTTATGATAAATGATACTCTTTTTAGCTGAATTATTCACAGTTACTAGTGGGTTTGAGAGTGGGGAGAGGCATGCTTCTGCAAGTCTGAGTCCAGAAGACAAACTCTTAATATAAGTCTACATCAATGTCATGTACTTTGTGACTATAATAAAATAATGGAAATTAAGTCTGAATACAACTTTTATAAATATATACTCTTTGTGAGGTATCTATTATTTGTCAAAAAAGATACCCTACTAGTTTCCTAATTAGTATCTAAGACTATAAATGTGCTTATGTGTAGAACTACCAGAACCAATAATGCCAACTGAATTGAATAGTGACTTTAAACAAAGAGTTAATATACTTAGTTGAAGAACTTTTGGGGGTGATTTTTATTAATTACTTATTTCATGTAGTTATATAACTTTAAAACTTTTTATTTTAAAATAACTTCAGTATTATAGAAAAGTTATAAAAGTTGTGTAAACATTTCCCATTTACCACTTACCCAGAAGCCCAAGTGTTCACATTTACTACATTTCTGCCCTTTCTTTCCCCATTTCAGTGTAAATTCTAGACATAATGATCCTTTACTCTTAAATGTTTCAGTTAGGTATTCTCTAAAGATAAGGATATTTTCTTGTATAATCATGGTATAATTATTAGCATCAAAATAGTAACATAAAGTTGATATTATTATCTAATAATAAGTCAGTTTTCACAATTGTCCCATTAATGACCTTTATAGCAAGAATGATTTTTTTCCCTGGTCCAGGAACCAATTCAGAACCGCTCATTGTTATCGGTGTCCATGTCTCTTTTGTCCCTTTTTGTCTGGAAAAGTATCTTAGTTTTTATTTTTCATGACCTTGATATTTTTAAGTGTTGGCCATTTATTTTATTTACTCACTGTTCCTCAAATTGGGTTTTCAGGTTTCCTCATAAATAGATTCATGTTACAAGTTTTTAGAAGAGATACTACAGAAATGGTGTGTTCTTTAAGTGCATAATATTAGTAGCCAAATAATGTCTGTTTTGTTCTTTTATTGATAATGTTAACTTTGATTACTCAGTTTAGGTAGTATTTGCCAGATTTCTTTTCAATGTAAAGTTCATCTTTTTCTCTTTGTATTTAGTAAATATCTTATGAGGAAATACTTTGAGACTATATAAATATACTATTTCTAATTAAACTTTCTATTTTTAATATCCATTAATGCTTATTACCCAAAACTACTATTAATATAATGGTTAACAAATGATTTTTTTAAAAAAACTTCAGTCTATATAATTTGCAATATATGTAAATCTGATTGATTGGTCTTTAGTGGGTAAAAACAGTCAGTACGTGAAGATAATTAATTTATTTTTTTCAAGATTTAAAACAGTTTTTATTTTAAGACAGTGTAGGAATATGTATGTTAACCAAAAAATAGCTTCTGTAGTGATGTACCAAATACCCTTTAAATATAATAATTTAAACATTTTCTATTTTTAGATTAGATCTTTAGCATATCTTTTGATGTTGACTAAATGAATATTTTAAGCCATCTTTCACTCTTATCTAATCAAGTTTCACTGTTCTGTTACAAAATAAAATTACAGTGTGAGTAGAACTCATTTTGCAATATAGCTGAAAGCAAGTTATGAGTCTATCCGTATGCAACAGACTGGATGCAGTTGCATCCAGATGAAAAGTAAATCAATATACTCAAATTTACTTCACTAGTATCCTACAGCATTTGCCAGACAGTGTATCATACTATAGTTAAAGTAAATCTCTACACAACCAGATAGGATGAACCTCCAGAAGACAATGTTATTAGCAGTTTTTTTATTAAGTAGAAGTACTTATCTGCCATTGCTCATGTAATGGAATGGATTTTAGTCTATTTAATGTATGAGATTTTTCTTCAAACAGCTCATTGTTGAAGCTATATTAATTTTTAAGATAAAAAGAATCATAAGAATAAAACATTTAAAATGTAGAAATATGCCTAAATCATAAGTAAAAACAGGGATAGCCTTAGAGAAACTGTATCAAAATTGTACCTGAAAAGAGAAACATGACACAATGCACCAATTTCTCAAAGAATATCTTTTTACAATACTGATATCAACTGAAAAAGAACTGGAGGCTAATGGTCTTTTGTTTTATCCAAATTAAGAGGCTATTGAACTAACTTCTGGAACAAGGAGAAAATTTGAATTATACTACCATATACTTCATTCAGAATGACACCACACCATGACCCTCTGCCAAATATTCCCAGGAAATGCTTGTGCTTCCTAAAACTTCCTTGTCTGGGCAGGTGTCTTCTCAGTATCTGGGCATTTATGAAGGTAACAATCATCCAGTGGTTTCCTGAAAGATTTCACATTGGAGGAAAGAGGCAGGTAAAGCTACAGATTTTCAGTCAGGAATTGTTTCTCTCTGGGGACTTCTTAAGCCACTCTCTTAGCCCTTGGAACGGAATTTATGTGATTTTTCCCCTTCCTTCTTGCCTATTTTAATCCATCTTTCACGTTACTGACAAAGAGATCATACCAGAATTTTCAAAAATGTAAATGAGGCTTCAATACTTTACTACCACTATAGGTATAAATTTTATATTCCTCAGTGTAGATTCATCAGATCGTAATAAGCTGATCGAGAAATTTAAATGAGTCTATAACCATTCTTTACCTGTTACATCATATCCAGTTTTTACTATTTCTCATTATTCTTTTGGTTTTAGATTTGCATATCAATTTTTAAATCCAGAATAACTAGTAGTTAATAAATCAGAATTCAAATTTAATTTTAAATGAAATTTTAACTGAGTGAGGGAAAGTGCTATAATTTTTGTGACTATAACATCATATTTACTTGAATCTTCTAAGAACATGTAAATTCATCATGGCTTCTTTCTTCCTCTTCTACCCTTTGAAAACCTCCAAAGTATTTATATTCTGTAGCCCAACATTTAACTGCTACACATTTCTGTAATGTTAATACATATTCTGTAATGTAAATAAATGATATATACAGTGTCAGAATTGCTACTAAGTAAATCATTAGTAGAGAAAGGAATATTTTTATACTGTATACATCACACCACTTAGAATGCTGCTGAATAAACCAGAATAGAGAAAGGGTATAGGCGATAAGGCTCCTATTATACATGACATTATATATTATCCCTACCACATATTTTTAATGGTTAATTTTCAAATCACTTCTATGAGATAGTATTATTATCCCCAATTTACAGATGTGCAATCTGAAGCTTGAAGTTAGCACATAACTTTTTTAAAGATGACTCAGCCAATCAGTGAGACAGATGGAAATCAAAGGCACTTTTCTTTAGCCCCAGCCTGTGACTTTGCTAAAACACAATGCTGTGCCTAGGTCTAGGTCTTTACTAAATGAGTATTTGTTTCTATATGTTACCTTCTATTTATTCCATGTCTGTATTTTTGTAACTTTTCCTTGACTTTACACTCATTAAAGAAAAATAGTATATATCATATTACTTTTACATTCTGTTCCTTATGGAAAATCAGTGTGGTTTTTGGCCATAGAAAATGGAAGAAGGGGCTCACATTAAGTCATAATACATGCCAAAATGTCAAAATGAGATTTGCATGTTAAAATTTATATATCCAAGAGTGAAAAATGCTAACAACCCCATATATAGTAGGGCATCAGACATGGTAGAGGATGACATGAGTTATGTAACTGGCAACCATACATGATTTGCATTAGTTTTAAGTCAATGTAAAAATTATGAATTCTTCATAAGATGGAAACTAAAAACTAAAATTAATGTTACTCTGTGAGAGAAATTTGCCATGAATATGCATAGCAGGATGTGTTCTTTGCCCTGCCCCTATTTTTCATGGGAGAAATTACTTTAGAAATCTATTTTAAATCTGTGTTCTATTATATTTAAGTAGATTTTGTAAAGTTGTTATATGAAGTGACGCAAATTCTATCAAAATAGCACAGTCTCTTTCAAAGTATAGGCAGTAAACTCTTCTAAAGAAGATGAAGTGTTTTATCGTTTTTTTTAAATGTAAGTTTTTTCAATTATATATAAAGAAATTTTGGATCACGAAAAACATGGAAAGTCATAAAACTTCTTGAAAATAAAAGGATATTAACACTTAAAAGTTGTGTACAGAAGATATTTTTGGAGAAAAAAACCCTCAAAATTATTATGAGGTTTTAATGAAAGCTAGCATCTTATATACTATGATTTAAAAAAATACATTTTTTGCAAATTATGGGGAGAAAGGATTCAAAGAAACTATGGAACCAAAAATGGTTTTTTAAAAAAAGTAAAAGAAGTCCTTCCTTTAAAAGGTTAGAAATGGGAAACTAAATATGTCTCCTTAGGAGAAATCAAAGCCTGCTGATAGATACCTCAAAAGGATTTTAAAGCATTTCTTTTCCCAAAGCACATCAGGACCAGAACAAGGCTCTTCACATGTTAAAAGGTAAGACTAAGTTAGCTCTAGGAGAACATTGAGAAAGTTTTATTTGTCCATGTTATGCATGTGCATAACTATAAATTTTAAATTTCATCTCAATTAGCTTATTTTATAAAGAAGGTGTTTAGTATTACTAATTGTGCATGCTCACCTCTTGAGTTTAAGACAAATTTGACAAAAGATGGAGAAGATCTACACATTGCAAATGACAAAACATTGCTGAGAAAAAACTGAAGAGGACTTAAACAAATTGAGAGATATACAGTGCTCCTGGAATAGACAACTCAATAGTGTTAAGATATCAGTTTTTCCAGAATTGATCTATAGAATTAGTGTAATCCAATTGATCCAAGCTGACTTTTTAGTGGAAATTGACAAACTGATTCTAAATTTTGTATAAGAATGAAAGAACCTAGAAATGTCAAAAACAACATTGATAAAGGAGAACAAAGCTGGTAGACTTACACTACCTGATTTTAAGAATTATACAAAAATAACAATCCAGTGTAGTATTGGCATCAAGATGGACAATAAAAGAGACAGTGGAGTCCAAAATAAACTGGCACATGGATGGTTAATTGATTTCCAAAAAAAGTGCAAAAGCAATTTAATTGAAAAAAATTGTTTTCTAAAAGTTACTGAAATAATTCAATGTCCATATTAAAAATGAACAATATATGTCACATCACATAAAATAATTAGCCCAAGATGAATTCTAGACTTAAATATAGATGCTAAAACTATAAAATTTCTTGAATAAAGCATAGGAGAAAACCTTTGAGATTTTGGATTAGATAAAGATTTCTTAGATATGACAGCAAATGCATGATTCATTAAAAATAAGATAGTACTTCATCAAAATTAAGAATATCTGCTGTTTGAAAGACACTGTTAAGAAAATGAAAAGAAAGCCCAGACTGGAAAAATAGATTCTCAAGTCACATTATCTGAAAAAGTACTTGTATCCAAAATAGATTTTTTAAAAACTCTAAAAATATAAGCCCAACAAATCAATTAAAAAATAGGCATAAAATTTGAACAAACACTACACCAAAATCAGTATACTAATCACAAACACCCACTTGAAAAGATTTTCCACGTCATTAGTCATTAGATAGACATTAAAACCACAATAAGGTACCACTACACACTTTTTATAATGGCCACAACTATTGAAACATCATTATCAAGCGTTGGTGAGGATGTATAGTAACTAAAGTTCTCAAACAGTGCTACTTGGAAAGGTAAAATGGTACAATCACTTTGGGAAACAGTTTAGCAGTTTCTTAAAAAAATTAAACATATACCTGGCATATAATCCCGACACTATACTTACTCCTAGATACACACTTAAAAATAAATGAAAGCATATCTTCATACAAAGATTTATACATGAATGTTTGTGATGTCCTTATTCAGAATAGCTAAAATCTGGAAATAACCCAAATGTCCAAAAACAATTGAATCAATAAATGAATCATGTCACATCTGTAAAAGAGAATACTACTCAGCTATAAATGAAATGAATTAATGATGACTTTCGAAATAACACTGCTGAGAGAAAAGGGCAGACAAAAGATGGTGTATACTGTAGGATTACATTTATATAAATTTATGAAAAAATATAAACTAATCTATAATAGCAAAAAGCTGATTGTCTAGGGTAAGTTGAAAAAGATGGAGGATTACAAAGAAGCACAGGGAACTATGCAGGAACAGATATGTTCATTATCTTGATTATAGTGATAGCTTCATAGGTGTATAACTATGTCAAAACTTATCAGATTGTATACTTTAAATATGGGCAATTCATCATACGTCATTATACTTTATTAAAGTTGTAAAAAATAGTCAGAAAGGCAAAGACATGTTTCTGTCCTTGCTTATATATATTCCTTATATACTAAAAAGCCAGAATATGTAAAATTGCCTACTCGCTTGAATTTTCTCTCTACTAAATAAATAAAAGTAAATACTACTTACTTACATTTTTTCAATTTCTATTGTTCATCTGGTATCTAATCTCATGTGCAAAGAGAAATGGTAAATTTCAGATTATGAAATACAGTAAACTCTCAATTAAGGAGCCGTCTAATTATATTGCAATAATAAAAGGATAAAAATAGAAATTATAAGTATCTCAGTGCCTATGCCCCCATTTGTTCTCTTAGCTTTCTCTCCCTTTAAGAAAGATCATGCAAAAACTGTAAGCAAAACGTCTCACTCTAATGAAATTCAAATTCTATTCCCAAAAATACCTCCCCCAAACTAAAAAATGTTGGACCCTTAAAATGCTGCAGACCACACGTGTAAACAAAGCACAGCTGGAACTTGTGAAATGTAGCATGGAATGCCTTATTTCACAAGACCCTTAAATTTGAAAAATGTATATGAGCTAGATAATAAAATTATTTTACTTCCTAAGTATCATGATTTAAACTTTCTTCTTTATTGAAAATACAAAGTAAATTTTATGAATAAATTGCTTAAAGGGAAGCTAGAGCACCAGAAAGGTAAACTAAAGGAGACTACAGTCATTTAGTTACATATAACAAAGACTGGTATATATGTCATTAAATAAATAAATTCCCTTAAGGAAATTTATTTTATATTATGAGATTCACTTTTTCCAAAAGTACATGCAGTCTTGATTTACACTGTTAATATACTTTAACTGTACAACTATGGATATTATGTATTATCAAGACATACAGGTGGAATTTTCATTTTAACAATAAAGTCTCCCTAAGGCAATAGAGTTCAGAAATAAAGGCAGTTACAGAAAGTCCCTTCTTATCTTTTCCAATGGCTAAATTGTTCTTCTAAGCAAGTCAGTCATCCCTTGAAGTAAAAAAAAAAAAAAAAGCAAGAAAAATTTATTAACTGAGCATGGCATTATAAGAGATAAAACAAACAGTAGGAAAACATGTAACTACTAGAGAAGTGTAACCTGACCTTTTCCACATCACAGCACTCATAGGAAGAGATAATATTTGTAAGGCACACTGCGGTAAGTTGAAAATGATTATGGCCAGAGGGAATTCTATAAATTCCAGCCTCCTCCGTCCCTATCAGATCATGTCCAGGGCTACAGGGATCAAAATTTCCGACATATCCATCACTCATTTGTGGCACACACACTGTGTGCTACGGCATTGGGAAATGCTGTGCTAGAGGGTTTTTATGTCCATCCACCATGGGGAAAATTGGTTTTAAAAGGAATACTGAATCTTTTATATCCTACTATTTAGGATAAGTAGATACATTTTCCCTAGGATTCCCCAATACTTGTGATCCATATGGTAGCATTTCTTCTAACAGACCTTATATTTATAAAGAATTATATTCTTGGAAGGGTACTATGTGTTTAAAATAATCTAATTTAAATGTACCTTTTTCCTATTACTTACATTTTACCAGAGACTTTAATGTTTTGTGATCAAACTCAAGATCTCTCATAAGTCAGTGTAATTGCCACAGCAACCACTTAATTTGTGTATTTTATGTAAAAGACCTACCATCCCTGTATATCTTTGTGAAAGTGGTTGTAGACCAATTAAACAAGATAGCATTTAACTAATACCTTGAAACTCCATGCATGTACCTCTATAATTCCTCTTGTTTTTAATAGAAATTGGATGGGTCTTCTGCTTTGTGAAGCAAAGAATAACAGTGACCAGATTTACTTTTTTGCCTGAAACAAGCAAAGAAAGGAAAATATGTATTAAACAATGGTTTTCAAGATACAAGACAGCAGTGCTCCCAGAAAAACAGGAAACAAAAAAGTAATCCCCATGATTGCCCCAGTTTACTGCCTGGAGCACATCCTGGCCATGGTGTAGGAAAGAGGAACCCAGGCGGAGCCCAGTAACCTCCCTCGGTGGAGAGGATGGATCTGGAAGCCTGAGGAGGTCAAGGCAGCTAGAATTCACTGTGTAGAGTAGCAGAAAAGATAGAGCTGCAAAGATAAAGTACTCTAGACATCTACAGAGGATCAGGACATGCATGCGTGGAAGCCACCTAATATCTGGGAAAGAGTCACCTGCAAATATTAAGGAAACAATCCTTCTAGGACCTAGTCAGTATGGAAAAACTTCATAATTCAGGCGGTATCAAGTGGAGGACTCCAAAGGGTTTTGCCTCAGAACTGGGATAAAACTAGACCTAGATAAAACAGTGTCCTGGCCTCATCTAACAAAACTTAAAAGCAAGACCCAAAATGATCAGAATGGTTCCAAGTAACTTAACTGCATCACACACCAAAGTCCAAATATACTTACAGGAATACCTGCATATTTAGCACCCAAGAAGGTAAAATCTACAAAGTCTGGCATCTGATAAAAAATTACCAGCCATGCAAAGAAGTAAAAATTATGACCCATAATAAGAAAAAAAAATCAAGCAAAATCAGCCTACTTTATAAATTGAACATCAGTAAAATCAAAAACTTTTTCTCTTCAAAAAACACTGCTACAAGAATGAACAACAAAATAAAGACTGGGGAAAACATTTGGAAGCCACGTATATCATAAAGGATTTCTATCTAAAATGTATTTTTAAAAATCCTCAAAGCAGAATAACAACATGAACAAATTAAAAATAGGCAAATATGAAAATATTCATTATCACCAAGGTAGATAATGAATCATAAACAACTGAATGAAAAGGTCCTCAATATCATTAATAGAGAAATGTGAATAAAAACTGCAATGAGATACCACTACACTTCTGTTAGCATGTCTTATATTTAAAAAGACTGATCATACATTACTATTTAGTGAGGATGTGAAGAAACTGGAACTCTCAAACTTTGTGGGATGAACAATGATACAATAACAATAGTTTACAAAATATTGTAAAATATTTTGGCAATTTCTGAAAAAGCGAAACATATACCTAACATATGATCCAGCCATTCCACTTCAAGGCATTTACCCAGGAGCAATGAAACTTCTGTTCACACCAAGACAGTTTAAGCACTTCTATTTATAATTGTCAAAAACTAGAAATAATAAAAATGCCCATTAAGAGGTAAATAAATGAATAAATTCTGATATAACCAAACAAAGAAACACTACTTCTTCTTAAAAAGGAATTGATTATTGTGTACACAACAATGTGGATGAATTTCAAAATAATTATGATGAGAGAAACAAAAGAAAGCACATACTCTGATTCCATTTACATAAAATTCTGGGAAATGCCAGCTAGTCTATAGTGACAGAAAGTGGATCAATAGGTGTCTAGGGATGGGGAAGAACAGAAAGAGAATAGAGTGAGTGATTACAAAAGGGCACAAGAAAATTTTTGGGGTGTGATATGTTTGTTCATAATCCTGATTTTGGTGATGGTTTCACAGGTATATAAACACATCAAAGCTGATCAAATAGTGTGCTTTATTTAAGGGATATTATCATATGTCAATTAAACTTCAATAGTGGTCTTAAGATTTTTTAATCAAACAAGTAAGAAACATTTATTTCAGAATTTTGAATATTATTGTATTAGGAATTGTAGTAGAATAAAATTCCTAGCATCTTCCATGCCTTCACTAACTTCTTTCTACGGTGGAGTGATTTATTTGGTGAACTTTGGAGAAGAAAATGGCATTTATGGCTCAGTCCCTTCTGGGATCCTTCTTGTCTGACCTGCCTCCCTCAGAGGGTGCTCATTCTGGTCTTCCCTCTGCTGGGCAGCGACAGACTTGGACTGTCTTCAAGAACTACATGAGTGACCCATATTATTTGCAATAAAATTTACCTTCTTTTATTTATTTAACCAATATTTTGGAGTACTTACTATGTGTCAAACATTTTTTAAAGTGCCATGGATAGTAGAGGGATTTGGTTTCTGCCTTCATGAATCCAATATACTAGATGCACATGTGATTGGTTGATTGAATTATTGCACCCAGTACCTCACCACTCCTTATTTCTGCTTCATTTTCCCTTTCCTTCATCTGTAAAAAGAAATAGTAATAAATATGTTGCACACTGTCACTTCTTAGTTCCTTCCACTGGAACCCTCCATTTGTACTCTTGCCCCTGTCCATGTCAGTGTTCCAAGAGCTGTTCTTGAACTTCATTGTGAAACCAATACACCTGAAGTTCTTGTTAAAACACAATTCATGGAAGCCATACCTAGAGTTCCTCATTCTGTAGGTCTGGAGTGAAGCAGAAAAATTTGCAATTTTAACAAGTTCCTAGGTGAAATTAATGCTGCCGATCATGGAACCATACCTTGAGAACCACTGTGTTAGAGCCAGGTCTATAGGTGCAATTGGAATTTAAGGAGATGCTGAGACTTGTGGGAGAAAGATTTAGATTGCTTTGAGAACTGGACCTACTCCTCCAGACTCTCTTCCATTGGAACACTTTTCTAAAAATACCTTGAAAACTTATGGGTTTTATTTTCCTAAAGGAGGTTATTCCTGTAAATGTTCATATGCAGTTTACTGCCTACAAAGGTCTTTATTGCTGAGTCCAGTCTTTTCTTTCTATGCCTCTCCTGACTTCCTTGAGCTTAGCCCATTTCAATAAATACCCTTCTCTATCTTTATTAACCAATGATTATAATTATGCCATTTACAAGGTAACAGATCTTATGGGTATAGGTGGTGACAAGGTAATATAGAGTCAGATTGAGTTATAAAGATCTTCAGAAAGTGCAGCAGGAATGAGGGTCATTTGGGTGTACCTTCAGCTTAGAAAATAAATGATTATGGTGTGAGATATTGATTTAATACCCTAGAAGGAAATCATCCTAACTTGGATACTCCATATTTATAAAAAAGTGTTTCATTTTGGGATCTGATATCTGCAGGATCTGGCTAAGATTAAGGAAAGCAAAAGAAGGGTCAACAACTTCAACTAGGTAGTCTTAGAGCCAGGAGGGTGCTCTGCTGTCTCTCAGGTTAACCTCACCTATGTGCCCAGGCTAACGAGTCAAACATTCAACTGTGGCATGATGTCCAGGCCTCCTATTTGACTGTATAGTGCAAGTCTGTTATATCTGCTTCTCTTCATCCACAGGTGTGGCCCTGGCCCTTCCTCTCCTAGTTCAGAATGTTTGGTTTGGTTCTTCAGCACCTGGCCATCATTTGCCACCACTCTTCCCAGCATTCTGAAGTTTACCCTCTGCACTAGATTTTGATTCTTACTACTAGCCTCATCTAGGTTTCTCCTAGAATGTATCTCTTATTCCTCCTTATCAAACCTTTTCTCTGGCAAAGAGATAAAATGTAGCAATCGTGGTAATGATAAACTCGTTCACCAATGAAGACCTGGTTGACTAGTGTCATTGCAGCAGAATTGAACTTTGGTAATCAAAAATGTATTTTATCAAAGCTTCCCACATGAGTTAAGCTGACAATTCTGTCACTTTCAGAATACCTATAGCATGCATTTATCATCATAATTAAATGAAACAACCAGCTTTACAAATATACACCTGAGTTTTAATGTGGAAATTTTCACTCCTTTTCATGTGTGGAAACATATTGATACTAAACATTAAGCAGCTATAATGTTTTCTAAGATTCAAAACAATGTGCCATTATTCAGTCTATGGAAATATTTACCAATGGGCTAAAAAGAATAATCTTGTTTTAGGAGGGAATAAAGAAAACATAAAAATGAAAATGACAACCTAACTACTCCAAACTAAGAAATAGAGGAAAAGGTACAATCTAAACTAAATAAAACTGTTTATATATATATAACTTTTATGAAGATATACCTACCCATAAAAATAAGAGTTTACAACCATCAAGTTTAAATTTATTTTAAATTTGATATACTTTGTAAATTAAAAATTTAAATTACTAATGCTATAAAAGGATTTTCTTAATGAAACAATATTACTATTACAAATTATAATTTTTACATTCTGAAAATTCAACCTAATATGTTCAGCTTGCCTAAGTTTTATAATGAAATGTTGATAAAGGTACGCATTTATTCAACAGTAACCCAACAAGAGAAATTATAGTTATATAAATCTAATTTTCTGTATACAAACATAACATGCCCTTATCTAGTATCTAGAGGACTCTACTGGAATACTAAATATTGATGGGTCATCTGAATTACCAAACTATTGATTTCTCATTACTAATTTTTTTTTGGTAAATATTTGTGGCATACAATTCCCAGATACATGAGCATATTACTTAACTGGCAACTGCAAACATCTGGAAGAGACCTGTGTTCATCTGCTAAAACAAAGCTGCTTTCCTGGCAAGCTGCTAGCCATCCCTATGCCTTCTGCCAGAGTGAACGACAGGACCCTGCAGAAGAGTCAATCCAGGAACCAAGTGACACGACCAGGGACCTTTGTGAATTCTTTGTTAGTACAGTAAAGGCTAGAGGTAAACCGTTTCTGGATTCAAGAAGTTATATTTATTTGACACCACAGTGTTGTTATGATGAGTGTATAGTCTAAATCAAGGTCTGCAAAGGTCATTTTTTTAGTCTGTAGGTGAATTTTACATGCACTGTTTGCTCCTCTTCTGGATTGCCACCTGTACAGCCCATTCTCCTGGCATAGTAAGCTTTCTCCTTGTTTAGGTCTGTATTCACTAAGTTTGCAATGGACAGGGGTCTTCTTTATTATTATGGAATTTCCATAGAGTTTTCATAAGTTTTCCTTAGTGAAACCAGAGAAGACCATTAAAAATTACTGTGGTGAAAGTCTCTCTGGCAAAATTAATGCTTAAACAGGAAGTAGACAGTTAGCTTCAATCTCTAGTAGATAGACTCCTTACCAAAGTCAGTCATAAGTAAACATAGATTTGTAATTTGTAAGTTTTCTAATCATATTCATGAAAACATCCTCATTTCCACTACATAAAGCAGAGACAGCAGAAAAAAAGAAAAAATGATTTTTACATTGACAAAATAGGTGTCAAAATCAGTAAGCACCAATACTAAAATGTGTTATCATTAATTACTGAAAACTTAGTATAAACAAGGTAGAAATAATCTTAGTGTCTTAGTGAACTCAAGCTGCTATGAAAACATACCATAGACTGGGTGGCTTAAACAACATTTACTTCTTACAGTTCTGGAGGCTGGGAAGTTCCACCATATGCAAGGAAGCCAATTTGGTGTTTGGTCACATAAGAAGGAAAGTGTGAATGCAAGAAGGAATGGTAAAAAGAAAACTGATGGCAAAACATACATTAATATAAACACTAACAGCATGATAATAGTTAAAATGCTTAATATTGGGTATAAAATATAGAATTAAAATTGAAAACAAATAAGATTTCTACTTGAGATATTAGGAAAAGTACAAAGTAAACTCAAAAGTAGAAGGGAGGGATAGAAGAAAGTAGTAAAAAAAATAGTGAATTGAATATAAAAATAATGAAATGTAATATAAAAATAAATTAATGGGTTCATAAAGCCGAGGCATGATACACTGAAAAGACTAATAATAGATAAATATTTTGCAAATTTTGTTCAGAAAAATAAATAGAAAAGTAGAAAATAAAGATTCAGAAGAGATTAAAAAGATAATAAAAGAACATTATAAGATATTCAATGTCAACAATTTGAAAATAGAGTGCTATGGTTTGAATATTTGTCTCCTCAAAACTCATGTTGAAATTTAATCTCAAATGTGTCAATATTGAGAGGTGGAGTTTTTAAGAGGTGATTGGGTTATGAAGGCTCTGTCCTCCTGAATGGATTAATTCATTCTGGATTAATGGATTAATGGGTTATAATTGACTACACCCCAATTTATTTTTTGTGACAAATATAACCTTGACACAGCTTCAAGGAGAATAAGAGAAAGAAAATTACAGTCTAGATAATATATGAACAATGTTAAAAAAATTCTATTAGAAAATATTGGTAAACTATATATAGCAATACAGAAAAAAGACAATGCATCAAAAACAAGTGGCTTTATAAGAGGAGGAAGAGAGACCTGAGCTAGCACACTCAGTCCCCTTGTCATGTGATGCCCTGCACTGCCTCAGACCTTTGCAGAGTCCCCACCAGCAAGATGCCCCTCAACTGATGGAGCCCCTCACCCTGGATGTCTCAGCCTCTATAACTGTAAGAAATAAATTCATTTTCTTTTTAAATTACCCAGTTTCAAGTATTCTACTATAAGCAACAGAAAATGGACAAAGACATGTAGGAAAATGGAAGTTAAATTAAAATTAATGAAACAAACTTGGAAGGTATAGAACTTTAGAGTAATACATGTTTATTATTGCAAGCAGGATCTTGAAGAGATACTGAACTCCATATTCATTGAAGCATTATTCTCAATAGCCAACATATGGAAACAATCTAAATGTCCATTGATGGCTGAATGGATAAAGAAAATATGGTATATGATGCAATGAATATTATTCAGCCTTAAAACAAAAAGAAATCCTGTCATTTTTGGCGACACGGGTAGACCTGAAGGACATTGTGCTAAGTGAAATGAGCCAGTCACAGAAAGACAAATACTATATGATCTCATTTATGTGGAATCTAAAATAGTCAAATTTATAGAAGTAGAGAGCAGAATGGTAGTTGCCAAGACTGTAGGAAGAAAAAAATGACAGATGATGGTCAAAGTGTATAAAGTTTCAATTATGCAAGATAAGTTCTGGAGATCTGCTATACAGCATAGTACCTACAGCTAGCAATACTATTATCATATACTTAAAATTTACTGAGAAGGTATATCTTATTTTAAATATTCTTTACCATGCATACACTAAAATAATCATCATCATCATCATAATAAAGGGAACAGAAGGAAATTTTGGAAGATGACAGATATGTCTATGGCCTTGATGGTGATGCTAGTTTCATGGGTATATATGCTTATCTCCAAACTCATAAAGTTATATACATTAAATACACACATCTTTTTACTTGTCAAACAGAACTTAATGAAGCAGTTTTAAAAGTAAAAATAAATTTAAAACAATAGAAAACCCAAATCACTCATTAACAGTGAAGAAGATGAATTAATATTTAACTTTTCTCTTTCATAAATAAAAGCAAACCTCCAGGTCAATCTGCTTTCATGTGTGCTTCAATTTGGAATTAGGAAAAAAAAAAAAAAAAAACTAGCTCAGAAAACTGAAAAAAAAATGGACTACTCCCAACTTATTTTTTATGACAAATATAACCTTGACACAACTCAAGTAGAACAAGAGAAAGAAAAGTTACAGGCTAGTTAACATATGAACTATGTTATAAAAATTCTAATAGAAAATATTAAAAACTATGTATAGCAATATAGATAAATATGCATTGTAACTAAGTTGGTTTTATAATGAAGACAAAATTGTTCTAACATTAAAAAATCAATTAATATAGTTTACTCCATTTAAAGATTAAGAGAGAAAAAAACAAATACTTTTCTAAATACTTACTTTTTAAAACACTGAAAATGTAGCATTGGATCACATTTTAAAATTTAAAAATTAAAATTTTTAATAAATTATAAATTTAAGGGAATGTTTTAATCTAATGAAAACTACCAGTAAAAGTTCTTAAGCATCATAATATACAATGGTGGAAAATTAGAAGCAGTTCCTTTAAGTTTAGAAAAAAATGTATTTGTTTTTACTACTTTTGTTCAACATTGTACTAGAAGTCCTAACACACATTAAAAGGTAACAAAAGGAAATTAAACATACAAGAATTAAAATGAAAAATAATCCTTATTTGCATTCTCTACATTCTAGAGAATTCACAGATAAATTATGAAATTTATACAAGAGAACTAAGAAAAATTACCAAATATAAGATGAATAAAAGTCAACTTCATTTATATATGCCTTTAACAAACAGCTGGAAAGCGGAATTTTCAAAAAATACACTTTGTAATAAGAACAAAAGTATATTATAAAATACATAGGAATAAATCAAATTAAAGATATCCAAGAACTTTCAGGAGGAAGGGAAGAATATTTATTACACATTTTAAGAAAGATCTAAAAAGTGAAGAGATATACCATGCTGCTAAATAGTAAAATGAAATATAATGAAAATTTCTAAATCTTCTCAAATTTATCAACAAATATATTTTTATAGAGCTTTGGGAGCTAATTCCAAAACTTACATGGAAGAACAGAGAACACAAAGAGTCAATACTCTCCTAGTAAACAGGGTGTCTTATTAAATAATTCATCTTCCTATTGTAAAAGTTCATATTTACCATAGCCTTCATTTTCCATTCAGGCGCTACTACCAAATTCTTTTAATTGGTATAGTATTGTCACGTGTAAATGTTTTGTATGATTTTCAGAATGTTCCTGGTTATCATTAGGTGTATTTTTTCTAACTAAAATCCAGCTTAGCTTTGCCAATTAAAAAAAAACAAAACAATTTGTGAGGGGGCAGGGGCAAGATGGCAGACTAGAAGCACCTTGCGCCAGCCACCCTTAAGGAGAGGGTGAAAAGTTGCAGGTGGATGCCCATCTACAGATGGGCTTTCCTGGAAAGAGCATTGTGAAACACCAGAGAAGCAATGGGGGGCATTCAGAGTGAAGGAGAAGGTGAGGTCGCAATTCATTCTGCAGGATCGGAAGGTGTCTGGGGGAGGCATCTACACGTGGGGAAGGGCAGGAGGAGAGAGCCCTGGGCCTCCATGCTGTTCACGCAGGCACTGCAGCCTGAGCTGTGTGGAGGCCCTCAAACCACAGACCTCAGATCTGATGGGGGAGCTACTTGGAGTCTGTGCAGCGATATTGCATTGGAGAGCAGGCACAGCAGGGACCTGGTGGCTTCTGTTTCTGGGTTGCTGCGACTGACGCCATTCTGAGCTCTCAGGTCCAGAGCACCAACTCTGCAAGGGGCTCAGCTTTGCTGAAGCTGCCTCCGCACTGCTCCCTCTGGGCCAGGAAAGTAGCAGGCAGAGCGAATGCCCTGTGACTGGGAGCCTAGCACCCCTCCCCCACCACCCACCACCGGGGAATTTGAGCAGAACAGGCACCACAGACGCCACAGATGCCACCTGAGAAGCCTTGCAGGGACTGCTTTCTCACCTCTGAGGCTCCACCATTGCTGCCTCCCGGCAGCTTCACCCCTGAGACTCTGGCATTCCCATGGGCCCAGCCTCCACCCTGAGGCTTCACCACAGCTGCCTGTTCCACAGCTTCTGCCCTGAGGCACCAGAGCTGCTGTCAGGTCTGGCAGCTCCACCCCTAAGGCTCCATCGCTCCTTGGGGCACCCAGGCCCCGTTCCCAGGGATTCACCACCCTGAGACTCCAGTGCTCCAGATGGCCCGAGACTACAACCCGGGGAACCACCGCTTCCGCTGGGCTTGCTGCTCACCCCCTGAGGCTCCAGTGCTCCTGTCAGGCACCGAGGCTCAGCCGCTGCCCCTGGGATAGTGGCTCTTGCTTCAAGGATCCTCTGCTGCTGCAAAGCCCTGCAGCTCCACCTCTGAGGCTCCAATGCTGCTACCCACCCCCAGATCTGAGTAGGAAGCTCCCACTGCTTTGAGCCCCACAGCCCTACTCTTGAGGCTCCCACTGGCCACCTGGCGGGAACCAACCCATGGTCAAATGCTCCACCAGGGACTCACCAGCCTTGAGCCACCAGTCCAATGCTCCAACAGGGACCCACCAGCCTTAAAGTGGACCCAGTTCAAACAAATATGCCTACAGCCTGTATGGACATCCATGAACACCACCTATATAGCCTCACCCAGCTGCCACTGTAACTATCATGGAAAGAACCATGCAGAGCAATAATGCCTACATCAGAAAGACAGAAATATCACAAATTAACAATCTAATGTCGCATCTCAAGGAATTAGAAAAGGAAGAGCAAACCAAACCCAAAGCCAGCAGAAGAATAGAAAAATAACAAAGCTCAGAACAGAGCTAAAATTTTCTTTTTATGTTATTTGATTTCCATGAATTCATGGAAGACAAATATCCCTTATGAACATAAATGCAAAAATCCTCAACAAAATACTAGCAGACTGAATTCAACAATGTATCAAAAAGATAATTCACCATAATCAAGTGGGTTTTATCTCAGGTATGCAAGGATGATTTGACATATGCAAATCAACAAATGTGAGTCACAACATAAACAGAAACAAAAAGACCACAGACTCATCTCAATAGATGCAGACAAGGCATTCAGTAAAATCCAGCAACATTTCATGGTGAAAACCCTCAACAAATTAAGAATAGAAAGAATATACCTCAAAGTTATTACAGCCATATATGACAAACCCATAGCCAACATCATAGTGAATGAGGGAAAGTTAAAATCATTCTCCCTAAGAACTGGAACAGGGAAAGAGTGCCCATGGTCACCACTTCTATTCAACATAGTACTGGAAGTCCTAGACAGAGCAATCAGGTAAGAGAAAGAAGTAAAGGGTATCCAAATTGGGAAAGAGGAGGTCTAACTATAGCTTTTGCTAATGATATTATCTTGTATCTAGAAAATCCCAAAGATGCCTAGAATTGATAAATAAATTCAGCAAAGTCTCAGGTTACAAAATTAATGCACAAAAATCAGAAGCATTTCTATATACTAGTAACAGTGAAGCCAAGAGTCAAATCAGAGACTCAGTACCATTCACAATAGCTATAAAGAAAATAAAATACTTAGGAATATACTTAACCAAGTAGGTTAAAGACCTCTACAAAGAGAACTATGAGACATTGATTTAAGAAATCTCAGATGACCAAAACAAATGGAAATACATCTCATGCTCAAGGATTGGTAAAATCAATATTGTTAAAATGCTCATACTGCCCAAAGTGATTCACAAATTCAATGCAATCCCCATCAAAATACCAACATCATATTTCACAGATCTATAAAAAATAATTCTATGTTTTGTTTGGAACCAAAAAAGAGCCCAGATACCCAAAGCAATCTAAAGCAAAAAGAACATCACATTACCAGACTTCAAATTATACTACAAGGCTGTAGTAACCAAAACAGTATGGTACTTGTATCAAAGTAGAGACATACACCAATGGAACAGAATGGAGAACCTAGATATAAAACCATCTACCTATAACTGATCTTTTCCAAAGCAGGTGACAACATACACTGGGGAAAGGAAGCCCTATTCAATAAATGGTGCTGGGAAAACTGGATAACCATATGCACAAAAATGAAACAGTACCCTTTTCTCTGACTATATACAAAAATTAATTCAATGTGGATAAAAGACTTAAATAGAATGTACGGCACCATAAAAATTCTAGAAGAAAATGTAGAAAAACTTCTGGACATTGGTCTAAGCAAAGAATTTATAACTAGGACACATAAGGCAATTACAGCAACAAAAAAAATGAATAAGGCTTGATTAAATTAAAAAGCTTCTGAATGACAGAGGAAATAATCAACAGAATAAATAGACAACCTACAGAATGGGAGAAAATATTCGCAAACTGTACATCCAATAAAGGGCTAAATCCAGAATCCACAAAGAACTCAAACAAGTCAGCAAGAAAAAAACCAAACCTCCCCATTAAAAAGTAGGCAAAATACATGAACAGAAGTTTTCTGAAAGAAAATAGACAAGTGGCCAACAAATATATAAAGAAATGCTTAACATCACTAATTATCAGGGAAATGGAAATCAAAACCACAATGAGATAGCACCTTATACCTGTCAAAATGGCCACTAATAAAAAGTCAAAAAACAATAGATGCTGGCTTGGATGCAGACAGAAAAGAACCCTTATACATTGTTGATGGGACTGCAAACTATAATAGTACAACCTCTTTGGAAAACAGGATGGAGATTCTTAAAGAAATAAATGTAGTCTTACCAGTCAACCCAGCAATCCCACTACTGGGTATCTACCCAAAGGAAAATAAATAATTTTATTAAAAAGACACCTGCACTCAAACATTTATTTCTGCAAAATTAACAATTGTAAAGATGTGGAATCAACCTAAGTGCCCATCATTTCATGAGTGGATTAAGAAAATGTGATATATAAATACCATAGAGTACTACTTATTCAAGAAAATGAATGAATTAATGTCTTTTGCAGCAATTTGGGTGGAACTGGAGACCGTTATCCTAAGTCAACTATCTCAGGAATGGAAAAACAAATATCATAGGTACTCTCTAATAATATAATTGGTAGCTAATTGTTGGGCACACATAGACACAAAGGATGTAAAGGTCATAGGAAATCAAGAAGAGGGAAAAGGAGAGGGGGGAAAAGGGTAAAATCCCACCTAACAGGTACAATGCACACTATTCAGGTGATAGGCACATTAAAACCCCCAACTTAGGCATTATAAAAGGTATCCATGTAACCCCCTTAATATTTTGAAATTAAAAAACCCCACCAATTTCTGTTTTATTGCAGTGATAATTAATTAATAGATTAATCTATGGATATTTGACATTTCTATAATAATGAATATTTCCTCCTAAATGTAAAATATTAGTTCCCATTCATTCATTCAAAATATTTCATGCCTTTTGGTGTGAATTTTAAATATTTTTTCATATGAGTCTTACATATTTTTCTTATGTAAATTTATAGTTTTATTTTATTTTCAATTTTTTTCTCTGGAAAAAGGAAAGTTTTTTGTCTTTGAAATGTTTTTTTTGTTCACAATCACTTTACTGAATAGTTTTGTTTTATAATCTTTTGTTTCAGTTGATTCTCTAGATCTTTCCAGGTGGACAATTTTATGATTGACAAATAATGATATTTTACCTCCTCAGTTCTTATATTTTTTATTACATTGCAATACCTAATGTTAATAGAACATATGTATCTTTGTGGTATTCCTGATTTTAGAGAGTATATGTTTAGATTTTCATCATTCACTGTGTTTCCGCTTTTTTTTTTCTTTTTTTTGGTGGCGATATATCTTTTCTATAGTGTTAAGCAAGCACATATATGTACTGTTCTTTTTTCTTTGAAATTACTTACCAGAAATAGATTTGGAATTTTAGCAAATTCTGCTCTGAATTTATGAACGTTTCCAACTGCTTTCAGCATTTTCTCCACTATTGCATCATAAAAAACCACAAATATTTCTTGAGCTTAATTTCTTTCTTACTGATGTACATGTTTCATAAATTTGTTAATATAAGATAAAGTCAGCTTTTATCAAAAAATGTCCTTGTTACACCTTTATGCTTCACTTGTAATTTAGCTGGTTTAAAATTATGCACTAGTCAATATTTTCTCTCATTATTTAGAAGACATTCTCTTGTCTTTTGGCATTTATCTTTGTTAATTTAAAATTTGCAGTCAGTTTAATGATCATCTTTTCATAAACTGTGTGTCTTTTCCTCCTTGCATTTAAAATTATCTCTTTTTATTTGATATCCTGCCTTTTGTGTCTAATTATTTTTTTAGAATTTAAAATTTTTTATTTTAAAATATTTCATTGACATAGATTATAATATTAATAAAGATTTTATATATTCACAGTGTACAATATGATGATTTGATATATGTATACATTGCATAATGATTATCACAAATTAATTAACATATCTAGCACCATCATGATTTACAATAGATACCCAGAACTTGTGTATCTAATAATTGAAAATTTGTACCCTATGATCAACATCTTCCCAGTTTTTCATTGAGAGTGCATGTGTGTGTGTTACATATTCTGAAAGATTTTCTTAGTAGTTTAATAGTTTTTCTGTATCTTACCTAAATATATTGTTTAATCCATTGAGTGTTTAATTTCTATTAACTACATTTTTATTTCAAGAAATTATATTTTGGTTAATTTCATACCTGTTGTGGTTTCTTTAATTTGGTAACTTTCTTTTATTTAATTAATTTCATACCTGCCCTTCTTTTTGTTAATCATTTTAAATTTTTTTTTTATTTTCATCTCTCAGTCTTGGGGTGTGGTTTATCTACAACTCTTAAGTGCTTATTCTCTGTTTATAGACATTTTATGACATTATAGTTATGAATTTTCTTATTTGGTTTTCGCTTTTAATTGTTACCGCTTTATTTGGCGGAGTTTTTGTTTGTTTCCATTGGTGTTTAATGTCCTCTGGGTTGTGAAAAGGTCCCCATAGCACTGGAACATTTTCTCATGCCTTGCTCACGTCAAATGCACTGGAAGCATATTACTTCCATTTGATAGGCTTACATTTCTCATACCATGAAAGCAATATAAATTCACGTTTCATATTTAAAGCATGATGCCGGAATTGGTTTTTTAATTCTTCAGAGAGGCATTCTTGGGACTGAATTGAAAGTGACCTACAAATTCTTTATTAATTCCCTCTCCAAAATGGACAGTTTATTTTCTCTTCCTCCTGGCCCTGTGACTGTTTCAGCCAATAAAATGTAGCTTACATAATAACTCTGGGCCAGTTCTAGGATCAAGACAAAAGAAGGTTTAGAAGCTTCTACTTTTATAATTTTGGCTGTCCTGAGCTACCACGTAAGAAGTCAGCTCTTCTTCTGGAGGGATCATGTGAGGAGATCACACAGGCATGCAGAGATCCTGAGACTGGATGAGAGCTAGAGAGCTAGAGACAGTGTTTGTGTCCCAAGGCTGCCACATAGCAAAGTTCCACAAACTGGGTGGCTTTAAACAACAGAAATGTACCGTTTCACAGTCCTGGAGGCTAGACGTCCAAAATTCAGACATCACCAGGGCAATGCTGTCTCTGAGACTCTGGGTAGAATCTTTCCTTGCCTGTTCCTACCTTCTGGTGGTGGCTGTCAATCTTTGGCATGCCTTAGCTTGCCATTGAACTTCACCACTCTCTGCTTCTCTTGTCACATGGCATCCTCTCTGTGTCCCTTGTCTCTTCTTGGAAGGCTACCAGTCAAATTGGATTAAGGGTCCACCCTACACTTGTATGACCTGATCTTAACTAATTACATCTACAACAACTGTTTTCAAATAAGGGCAAATTCTGGAGCACTGGAGGTTAGTATTAATATTTCAGCATACCTCTTTGAGGGACATAATTTAACCCATAGCAGTAATGCTTTCTAACCCCCCAAAATTCATGTATTTCTGATATTCAAATTATATTTATCATAATCCAATATCCCCCAAAATCTTAACTCTTTCCAACATCAACTCTATGTCCAAAATTTCAGGTAAATATCATCAATTCAAAATGTCTTAAATCTCATCATTGGAATCATCTAAATCATTGATGTGTGAGACTCAGGTTCATCCTCTCCATTTGTGGACCTATGAAAACAAAAGAAGTCATCTGCTTCAGAAATGCAGTATAGGGACAGCATAGAATGGACACTTCCATTCCAAAAGGGAGAAATGGAAGAAAAGAAAATTAGACCCAGGTCTTAGGCAAGTCCAAAAACCAGAAGGATAAACGTCATTAGATTCCAAGGCTTGAGAATAATCCCCTATGGCTGCATGCTCTGTCCTCTGGGTCCACTGGGGTAGCATCCCTGCCCTCTCAGTTCACCAGGGTGGCAGGCCCCTACTTTCTACCCAAGGAGGGCCCATCAACCCAGGCCTTGTATCTGTGGCTTTATCCTCGATGCCATTCTTCCTTTAATGTGTCTTGTCTCTGTCACTTTCAGTCCAGGCTGGCATTGTTTTTGCTGGCATAAGACTAACTTTGTCAGTCTTCAATGGATGTTCAGGGAATCTATACCATCAGACACAAGGGTTCTCTACAGATCTTTCCTGGATAATCACACCTCTATTCCTGGCTTCTGTTAAGATGGTTGGTTGATTGAATCCATGAGTCACATGCTAATCTCTTTAGCAAATGAGATTAGCAGTCACATTCTTGGCTCTTACCAGAGCACGCTATCTGGAGAGGCTAAAAATTTTCCAAGTTATCAAGTGCTTGTTTTTTTCTGGTTTAAACAATCATTCTTAATTTATCTTTCTTCTTGCATTTTACTAAAAACAGCAACGAGAAACCAGGGTGCACTTCCTATACTTTGCTTGAAAATTTTCTCAACTAAATATCCAAGTTCATTGCTTACAAGTTCTTCTATCCACCTAACAGAAGAACATAATTCGGCCAAGTCCTCTGCTACTTTATAACAAGATCACCTTTCATCCATTGTTCAATATGTTCCATTTGAAGCTTCACCACAAGCACCATTAACTTTGATATTTTTCCCAATATTCTGCATATGATTGTATAAGTATTTCTAAGATAATTAAAGATTTATCTACAGTTTTTATTAACTTCCTAGGACTACAATAACAAAGTAGCACGAAGGGGGTGGCTTCAAACAACAGAAATTTATTCTCTTGCAGTCCTAGAGACTAGCAGCTTGAAATCAAAATGTTAGCAGGGCCACGCGCTCTATGAAA
Source organism: Varecia variegata (assembly GCA_028533085.1). NCBI lineage: Eukaryota > Metazoa > Chordata > Mammalia > Primates > Lemuridae > Varecia > Varecia variegata. Next base: position 98,881,012 of record CM052439.1, on the reverse strand, counting down.
CTCTGGAGAAATTCTTTACTTGCCTCTTAGGAGCTTCCACTGGTGGCCACAATCTTTGGTGTCTCTTAGCTTGCAGCTGTATTGCTACAATCCCTGTCTCTGTCATCACAGAGCATTCTCCAGGTGTGTTTCTGTGGGTTTCTATGTCCACATTTCCATCTACTTATTAGGACCCCAGCCATCTCCTGATCAGGACCCAGTGGTTAGGCTTCAGCTCATTTTGAATAATCTGGGAGAGAATCTAAGAAAGGTGGCAATCAGTTTTGAATTGGTTGCTGTTTCTAAATTGAGATTAGGATACATGGGAGTAAACTAGAGATTGAGTACTAATCACGTGGTGGGGAGCAGCTTAGCAATTGGCATCCCCACTGATAGATGGATGGGTATAGAAAAACAGGTTTGGTAGCGTCAATGATAATAAAGCGGTAATCGCTCACAGAGGGGATTGTTTTGGCATTCTCCAGCTGCAATACAACCTGCTTTTGAGAAAAATGTTTCCTGTTAACTTTGCAGCTGGCTTTATCTGTGGCTGTTCTCCCAGACTGATTAATTGTAGGGCTGCTTTTCTCTTTTTCAGACTAAGTGGGCTTTTTTCTCTTTCGGTCTGGAGAGAGTTTTACTCTTTCCTGACTAAAACTCAATATGCTATGGATTGTTTCCAAGCACCCTGAGTTTTGTCCAAAGATCACTTCATTTGTCAGTTTCTTCATAGATAATGCCTCTTTAAAGTAATTTCATAGGGAGTTTTGTTTTGCTTTATCTCCTGCCTTTTGTTGTTGTTTTGATTGGTTTTGTGGAGGAGAGTGAGTTAAGAAATGTCATATTCCTTCATACTTCACTCAAGTGAAGACATTATTTTAAGTCAGAACAAGGGTATAAAGTGGAATATTAGTAAACATTTATTCACCACAGCATAACCTTGATAGAATGCAGTATGACCTAGTTATTTTGTGGACTTGTATGTGTAATTTCCTATTAAAGTATAAAATCATGTCTTCATACAAATAACACCTGTTTGGAAAATAATTTAATCAATTGATCAGTTATTTTTACATCATCAGTGTTTTCTCATAAGTAGGCAAATGAATGTTAGTGTTCATATTGACTTTCCTAAGAAGATGCTTCTCATTCAAAAATGAAATTTTAAACAGAAGTGACTATCAAAAGCTATTAGTTGTAGGAAAAAATTACTTTTTAAGATTTTTGTGGTTCATAAAAGTGTAAGAATTTGATTTATAAAGTACAATTTAGAGGCAAAGTAACTTAATACTTCAATGCTAATCTCAGAACAACAGAAATTTAATTGAAAAAAGATCTTAGAGATCTTCAACTATGTGAAAATTATGTTTACAAAAAAATGAATAATTTTGATGCATATAAAGAAAATCCATACATTCTTAACAGTGTGATAAAACTGCCAGTTGCAAATCACTTCCCTCCATTTATACTTGTGAATTTCATTTTCTGGTACATGCATAAAATAAATATTTTTCAAAATTTAATATAAACTTCTTTGAACTGGCATCTTGTTTCTGGGAAATGCTGTGGTTGTTACACATATTTGTCACAAAAGCAATTACTCTGAGTGTATTTTCAAGTAACAAATATAAAAAAGTATATTGTCACAACATGGCATGAATGTTCACTTATACAAAATTAAAACAGCAGTAGTAACGTACAAAACAATCCTGTCAATTAAATAAAGCAAACACCAGTCTGAGGAAGATGCTCAGTGAAGAAAGTGGAGGAAAAAAATGTGCTTTTAAATATAGAAGCCTCCCAGCCCCCGGCCCCCACAAATGGAAGCCCATTCTTTGAAAAGAGTTGAGCTAACTATGGAATAGAGAAGACATGACCAGTAAGTGGGTGGGTGAGGAGAGAGAGTTATAGAAAGAAATTTTTTTTTAGAACTATGTATTACCAAGATTGATATATTCTTAGCACCAGATATAGAACTTGTCATAATTGCATTACTGGTATGAGCTATTTCAAGCAGAGTTCTAAAATAATTTTTGATGGGAAAATCTGCTTATATCAGCATATAAGCTAAACTGGAATCCATTGCTAAAATTAAAAATAAAATAAAATAAAAAATCCTTTAAGGATGTAAAGAATTCCAAGAATTTGTAAAAGCCCTCAAAATTAAAAATCTGATAGACTATTAAACTTTGTCAAAATATCTTTTAAATCAGTTTAGCAACAAAATTGTTTTCCATATTTTGTTACCAATATTTAAAACAAATCAAATACAGGCATTATAGAGAAAATAGGTGTGTATTAGAAGAAAATTAGAAAGGCCACGTGTAGTAGCAGTTAAGGTAAAGTCTACAAACAGTGCCAAGAATGAATAATTTTATTAGTGAACTGTATACAACACTTATTTGAAGGTCTCTAGGTTCGTGATTTGTTTACTTCAAAAATTTTGGATATTATCTAAGCTTATTACTTCAGTAGTAAACCTTGGCTGTGACTATAATGGCTTTTCTGGGTCCTGTGATTCTTTCTAGGAAGTCACCAAACCTGAGGGTAGAATTGGGGATCTTCTGGACTACAATGGCACTGCTATATATCCACAACTACTGTCTTAGTGAATGCATCATGTGTAATTGAAAAGCACATTTTCTGTAATTATTGGTGAAATATCCTGTAAATGTCAGTTAGGTAAAGTCAGTTAATACTAGTGTTAAAGTCTTTTATATCCTTACAGCTCTTCTGACTACTCATTTACTGAGAGACAGTTGTTGCTCTCACCAACTATAACTATGTGTCTATGTCTTTTTATCAGTTTTGTCATTTTTCTGCCTCTTCTATTTTAAAGTTCAGTTTTTAGGTAAATATACATTTATGATATATTTTCCCAATGAAGTAAATGATTGATCATTATAAAATGTCCCTCTTTACTACTGGCACTATTCTTTACCCTCAATTCTATTATTAATGTGTGCTCGTAGTATATGCTCACATTTTTTTTACTTTTAACTAAACCTGTTTATTTAAATGTGTCTCTTCTAAACATTGTGATCCTCAAAGGACTTGATCTCTTTAAAGACAGCTATCCTAAGGATTATCAGGGAGAGTTTGTGAGTTTCTGTTCTAAGCTGGAATGTAATCACAGATCTTTTGGCAGAGTGGTCAGCTTTTAGAAAAATGAACCACATATTAATACAGTGAATAGTCCTAGATGCAGCCATACCCAACAATCAACCTATTCTGTCAACTCAAAACATTTCTATTTTTGAACTTTCTCTGGGAAACAAAAGAGTCACAAAATCTGAGTCCATTTAAAGAAATAATTATAATCTCAGTCTCACGTTTCCTGTTTCCTTCAAACATTACAGCACCCAGCCTCAGTCATTCTTCTTGATCATTTATTTTTCAGACAAGGAAAGGATGCCATAGATAGATTAATTGATGTAACCAAGGTAACACACCAGACACCAACGTGAATATTGGACTCCCTGCTCTCAGTCCAGGACACTTTCCTTCAAAACCATTATCTTTCTTCTCTACTCCACCTGAAAAAAGGTTTAGAATCCTGTTACTAAAGCATCCTATTGCCCCTCCTCAGACCTGGAAACACACACACACACACACACACACACACACACACACATGCATGCACACACCCCCACAAATCTACACACATTTATTCTTATTTTTTTCCTGAACTAACAAAAAATGTGGAACGATCTAAGTCATTCCAGACACCATTATTATTCTTGGTAAAAATGGATCTCCAAACTTGGCCTTGGTCATGTATGCTTGAGGAGGGAGGAGAAATTCAGCTCTCTATTTTTCTTATTTTTTTTTTAATATTTTTTTAATTTCAGAATATTACAGGGCTGCAAATTTTTAGTTTACTATATTGCCTTTGCCCCGCCCAAGTCAGAGCTACAAGTGTGTCCATCCCCCAGACAATGCACACCGCACCCATTAGGTGTGAATATGCCCATCCCCTTAGCCCCCCTCCCACCTACCCGACATCCAATGAATGTTACTACCATATGTGCACATAAGTGTTGATCAATTAATACAAATTTGATGGCGAGTGTCTTGTGGTTTAACATAAAAGAAAGTCAGAGTTAAAAATTCTTGTTTCAGATAGATATCTGTGTGTGTGAGTGTGTATAAGAGACAGAGAGAGAATTGCCTTCTTAATAAATTGGTGATTAAATTTGAGTATACTCCTAAAGTAATACATAGAATATTTTTCATCACCATTGCTGGATAGGGGGCACTCCGCTTGTTAATGTTGAAGATACAACATTAACAGTATGTTTCCTCATTCAAGGAGCTTAAACTTCAACGTTGACATTGGTAAGGTACCTATATAAATAACTATAATTCAAAGCAGAAGATAAAGCTTTTGCTAAATAAGTGTACACAAAGCCAAACAATGTCAGGAGCATGAGGAATGGCTCTATGAAGAATCTTTATTGGATGCTTTTATCCACACAGTAATCTTGGAAGATACACAGAAGGGAGGTGACTATTATCTGAACTTTATAAATAAGGTGCTACAGCTTAGAGTATCCAGTTGCTTAGCCTACATTCTTCCAGCTAAGGGGTGATGGAATCATTTTTCTAACTCAAGTCATCAGCATTCAAATGCAGAGGAAACTCTGTATTCTACTTTAGAGCCCTGCCTTCTATTTCTTACCAGCTAACCGACTTAAACTAAATTATTTTTAAAATATCCTATTGACACTGCATCTTATGAAAGAAAAGAGAATATTTTAATATTTATGATTCTATGTCAATTACTAAGTCCATTCAAGCTGTAACATTTGTCATATAGCAAAATAATTTTGTAAGTTTCCATTGGTAAGTTATACAAGAAGCAAATAGGAATTGTACCTTCCACAAAGAAACGATGAAATCTTATTTCTTAGGCCATTTATGACTCAGAAAACCATATCCAAATATATCATTTTGGAAGATTGACATTGGATAAATAATAGCCAGTGTGGGAAGAAATCCAATAGTGGGCAAATAGCCATGTGACTTTTTTTTCCTTTTAATTTAGTGTTTTATTTGAGGCTCCTTATTCCAGTTGTAATAAGAAGAACCTGGTGCTGCCGCTTCATTCCTCATCAAGTGTGGGTGATTCTGGGGGCAGATGGCTGTCTGTCAAAAGTAGAAGATGCCCACGGAATGTCTGAAAATATAAAACTGCTTGTTGCAAAGTGATTGCTTGGGTTTATCTGCCATGCACAGACTGCCTGGTTAATAGTCACTAAAATTTGAATGAGACAGTTGTGTTGAAATGTAATATTAAAAACTAGCCTTTAATTCTTGATTAACTACGTTAACTGAATTTTCTTAATTCTTCAAAGAATTAACTTGAAAATTAAGTACTGATTATATATAACATGCTCATACTCAACATTATTCCACTTATTAGCAAATATAAACACTTATTCACTTTGCTACTAGTTTTAAATATCATAAAGCTGCATTTGTGCTTGATTGTGATATATTTAAATTCTGAGGTATTAATACTTCATTTCATTAGTCATTTATGCATACAGATGTTGTTTACATTTATTTTTAAAAAGGATAGCCATAATAGACTATCATTATTATAGTTAAATTATATGTACTCACAAAAATTCTGCAATAATCAAATGTAAATTTTACACTAGTACAGGGAGATGAGTGAATGTGATAAACATATTACCTGACTAATATCCATGCAGAATTTACTGGACTACCCTAAAATTTCCTTTGTGACTCCAATAGTACATGAAATGAATAGATAAGTATAAGGTAATTAGTAGTGAGCACTCTCACCCTGTAACCCTGTTAAAAATAGTTTTTAGAAAGATTAATAAATACAATGACTAGCTGAAAATAATTCTGAGTGTGCTGAGTTGCCACAATCTACATTAAAATTTTTATTCCCCATTCTTTTTATAAGCTTCACATTTTTATTAAAATAACTCAATATTTTAGGTAAATTCTTATGGGCACACTGATTTTTTTCCCTTTTGGAAATATGTGGGAGTGAAGCCTAATTAATACATAGTAGTTATTGAGGTTATTTCCCTGACAGTATGAATTTTTAAATTCTTAAATTCTCCCTTCATCTACTTAAAATGACTAAGACTATTAGTGAAGATTGGCATAAGGATCTGCATTAATTATGCACTAATCACCTTAAGTGTTCAACTACTGAAAAGATTTGTAGGACTAAAACAGTTTATACTCAGGGAAGGGCTTTATTACAAGTTCAACAACAGCAAGAGAAGAATATGCATTGAAAGGGGTGTCATGTCATGGGTGCAAGCTTATCTGTCCTCTTACAACTGGAACTTACAGGTCACACTTTGTCTCTATTATACATAGAAGCATCTTCTATAAAGTACCTGGATATCATAACGTCCAAAATCTGTTCATTATGGAGGAAGGGAGGGATTTCTTATAGTTAGCTGCTCAAATAGGCATATTCTA
>CM052439.1:98814184-98874059 GCA_028533085.1 Varecia variegata | reverse complement strand
CAATGGCTGGATACTCTCTGGACAGCCCTCATATGCCATCTTAAGGTTGGTATATGAGAAAAAATGGGGAGTCAGAGCACAGCCAAAAATGTTTACAGCAGTAAATCAGGTTTTAGTGACAAAAGAAGTTATGGGAGGGAGAGAAGGGGAGGCTTGGTTAGCAAAGGTGGTCTTATTATATAGATGAAACTGTAATAGACGTAAAGTTCTAAAAAAGGGCAAAAAAAAAAAATGTTCTGTGAGTTGTCTCTTTAAAACCTCCCACCTTTTTCGGGAATTAAAACCTGAATTCCTTCCCAAGGCTAGTAATGAAAGGGACACAAAAATGTTCTTTGCTGTCTGTTTTCTTGTATCTTAAACTTCAGGATATGCCTGGACAGAATTGTCCAAGGGTCACAAAATCATTATCAACAGAGATAAGACCAACTGAAACCACTAATTACAGTTAAACAACCATAGCCTGAAGCCATGGCAAGACACACTAGTCACATAGACCTGTAGACCTGAGCCCAACCACCAACCCTCCCCCATTCCCCTTTTAAAAAGCCCTGCTTTTCTGCTTAAAGACAGGGTGGTGGTCTTTTGAGATGCTAGTCTACTACCCTCCTCATTTGCCTCCAAATAAACTTCTCTTTCCTTTTCCTCAAACCACTTGTCCTCGTTCTTCATTCCTACTGATTCGGCCTCAGGGACAAGTACCAAACTTTTGGTAACAAAACCTCACAGGTAGCAGCCCTCAGAGATAACAGATGATAAATGATTCTTTCAGATCTTTAAGTTAATCTTTCCCAGATCCTACAAGGAAAGGCCTGGCTGCATCAATGCAAATTCTCTACAGATGCAAATTTCCCCCACAAAATATAGCTTCGCAAGCCTACTTCTGTTGCTAGATCCCTGATAGCCATCTCCAAATATGTCAAAGAAATATATTTTTATTTCCTTTACTACCAAGGTGTGAAGCACTGAGCTAGATACTTTAATATTGTAAAAAACTCTTATAAACCATTTAACCTTATCAAAACTAACTGATTTTATAATAGTGAAGCATTTATTTCTTGTGGGCTAAAAGCAAGCTTTGCTACATATAAAAGCCATGGTTTTAAGCAAACTAAAGGCCTGTGTAAATTATTTCCAGAAAAGTGGGAGAGGTCCTATCTCCCAAATATTTTCAACATCAGTCTGTCTTAGGGCCTAAAACTTCTACCATAATTATTCTTCTGCTCCTCATCTCTCCCTCCTCCTTTTCCTTCCCCTCCTTCTCTTCTTTTTGTTCTTCCTTTTTTTCCTTTAATAGTAAATATAGCTCTTAAATTTCAAACATTACCTGAAATGGGTACTCTATTAAGCCAAATTAGTTATTAACACCTTAAACTACTTCAAGATGTTCCAAGAGAGAGGATGAAAGCACTATCTCGATACATTCAGATATAGAAGAGAAGGAGAGAAGGTCAATAGCATAAGACTGCAAAGTCAAAAGCTTTTGATGACAGGAGAGTTATAGGTAACAGAAAGGAGAAGAGTAAGCATTGAAGATGAACTTTATTCACTTCATTTTATCAAAGACATCTTGGGCACTTGAAAGATATAATCTTATCAAAATATGGGAATAATTAAATATGATGGGATTTCCAAACGAAGGATATTGTTGGTTTACTACAGGTATTTTTGTGTAGAAGACACTTTTGGTCAACTCCTCATACACATCTGCTCCCTCTCTCTCCTTTCTTACAGAACTATGATTTTGTTCACATATACCCTCTCTTCCTGACTTTTCTGAAAAGTCTAGAACAATCTTCATCCCCAGAGAGTGCCTTAAATTTAAAAACCCGTCTCATGATTATATTATCCTTGACAATTGATCTGAGCATAGATATGTGATGCAATTCTGGTCAATGCAACCTGAGTATTAAGATGACTGAGGGATCCTGGGAAAGGTATTTTCACAGAAAAAGAGATTATCTCTTTTTTCTGGTATTGTTTATGTCTAGATATGACACCTGGAAGTGTTGCAGTCTGGAATCTGGCCTGAAGACATAGCCAATACGGTGAGGATAGTAAGGAGGGAAAGTGATTACTTCGTTATGCCGTTGTCTTAAGCAACCTTAGGGCAGCTCTGACACTCTTCCTGTTATGTGGGAGAATAAATTTCTTTACTGTTTAAGACACTTCAAGTTCATTTTCTATTACCTGCAGCCACTGAACTCTGTGTTGTCAAATCCCAGGTACCCATTTCAGTTCTACTCTTGACTAGAACTTACGGAAGCTTTGATACATTTATCTATTTCCTCCTGATTGAAATATTTAGTTTCTGTGAAACTAGAGTCTCCTATTTTTTTTTTTCTCCTTTAACACTAGACACACTTCCAGATCTTTTTTATGCAATCACTAAAATTTGGAATTCCTCAGGATTTATACCTTGGGTGTGTTTTCCTTTTTTCCTATACTTCCTCCATACTTGATCTCATTTTCTCCTTGACTTTTGATACCATCTATAAGCTGATAACTCTCAAATATAAATATCTGGTACAGACCTGCTCTCTGAGTTCAAGGTACATTTTTTTTTTTACTGCCACATTGAGATATCCTCTGATATTCCACAGGTCTCTCAAATTGAAAAAGTCCAAAATGGAGTCATTAATGCTTGATACCAAACAGCTCCTCCTTTATGAAGACCCCAAACATGCATAAATGACACTTGCAATTATTGGTTGGTCAATTCAGAAACACAGGAGTCATTCCTGCCTCATGTCCTACATCCAGGATCTACCTTTCTCTATCACCTTTACTGTCTTCTTGGTTGAGGGCAGCAATACCTTTAGCCTACTCAATATAACAGTCGCCTAACTGATATCCCCACTTTGGGCTTCCTATAGTCTGTCGCCTATTTAAACAGGTAAATAGAGCCAGACACAGTGGTTTATGCCTATAATCCCAGCAACTCAGGAAGCTGAAGCAGGAAGATCACTTGAGGACAGGAGTTTGCGGTCAGCCTAGGCAATATAGTGAGAACCCATCTCTAAAAAAATGAAAAAAATTAGCCAGGCATGGTGGCACATGTCTGTGGTACCAGCTGCTTCAGAGGCTGAGATGGGGATGGCTTGAGTCCAGGAGTTCCAGACTGTAGTGAGCTATAATCTTGGCACTGCACTACAGTCTGGGTGACAGAGACAGACCCCATCTCTAATAAAAAAACAAACAAATGAGTAAGCAAATAAATAAATAAAAATGAAAATATATCCCCTACTAAAAGCCTCTCTCTTCAATGCCATTCCTTTACTTAGACCTAAATCCAAAGTGTTTTGAATTAGCTGAGATGATCACATAATCTGGACCAGCTGACCTCTTCAGTAATATCTCATGTGATTCTCTGACTCATTCACTACGCTTTAAACACCCTGGTCTTCTTTCATAACTTTGAAGGAGACAGACTTTCCCCCTCCTATTTCACTGGGTTAATTCCCATTCAACTTTTAGGTTTCAGCCTGAATATCACTTCAAAACTACGATTGCCAGAACCACCCCATCTAAATTACATCCCTACCCTTGATTCTCTCTCATGAACTGTCTTATTTAATTTTATAGAACTCATCAACACATTCTATACAAACATTTATACATTTTTATACATATACATGTGTATATGAGGGTTGTCAAATGTCCAGTAATTGTTAACATAACGAGAATGATTTGCATGGATGGATACTTTCTGGACAGCCCTCATATATACATGTATGTGTATGCAGATTTATACATAAATATATGGATGCATATATGTAGCCACATACAGGCAATGTCAACTTATTTAATATCTATATTTCCCCTTAGAGAGTAAACTCCATGATGGCAGGCTAATGCTTGTTTTGTCCATCTAGCACCTATCATAGAACTTGGATCCCAGACAAAGGAAAGAGGCCAGTTTTCAAAAAGTTCTGAGCAATTCAGGGTTCACAGACAGGAAAATAAGCAGATGGACACAGCTAGGCTTGCAGTATCTAGACTACTGCAATGGTGCTAATAATAAACAGGACTTGCTTGTGCTAATGCTAAAGCAGAGACGAATAGCTTTTATAACATTTCCATATTGCCTTGATGATATTCATATTCTTTATTATTCAGTTGTGGTTAGCTATAGAACTCACTAGGTATCCCCAAGCACAATAGAACAACTAACATTTATCATATATGGAAACTTTCTCATTCTTTAAAGCCACTATGATAAGATTTCAAGTAAGTACTTTATTATTAAATATTGATTTGCTGTGAATTAAATAAAATTACTGATTCCTATAGATTATTTGAATAATGCTACTGGGAAGAAACACAGTGTACTGAAAATATAATGACACTTTCAGTCTACCAGAGCTAAATTTGACACTGAGTTCTGATAATTACTAGTTACACATTTTAGGGAAGGTTATCTATCCTTTTGTATTTATTTTCTTATTTATAAAAATGGGAATGCATTTCCTTCTGACAGGACTTTTCATGGGATTATAAAATGATGTCTGTGATAGTAAATCTCTCAGGTCTTGGCACAGTATCAGGAGCTGATGTTGCAGATTATCAAAAGCTATGATGTAATTTATTGTGTTTTGTAGTCTAATCTGTTAATGAAGAAGCCAATGTATGCAATGTTCTCAAGAGCAGGCAGAACTAGCGATGTTGATTTGAGAGTCATTCACGTGGACATGAAATTTGAGCTAGAGGGAAAAGCCAAAGGAGCAATATGGAGAATTCAATGGTTTATGGATAATTTACTTTCAAATATGATTCTATTGATCTATTTATTGAAAAATATTGTTACCCCACACATTTATGAAAGTCAATGATTATATCAATAGTTTTCCCAAGTTACTTTTTATTATACTGCAATATACATAAAACAATGTTTTGCTTCCATTTCTGCAGCCTAATGAGCCATATAGATGCTAAGTCATGCTCAAATCTTTGGCAAGTTGCTTTACTACCAAAGAATAATGCCATAATTCATCTATGCATAAACAAGAATTACAATGCCCTGAAAAGTTGAGGTTTAAAGACCACAGTTGAACAGTAAAGACTCTGTTTCATATGGAAGAGCCATATGAAAAGTGATCTCATCTATTTGGCTTAAGTCCTTGTTCTCTTTTTGGAATTAAGCAGCAATGATTTACCTTTTACCCTTACATTTCTGATTATTCCTTTAAAAATGGCATCCAAATTATCAGTAAAAGGAATGCTATCTATAATACCTAAACAAAGGGAGTTATGAGAGTTCAAATATACATATTTATTTTTCTGCCCATATTAAGCACACACACCATTCATAAGTAACACTGATGTCATCAAATGGACTAGGGACAAAGGAAAAACAAGCCAAATAGTTCTTCTTCTTTGTCTGTCTCTCTATTCAACTGTGAAACTTCTAACTCCAAATCTCTAAAACTGTTCCAAAGCACCTTCATTAGTCAAGTTCTATATCAATCATGCTCACAATAAGTTCTCCATGTCCCACTTTCCACCCTTAATAATACTCTCTAGAAAAATTATCTTTTAAAAATTCAGACTGCTTTGTTTGTTAGCTTGCTTCTCTATAAATTCTTAAACTTGGAAAGGAAATCTTTATTTTGATAACCATAGAAAGTTTCAGGTAAATCCTATTAACCATACATGGAAATTAATGGGCTGCTGCAGTATACTTTATCTCTGGAGATATTTTCTTTAAGAGTTTCTATATGAAGTTTTCCTTTTCAATTATAATATGTGATTGAAAATTTGACTTACTCAAAAATGATCCATGTAATGAATTTTAACATTTATATAATGGGAATATTATATGTGAACATACACACAAAAATAAAAATTTTGCAAAGTAAAATATGCATATTGGTATTTAAGCTAAATATTTTTATGCAAATGTTATCATGCCTGGATATAAGTCCATATTCTGAGTACCCAATTGGGATTTTATAATTATGCATATGACTTTAACTACTGTTACTTAAACCAGTCACGACAAACTTTAAGCTTCTATTGCTTCTGCTAATGTTGCTGAAATCAAAAGGGGGTTTTGGCCTAGGTCTAGTTGCTCGTTGCATGAAGGTCCAATTATTGAGACAATGAGGATTGGCAAGGAAAATAGGAATTTTTAATACAACAGATGTCTTGCCGAAGAACAGGAAAAGCTACCTCAAATCTATCTCTCTGACGAATGGAGATCATGGGCTTTTCAAGGAGTGGCCACATGCCTTGGGGCAGGTGTAGTGTAACTAAGAAGGGGCTATGTGCATTGGGGGGAATTTGTGGGGGATGGTAAATCTTGGTGTCAGAAAGCCTGCCCAGGAGCCTGCAGAATGTCAGCTCCTTTGTCTTGCAGAAAATCTACCATTTCTGGGAAACAACTCAAAAAGTCAAGCGGTTAAAAGAGAGAATTATAAAAAAACATATAGAAGTCATTGAAATTTGTTCATGGGGCTAGTTATACTAACCTATATAACATACACTTAATGTTTGGTATTATCCTGGATGGAGCTGGAGCCCATTCTCTTTCTTAAACATAGTCTTAATCCTAAAATAATCTCACTCTCTCTCTTTCTCTCTCATTTAAGTACATTATTCAAATTGTGTTTGTTTAGGGGAGAAGGGAGAAAATAGAGTATTGGACATACACAACAAGAAGAAAATAGTCACAAGAAAGATAATAATTAAATTATATTGTATGCAAAATTATGTAAGAATATGCTGCCTGTCCTTGTCACAAACATTTCACAAAGCCACAAAAATCCTTTTTTACACAGATCACGTTCAAAGCTCAATTCAATGTAAGTAGGAGTTAGCTACAACTCACCAAACACTTCATCACATTATCTGATTGCATTTAAATTGTTTTTAGGTAATTCAAGAAACAGTTTATTTGCAGGGGGCTTTGGAAATAACACTTTCAAAAACAAGTCAGATTCCCCTGTTCATCTGTTTTTAGAGTTAAATCCCTTCCAATCCCAGTGTGACATTTTTAACAAAGCCTGATTTGCTGCTAAAGATTTTGCACAATGCTACATAATGCCACCTAACACTCAAGCCAGGAAAAGGACCTAAATGCTAATGTGAACTCCATCAACAAGAACTTTGTTTCAGGCAGTACACGCGTGAATTTCAGATATCAAAACTAGTTTCATAGTCTCCCTCCTCTAATCTCTTTAAAGAGTCTTAAAAAATTATGAAATTATAACAATTTAGTATGTGTCTGCCCTCAGGGCTAGAAGGCCTCAATAAAGCAAACTGGAAAATGTCTCAGAAATACTCTTAGCTTTGAAAGGAGCTCAGGAAATTTTACCACAAAATATGACTCCTTGGTATAAAGAGTACTTTGAATTAAAGGCCCTTAGAGATCAATAGGCTTTGGAAGAGGCTTTCCCTCAATCTTCATAAAAAGCAGACCCATGGAGAACAATTGTCTTTCCTTCCCCTCCCTGTTATCTCAATATATTTCAGGAAAGAAGATCAAGAATGCAACCAGACCTGGCCCAATCCACTTTAAAGACAATACCTGTCTCTCAGGTTAATTTAATTTCCAGAGAGAATCATTTCCAAGTCAATCTGTTTCTTCCCATCCAGTCTCCCAACTTAGTAACCATTTTTTGCCACTCAATAGAATTACCTATATTCCTCACCCACTGCCCTTAAATGAGGGTACATAAACTTCTGGACCCCATTGAGATATGAGCTAATCACTCTGTGCTTCCCCCATGCTTACAGTAAATAAATTTGTGATCTTTTTCTCTTATTAATCTGCCTTATTGTGAGTTGATCTTTCAGCGAAGCTTGTAAAGCAAGGGAGAGGTTTCCCTTTCTCCCCACATCTTCCTCCCCAAACAATGTAAGAGGTGCATATTAAATCAGCAGCAGTAAGGCCCTTACAGAAGGGTAGGTGCAATTTGTCTTTGTTATTTTGTTAGGTTTTAGTCTGAGACTCTGTTCTTGTCGCACTCTTGGCACACCCATGATCAAAGAATGACCAGACACGCCAAAGTTAGGCAAGCACAAAAATGAGGTTTATTGAGGAGAGAAAGATAGCATTATAGGGCAAGAGCAAGATATAGAATGACAGAGCATGGTACATGGATGACGACCGGACCCATTGTTGCAGCAGGGCAGGCAAAAGGAAGGGCAAAGAGAGAGAGAGCCATTGGCTGTGGTCTGTGTCCTATTTTATAGTACCAGGATAGGGACCTCCTTTGTGGTTCAGAGGTCACCATGGAACCACTTTGATTAGACAGCTGGGAGTCACATGACCTGAGCCTTAGCTACGCATGTGGGTTCTAGGTCACTTTCCAGACTCTATGGTACCCATGCAGCTTGGCCTGTGGGCTAGAGAGTCCCTGCATTCTTTTGCAGCTGGCGCACCAATTTCTGATCGGCAGATTCATAGGGTGTTCCCTCCTCCCCCAAGTATGGAGAATCAGGGCTGGGCAGGACCACGATGGGGGCAACAGCACCCACTTTCCTCCCTAGGAGGCCCGGAATCCCTCACTATCTACCTAACAATTTCATTAACACCCTTTGCTCAATCATGACCCCATCTGGCGTGAGGCACAGTTTCTCAATAAGCCCCATAAGATAAGAAATCAGCTGAAAGTAATAGAGCCCATAAGAAAAATAGATATAACATAGTTAAATAAATTTGGAACACCCCAGGAAAGCTGAGTTAAATAAAACTGAATAGTTTTCTTATAAGACTTCTCACAGCTTTCGGCATATTAATTTGAATTATAAATAACCAAGAATGAGAGGGCACATACGCAGTTTCTCAAAACAGATGAAAGAAAAAGTGCACGTCGGGTTGCAGTCTGAAATGTAGGTTCTTGGCGTGCTCTTGGCTGAAGAATGACCATACACACCAAAAGCAAGGTAAGCATGAAAATGAGGTTTATTGAGGAGAGAAAAATATGATTATAGAGCAAAAGCAAGATATAGGTTTACAGGGAAAGATACATATGTCACAGATGATGACTGGACCCATTGTCATAGCAAAAGAGAGACCTTGGTTATGAACTGGGTCTTGTTTTATACTGTCTGGATTGAGACCTCAGACGTCATCATGGAACCGCTTTGATGGACAGTTGGGAGTTACACGACCTGAGTCTTACTGAGTATGCAGATTTCCCATGAGCCTCTCTGAAAGCCCATTTGAGGAGGGGATGAACCGCAATGGCACCCACTTTCGTCCCTAGCAGACCCAGAATCTCTCACTATCTACTTAACACAGAGACAGACTACAGAATGAGACAAACTTGGGCACAGATTTAGGTTTATCTTGTTGCTCTACATGTTTGGGCAGTGAGGACTTAGGCAAGTTGGAGGATGAATATGCAGAGGTCATAATACATTGGTAGGATTCAGTTTATCTAAATACAATTGTGGACAAAATAAAGTGTACTATTCAGGAAATAGCATACAAATTAAATGATGAGGTAAAAAAATTAGATTGTGATCTAGTCCCAAATAAGAAAGCAAACTGTGGAAGAACAAGGTAACCAGGTGGCAGCACAGAGGTTCTGAGTGCCCTTGTATGAGATGGAAGAGAATGGAGAGAAAGAAAATCGTATTTAGTGAACACTTGTTCTATTAGGCACTTTAAAACTATTAAACCATTTAATCCTTATAACAAATCTAGAAGTAGATATTATTGTTAATATCTTTAATTTTCAAAAGGAGACAAGGAATAGAGAGCTTAGAGTCACTTGCCCAAGAAGTTTTACTAGGATGACTGAGTAAAATCATAGCTTCTGTGGGACCTCTCCAATCCTGTGAGTCCACAGGGTCTCAGGTTACCTAGAACACAAAATGGAAAGCTAAACAAAGCTTTTCTAAAAAGAAATAATAAAACTCCACATGCTTAG
This sequence comes from Varecia variegata, assembly GCA_028533085.1. Taxonomy (NCBI): domain Eukaryota; kingdom Metazoa; phylum Chordata; class Mammalia; order Primates; family Lemuridae; genus Varecia; species Varecia variegata. The sequence continues at coordinate 98,864,181 of CM052439.1, read as the reverse complement.
CAATATTAGTGTTGACATTTAACAAAGATTAATAACCCAAAAGAAACATTCATTATTTATAATATTTATTTGGCCTGAAAATAGCACATTCTTGTCTTCTGCCATCTTGCAGATGATCATTGAGTTGGAACTAATTCAAGAAGATTCCTAATCTCAAATAATAAATTTGTCATTGTCCTAAAAAAGAATTAAGCAGTAATTATAATGTGAAGCATGTATTTAAAATTACATCTGTAAGTTTTATCTCATTGATATATACAACTTAATTTAAAGAAATTATAATTTTTCATAAAGCCAAACTTAATTTATGTAATTATCTGGAAATTTCAAAAATTCAAAAGTCAGTTCCATTTATTTTTGTAAAATATTCATCTAATTATTTAAGATTGCACTAAAATTTCTTCATTCTTTCAAGGATAGTTAAAAGAGACTGAAAAAAGAACAAAAGTAGGAATCCAAACAAATTTATAATTGTGACAAAAATAATGATAATAAAGCATTGAAAGTTGAAAGTAGATATCAATACCAGTAATTTAATAGTTAATAGTTAATTGGCCATAACTATTAGAAAAATTGTTCCTATAATTTCAACCTAAAGGTTGAAGAATATGTTAGTTAAATACCTAATAAATTTTATATTATTTATGTTAATAAAATCAAACATTTATGCAAGCATTCAGTAGTTTGAGTGCATGGATAAGATAAATTGAACATAATAATAGATTATTAAAGAAGATTTGCAATACAGTGAGGGAACTTGAAGGGACCTCATGTAGAATGGTATTTTAACAACATCTATTGATCAAATTAATAAACAGAGTGGCACAGAGTCCAACTGAGTAAAAATATTAAGACAAATTATCTCACTTTGGGAAATTTAAGTTTTGAGTTTATATTACAATCAATAATTTTTCATTCTTGGATCTACTGAAAGGACCCAGAATCTAGCAGTCTATTTTAATATTATCTTTTTTAAAAAATCAAGTAATTTTATAACATTATTTTCTTCTTTCATATGTATATGTATATTTGTATATAATTCTTAATATCTATATAATAAAGATATTTTATTGAGAAAGAAAATACAAATATATTTTTATAAATTTATGTTAAATATATATTTATATATTATTTATATACATTTAACATCATAGATCCTTTAATAATGCTTATAGAGATATATTTTCTATGGTACCACAGGGAACTCATTTTAACTCAAAATATTTAAATACTGGATAGAATACAGTTCATTTACCATTATTTCTTATTTTTTCACACATTTATGAACTAAAGAAATCTCTAGAAACATAGATGATAGCTGAATAAATTGATGGATGGATGGATGGATGGATGGACAGATGTTCATAATACTAGCACTGTTCAGTCTTGTCTTAGCTAAAAGAAAAACAAAAAATATAAATAGAGACATATTTTTAATTGTTAACGAAATAATTAGAAATAAATGAATGCAAAAGAAGTTTATTTCATAGATATTTAATACATAATCTCCAATACAAAATGCAGGGCTAATTAAGCAATGTTCTTTGACATATAAGACTATTCCCTCCTGTTTGTTACTGCTTTTTAAATCTGTTTCCTGGCTTTTGATTCCTGGCATAACTAAGGAACTAAATATCTAAATGTATTTAATTTTAATTAATTTCAATTCAAACAGCCACTCCTAGTTCTTTAAATAGTTACAGTACTGAATAGTGCAAGACCAGGTCATCTATATTCTGCCCCAAAGCAAACTACCTAAGTATCCTGTAAGAGTCTGTCTAGAAAGGCACCACACTATGTCTAGAAAGATGCCTAGGCCTGGCTTCTTGCTTCCTCTGCAATGTTAGATCACTTCTTTATTTTCTTCTCTTGGCATTGTTCCTTAATGAAAAACAGTGAATTATGTATATATATCTAGAGAGCATAAATGATAGGAGAAGTTATTTAAAACGTGTGACCATACTTCCTGAAACAGATTCTAACCTTTACATTTAGAGAACAAGCTAAGAGGTGGCATTTGCAAAGGTTTCCTAGGATGTTGCTAACATTAACTATTTAAGATTTGCTCTGTAAAGTATTTAATAAAAAGTGACTTTTCTCCTATTTGCAGCAAAAAAAAAAAAATTGATCTTGCAGTATAAATCAAAAAGCAGATCTCAAGTCTGTGTTCTATGATCTCACCTCTCAAAAATAAACAGCCCCTCACACGGAGTCTCTCTCTCGTGACTCTGTAAGATGGAACCAGCCACACGTGGCCTCCTCGTCTCATGTGCTGCTTGGGCTAATGTTAAGGTTTAGCAGTTGCTACCATGGAGGGTAAAGAGGAGAAAAACATCACCATATGATTCTCTGCTCCTGAATCAGCATTTCTGCCATAGCATCTTCTTTCTTCCCACCCTGCCCACTGTTGCCCAGCTGACAAGGGTCACCAGGAAACTTGTTTGGAGTGTAAGAGAATTGAAGTACCCAAGTGGCATATGGTCAAGGTGAATCTCATGGGCAGTTGTACATTCTCCATTCACCTGGCATTTGGTATTTGAAAGACAATATACAGCACAATTGTTTATTGCGCGGACTATGGAGTCAGACAGAAGTGGCCATGAGTCTCAGCTTAGATGGTTACTATGTGACCTTGGGCAGATTATTTAACCTCTGTGTGTCTAACTTTTCCCATTGGTAAAATGAAGATCTTGAAAGCTGCTTCAGAGGAGGATCATTAGGACAATTTAAATAATATATAAGAATTTGTTACAAAGTTCCTGGCATAGAGTCTGCAAATGACAGCTAATACAATTTTTTAAAAAACAAAATTATTATCGGTGCAACTTAATAATGATCTTAGGATGTGTTTATTACCCAGCTATATTTTCCTGCTTAATTCTCTGTGCTGAATTCTGCTCTTCATTAAAATTGTAAGCCATTTGTGGAGGCATTTAATACGTCAGTTGTTTAAATTTGGAAAATGGATATTACCCTGACAAAATCATCTGGTCAAGAATTTGCATTATATTATACTTAGCACAGAGGCATACATTGTACTTAGTTTATCTTCATCAAGTATATTAGGAAAATGTAAGGCTTGGGGAAATTTATGTGTGATATTCAATTACCAGGGTTTTTTTTGTAACAAATAGGAACTATATATATTTAAGATATATAACTTGATGTTTTAATATATGATGTATATTTTGTGAAATGATCACCAAAATCAAGCTAATTAACATACCATCACCTCAGATACTTACTATTTTCTTTTCTTCTCTCTTTCTTTTTTTTTTTTTTTTGTGGTAAGAACACTTAAGATTTACCCTATTAACAAATTTCAAGTATTCAGTACAACATTGTTAACTATAGTCATCATACTGTACATTAGATACCCAGAATTCATTCATCTTGCACAACTGTAGAATCATCATTAGCAAAAAAACAAAAGATAAAAAGTGCTGGTGAGGATGGAAAGAAAAGGAAACCCTTAAACACTGTTGATGGGAATGGAGAGTGATATAGCCATTGTGGAAAACAGTATGAAGATTCCCCAAAAAATGAAACATAGAAATGCCATATGATCCACAGACAAATACACACATATGAATATTATTCAGCCTTCAAAAAGAATGAAATCCTGCCATTTGTGACAACATGGATGAATCTTGAGGACATTATGCTAAGTGGACTAAGCCAGACACAGAAAGACAAATATTGCATGATCTCACTTGCATGTGGAATCTAAAATAGTGGAACCCATAGAAGGAGAGAATAGAATGGTGGTTTCCAGAGATATAAGGGAAAGGGGAAGAAATAGGGAGATGTTAAGCAAAGGGTACCGAGTTTCATTTATGCAAAATATGAGCCATTTTTAAATAAATGTTTGTGGGTGAACAGTATTGGTGGAAGGAATATAATCTACCCATTTTATACTCATGATTTGTAATATGCTGTGCGTGATGAATACAAAATCCTGGCAGGCAGGCAGGTGCATGAATAGGCAGCTTTGGCAGATGTGAAGATGTTATGAAGCTTCTGGGCATCCTGTGAATTCTTCGCTTTGGTGATGCAGCCAGCTGAGGTCACTCCAGATAATTTCACGCAGTACTGGCATTTCCTCATTCCCTGAATCCTAGCAGCAGCTACTTTGACCTTTGTTTTCCCCACATTATCTATTGTTATGTAACTTTATAACTTTTTATATTGAATTCCTTCCCACTTGAGATACTTACTGCACTTTTTGTTTCCCTGACTGACTCCTAATTGAAGCAATACTCCAAGCTGACATCTTCACAGCTGTACTAATTCTCTTTTTCAAATGTGCAACTATTAATACTTCCAGGATTTCTTTTATTGGTGAAGCATTGTTACTCATTAGTCATTAGAGTAATCATTCATCCCTTTCTTTTCTGAAACCAGCGTCCAGATCTTATAAATTTCACAACATTGACATGTCTTAAATCAAATATTTTCTTTCTATTTCCATACCTACTGCCTCACTACAGACTCTTAATATCTTTACTAATGTTATTCTCTTAGTCTCCTAAGAGGCCTTGCTCTGCCTCCCTTTATGACCCCTCCAAAGCACCCAAGTGATCTTTATATAAGACAATATACAAAGATCATATCACTCCTTTGTTTGAAGGCTTGTGGTGATTCCCGTTGTTTTTACTATAAAGCCAACCTCTTAATCACAGCACACAAAACTATTTATGTTCTGGCCCTGGCTTTCTTTCCAGCCTCTGTGCCTTTTCTTCTCCCACTATTTTCCAGCCTCACAAAACTGCCCAGAGATCTCCCAATATCCCGTGCTACTTTTGGATACAAGCAACTGAAACCCACTCAAAGCATTTAGAGCTCAAAATGGAAGGAGATAATTATGATTAAGATATGAATAGCTCATAGATTCTGATATGGGTTAGAAGTACAACTCATACCATTGAAACCACCCTTTATTAAATTGATAAAGGACCACAAGGTGGGAAAAATGTGGTAGGGGATAGATATATATATATCACATACATATATACATATGTATATATGTATGTGCATATATATAAACCAGCCATTGTTCCTAGCTTGCCTTCCTATAATTGCTTACTACTCAGGAGTCATATAGTTGATGGTCATAAAGAGTCTTAGCTTTCTTCACTGCTCCCATAGATAATATCACCCTTGTGAAACCTAAGTCTAGTTTTTGAGATATCTCCCAAACCCTGCATTCCAGTGGAACAGCTGACACAACAAAACCAGTGGTCCATACCAAGGAACTGACTCACCTGGTACTGTGACCCCTACCCAAAAACAGACTCAGCAAAAAAGACAATTGCTACACCCCTATGGTTCTACCCCAAACCCAACCAATTAGCAGACCCAATGGCCTAGCCTTTTGCCCATCAACTATTAATATCTTTAAAAACCCTTTCTCTGAAATTCTCGGTGAGACAGATTTGAGAACTTTCTGCCGCGTCCTTGCATGGCACCTGTGAAATTAGACTCTTTCCCTGTGGTAACCTCCGCTCAGTGTATTGGCATCCTCTTGAGCAATGAACCTGGTAAGGCTATAACATCATGAAGAGTAAAACTCTGAATTAGAACATCTTTATTAAGTTGACATGTTTACACATGGTCCTAATTTCTCCCTGAGTCTGCTCCATTCTTTTCATTTTCTTGACATGGATTCTCTGTTCAGCTCATCCTACACATGGAACAACCTGCCCACCACCTAGAGCTCTATACAAAATCCTCTAAGCTTCAGAGCCCATTGCCAACTAATTCTTCTGTTCAGTGTCATTGAGATAAAAATCTAGCTCAATTCGTCACTACTTGGCAAAACCGTAGGTAGATAGACTATGTGCTGATTTTCTCATACCTTTATTTCCTTAGGCAGTGAATGAGGTGGGTGGAGCTTTGGCAGTTTAAGGCGGAAGTGAGAGGTGGAATGGGCAGGCACATTGACCAACATATTCAGGACATATTCAAAACCTCTGTTATCACTCACTTTTCTCCTTCTTGTCTGCTAGTGATGACTACTATCTTTCAAACTACTGTAAGCTTCTTAAAGGCAGGGATTTTGTCTTGCTCATTGCTCTATCTCCAGCCTAGAAAATACTAGTCAATCTTTAAAGAGTTGTTGAATTAATAAATAAATACACTCTTGCCACTTCCCTATAAGGTCTTGCTTGTCCCTGCCAAAAAATAGGCATTCTTTCCCTTACACCCCATTATAATACCCTCGATGTCTACTGTTAACTTAAATAAAAAGTGACAGAAAATGAGAGTCACACTCAATTGAGGTTTATTAAGCCAAGATTTTGAGGACACATGTGGGAAAAGAACAGCCCGCAAATTGTCTGTTGAGGACTTCACTCTCCATAAAAGGGGTTAGGAGGGGTGAAGGAGGTGAGCAGTGAAGCAATTGATTGTATTCCTGTGAAGGTCTATTTGGTGCTTAGTAAATCTACCTAGATAAGATGAATATTCAAAATGGGGGTGGAGGAAATGGTCAATGTTGTGATCTCAGGATGGGTAGAAAAGTGATCATATCTTTTCCTTGGTTAGCATCTGTAGAGATAGACTTGTAATTGACATTTAAGAGTTTGTTTAGGCTATAGTCCTAAAGTTATAATTGACATGCATTCATTTTATGGGGGCTGTATATCTTTTAAGGGGTTTCTTTAGGGCTGAAGAAAATAAGAAATATTTTATGCCAAAATACATTTCTCTGACATATTTTGAGATGACTATGGGCAAACAGGAATAATTCTTCAAGGCTGTCTAGGTGGGGAGGCTGGGGGATAAATTAAATGCGCCAGGCCCTGCCTATTCAATCTGAGGCAGGTTTGCTGAGAGTCCAACACCCTTAAAATTTGAATAAAAACATTTCCCCCAAGAGCTGGAGAGCTGTTATCATGAGGCTTATCTGCATACCAGGACCACTTTGCCAGCCAGGCTTCCTTTCTCCCTCCCATATCCTGTTCACAAAAAAAATAAAAAACAAAAAACTCTGTATAGTCATTTTCTAAGCCCCTTCATTTCTTAAAAGAGGACCCCTGTACCTCACTGGGGAGAGGATGGTAGTGCTTGTGTGACTCAGTTCTCAGGCTCAGTTCTCCCTTTTTGCATTGTCAGGTCGCGGTCTGAAATGTAGGTTCTTGGTGTACTCTTGGCCAAAGAATGACCAGACACACCAAAAGCAAGGTAAGCATGAAAATGAGGTATATTAAAAAAAGAAAGGTAGGATTATAGAACAAGAGCAAGATATAGGTTTACAGAGTAAAATACATATGCCCCAAATGATGGCTGGACCCATTGTTGTAGCAGAAGGAGAAAGACCTTGGTTATGGTCTGGGTCTTGTTGATGTACTTATTTGATTTCATCACTTTACTAGACTGTGAACTCTTTGAAGAAAAATCTCAAGGAAGCATCATGATTTACTAATTTCTAACAACATTTCTAACCCAATGTAGATGCTCAGAAATGTCTGTTGGATGAGTGAGTGAATGAATAAATGGGCAATGTTAACAAGCCCTTCACACTCATAACATGTTTTTTGATCCCTCTTTTTTAAGAGCACTATTTTATATAAGGGTATGTGGATCACCAGGAAGCAAAAATAAGTAAAGTTGCACAAACCTTGCCACCGTGAAGAACATGCCTTACTCTACAACCAAAAGCATTTTGCAGCCCATCACTGTTCCTAGCTTTGTTGGCTTTTCACTAGGGAAACTGTCTCAGCACACCCACTCCCTGAAGCATACTTGGGGAACTTTTGCTAAAGGTCCTGACATAGAACTTTGATCTGTCCCAACAACAAAATTATAAAACACAGCTCTGTGGAATATATTAATTGGCTCTGTTTTAATATCCTTTTATTATAATATACATAACTCTTTTGTTTGAAGATCATCTAAAGGGTATAATATGCCAGAAATATTCAGACACATAGTTCTTTCATTTTCTTAATGAATTCTGCTATACTTTGTCTTTTCCAGTAAATAGCAAGTGAGTTACAGTTTGGAAAATAATTCTAAAAGAAAGCAACTTTCCATGCATGGAAATGGTAAATATTAACTCCAGTGTATGACCACCGGTCAGAGTTAATTCTCAGAAGGTTAACTTCTTCCTTAATGATTTGTTTCTATAGCCAATGGACAGCAGAATTTTTGAATTTTGAATAGTGGCAAATTCTTTGCATGTTTACTAAATGGTATCCCAAACTAATTCATTATCTTCAAGATATACATATTTGTATACATTTTTTTAAAAGTCTCTATAGAATAAACTAGAAAGTGAAATTCTCTAAATTCTGATTCTCTGGAAGTAACTCTAATGAATCCTAAATTTTTTCAATAATTTGTTTTTAACAGCATGTAGGGTTGCCTAACAATTTTTAGTTTTGCGTAGTGTTATTAGGATTGCCTCAGAGTTTTAGATACATTTGGTTGAGTAAACCAAAAGTAGTATTTTTGAAAAGTATCAAAACAGGAATCACTAATTTTCCTATGTTGAGACAGGGTCATTTTAACATCCAATATAGATAAGCATTCTCTACAATAACCTCGAATAATTACAATGACAGCACTCTAATGTGTACATTCTTTGTCTCTTCTGTTCTCAGATGACAGTGAAGTGGCTAATTGCTCTCCAAAGTATCCTATTACATCCATAGTTAATTAACTGCAGTAATTATCTACAAGACCTTTCTGTACAATGAGAAAGTTTCAAGTATCACAAATGAAATTTGCTTCATCTTTTGAGATGTGTGTGTATATTATGTACAGTAAACATACACTGTTGTTTATGGTAAGTCTACTCTATTATTACCTTCTGACGCCATGGGAACAAGATAGGAATCTAGTTGGGAACAAGTTGTTTGAACTTTCTTTGTAACAATAGTCACATTCATCACATTTCTCTCTTGAAAGTGGTGTATACTTATAAACAATATAAAACTCAGGATAAAAACAAAGACTAGCCTGGAACAGGCAGTAAAAGTGAATTCACCTGCTGCCTTTACACCTCAAGAGAAAGCTAGAGGGAACCCTGTGGCTGAAGCAAAGCCCCAGCCCCTGCTGCCAGCCACCCCTCCCACACGCATAAAAGGCCTTTCCCAAAGCTGGGATTTCCTCACTCACCACCCCTGACCCACCAAATTTGGGTCATATAAATAACCTGAAAAAGTGAGGTTTCCATTGCTAACTATCTAATCATGGGCAAGTATCTCAGCCTCTCTCTACTTTGTTGAGGCGTGTATGAAAGAAAAAAACTTCAAGAGAGATAATTAAGGTAATAAGAAAAAGAGTCATCACAATGGAATGAGACAGTGTCTCTCCTTTCTGGATAGAATATTAATCTCAATGAGTAAGTAGATGTTGCCTAAAATGATAGAGATGCGAACGATAGTAATAAATTAGGGGAGAAGAGTGAGATCTGGGGACTCTAAATGCAAGGAAATGCAAGTCCAAACTACATGACTTTCCCCACACTAGGATGGCTATAATTAAAAAACAACAAACAAATTATTTTAATAGAAAATCATAAGTGTCGGTGAGGATGTAGAGAAATTAGAACTGTAACATGGGCCTGATGGGAATATAAAATTATTCATCCATTATGGAAAATAGTATAACAATAAGTTAAACATAGAATTACCATATAACCCAGTAATTCCATTCCTAGATATATCCGAAAGAATCAAAAACAGTTGTTTAAACAAATATTTGTCCACAAATGTTCATAGCAGCACTATTCACAATAGCCAAAAAGGAAATAAAAAGAAAAAACTGGAAAGTTCATCAACTGATGAATGGATAAACAAGAGGTGGTATAACCAGATACTGGAATACATTTAACCATTAAAGAAATGAAGTACTGGCTCATGCTACCACAGGAATGAACCTGAAAACATCATAGTGGAATAAGCTAGATAAACAAGGCCACATATTGCATGATTTCACATATATGAAACATCTAGAACAGTTGAATCCACAGAGATAAAAAGCAGATTGGTGGTGCTAGAGGCTGGGTGGAAGAGGACATAGGAAATAAGTGCTTAATGGGTCCAGGGTTTCCTTTTGGGAAGATGAAAATATTCTGAAACTAGATAGAGGTGATAGTTGCTCAACATTGTGAATTTACTATTAATATACACCATTGAACATCATACTTTAAAATGGTTAAAATAAGAAATGTTATGTTGTGTATACTCCAAAAGAAAAAGATTAGGAAAAGGAATGGAATTGAAAAAAATAGCTGCCTTAAAATGAAAGTAAATGTCACTACAAAAACACCTTTTTTTTCTTTTGCAGTTCATAGCACTTGCTAAAAACATGGGAAGCCTCTACTGAGCTTCTCCTAACGCTCCGGGTCCCGCTTCCCGCGATGCCCTCTCAACCTCCAAATCAAGTGCTCGAGTCAGGTCAAGTCACGTTAGTTTTGTGGTGCTTGACAGAGTGTCTTCTTTTCCATAGTTGTCATCAATATATGTTACGAAAGAGACAGTTTTCAAATACTCATTTTTATTTTAATTTATTCATTTGGAAAAAATAGGTACTTTGGGTTATTGAAAATTTTCATCTCTTTAAAGCTGTTTTGGTTTTGTGTCTAAGACTATAATTTTGTGTATGATGTTTAACATCATCTTAGCCCCTGATATGTTCAATAATCATCTCAAAGAAACAGATGTGCACATCACACTCATTGTGAAATTGTTACTCAACTTGAGAAAAGAAAACAAAGCATTTCATTGACATTTTGGGGTGTATTGTCCACTTTAAATAAATCCATCTGTATGCCCATGCTAGACTACAGTGCTTTTGCAGCCCCCACCTGCCACGATGCTTGTATTTCGAACTTGAGGCAAATTGTTAGCCTGAGGGCGGGGGATGCCCCGTCTCCACAGGTCCATAGTTAAAGGCAAACCAAACACAAAGCTCTCAGCATCTAGATGCCAATGAGTGTCCATGCAGCAAGTTAAAACAACCAATCATAGAAATTCAGGCATAAGGAAGAAAGTGAAGGAGAAAACAGTTTCCCCACTGTCTCACAGAGCATAGCATCTAGCTTTCCAAAACATACAATTCAGATGGTTCACCCTACACAGGAAAGAATATTATTTACAATATGACTTCTAAGTGAGTGTAAGAAGACAGCTACGATAAAGAAAAATGAAGAGTTAACCTCTCTATAGTATAAAAATTTAGGTCTGGAAGATGAGTTAAGTCTTGGGCAGAGGATTTGAGAATGGAATTAGCCGTGAGCTTTAAGGTATGATCGGAACAGACCTTGTCAAGTGAGTCAGGCATCCTATGCCAAAATCCAGGTGCAGAATGAAAAGAGTGTGTAAGAACAAGACTCAAGAGTCAAGTTGGACTGAACTTAGAATGCCATGTTGGGATATAATAAAGAAAGGAAAATGAAAAAAAACAATGGTTTTTTTTTTTTTTTGAACCTGCCTTCTGCTGAAATTGTCGGACTAGGAAGATGGCTTGGTTTCAATATGCAATATGAAGACAGAAAATTCTAGAGTTAAGGAACCATCTGGAAGTTGTTAGAATGAGTTAACTGCACAATGATGAAAACCAAAAATGGGGAAGGGATGTGAAAGTAAAGAAGGTACAGATTAAGAACCACCTCATACAAACATTAGAGAGACTTACAGAGCAAGTGAAAGGCAGAGAAGGCAGCAAAGACATCTAGCCTGGATTCCTCTGATAGGAATGAGTGGATGGGGAGAGGAGTGGAGTTAATGTGTTGATGTTAGGCTTGAGGCAATATAGGGCTTCTAATTAGATGACATATCAGGAAAAAAAATTACCTTCCACCAACCTCAATGTATTTCAAAGATGATACAAGATAATATGCATGAATGTATTTTCCCAAGTTTTATAAATATAGGTTATATATAAAAGATGTCTTCATTGTTATTTCCGTTAGTAGCAATTATAATATTACAAGGCTGAGATTTGAGGAGGCTCAAGGCTAAATAGAACAGTGGGTGTCACCTTGGTGGTTAAGTTAAAATCTCAAGCATGAGTGAATTTACATGGTAATGTGGCTAGATAAAGAGCCATACACTCATAATATCCAAAGTTTAAGACCTAATGCTGAAATCTCAACAGGGGATTTAGATTTATATACCTGGGGTAAAGCTGCATTTTTCTTGTCATAGAAGCTGAATTTTATGCCAGTCAAATTCAGTATTTAGACATAAGGAGCAACCCAATATACTTCAATACTTTAACCATTACTGCTGTGACACACACACACAGTAACACAAAGACACAGGCACACAGCAAACAAAGACGTCATTGGTATGATGATGTACAAACCAATGGATTCACCATATTTTCAATCACCCTTATGAAACTAAAATAATGATTTTATTAAGAGTTTTTCGTTGGTTGTTGGTTTATGTGAAGGTACCAGCCAAAATGGTGAGATGGGTTTCTTTGCAATACCATAGTATCTGATTAGAGAAAATTACACTGTTGATTTGCCTAGTGAAAGAGTAAAGGAAGCAGATTATCCTTAGCTTTGATAAGTAAATTAAAATAGCTAAATGCTGTAGAAACTTAGATAATGCCTTGAGTGAATTAATGGCTAAGAAAATCAATAGGCTATAACTTTTTTGTTGGTAACATGATTTAATTTAAAGCTTATAGCAGAACAAAGTTGTTTTGCACAGAATTCCTCTCAGAAATAGATTTTTTTCCTGAAAAACAATTAGTTGCAGACTTGTCCTTTCTCATAATTTAACACTTATAAACCAAGACAGTGCTATCTATTCTAATTATTACAGTTTTTAAGGTACACTATCATGTCATAGAAATGACATCTCTGGAATGTCATCCTTGTGCAGCACACACAAAAAAAAAGGTAAAAGTTTTTTTCAGTTTATAATATATTCAATACTGAGAATGTATTATCTTTAAGATATGAATGGAAATAAAAACCATTGACTTGGCAAGATGATTTTATGACAATTCAAAAATATAGTAGCATTTAGATGAATTAGGTGTTCTATAAGAAAGACAGAAAAATACAAGGCTGATGTAAAGATAGTGAAAATACAAAAAAGAAAATTCCAGGAATTCTTATATAGAAGAATTTAAGTAATATATTATCAGGAAAATATCATAGATTGTAAGAAGTTTGGCTTTTGGACAAATTCTTAACCATTCCTTAATTTTTCATGCCCTATAGTGAATTTTTTTTTCTTTTTTTGTTTTTTTACCCAAAGGTGTGTTTGTCTCCTCAAGAATCCTACTAAAATGTGAGTTTTCCTTTCTTCAGCCAGCTCAGCATTCTGCTCCACTTAGCAGCCATAAGGATTTGCAGAGGGCAAATCATGTCAAGCCAAAATTGGGTGTCATAATTGACAAAGTATATATTAGCAGTTAATGACCTTCTGTAGAAAATAGGAGCAAAACATAAAGGAAGAAAATATACACAGAGAATACCAAATTGCAGTGCTTTTTTGAATGGTAAATCCTCTCTTATTTGCATATATGTACTAATACATCTTAAATGCTCAAGGATCTAATGCCTATTCTTTTCAGTTTAGAATTTTACTCATCGTTAAACAATGTGAAGTGCAGGTCTTCTTTTGTTTGTGTTACCGAAAGTTTGGCACTTGTCCCCAAAGCCGAATCAATGAGAGCAAAGAATGAGGACAATGGTTTGAGGAAAAAGAAAGAGAAGTTTATTAATTTGCCAGCAATTGAGAAGGGTGGCAGACTAGCATCTCAAAGACCACCATCCTGCCTATAAGCAAAAAAACAGGGCTTTTTAAAGGGGAGTTTCAACATTTGGGCTCAGGTCTGTGTGACCAGTGTCACATGTCATGGCTTTGGGCTATTGTTTATCTATAATTGGTGGTTTCAGTCAACCTTATCTCTGGTTATGACAATATTGTGATCCTTGTCTGGACAATTCTGTTGTGCCATCTCCTGTGGTTTAAGATACTCTTAATAGAAAACAAACAGCAAAAAACATTTTTATGCCCCTTTAATTACTGGCCTCAGGAAGGAATGCAGGTTTTAATTCCCAAAAAGGGTGGGGCGTTTAAAGAGACAACTCAGAAAACATTTCACTGCCCTTTTTCAGACCTTTACCTCTGCTACATTTGTGTTATTCATAATATCTGAATAGAATGCAAGTCCCTTGAGGTGAGGGAATTTTTCTCACTTGTTATTCATTATAAATCCAACACATATGCCTGATGACTAAGCAATTACTATTAGTTGAATGGATGTTCATATTCATGCTTGTTGAATTTGACAAAACTGAATAATATTTCTATCAGTTAGGAACTTATTCTTATTTGCTGTGTTCCACTAACATGGTATTTTATCTGAGTTTCCAAAGTCTGAATCACATCAAAGAAAAATTATCAGATAGTACCAGCTAAAATAATGACTAAAAATGAAAAAAGAATATCTAAATAGTCAACAACTTACATAAATCTTTCTTTAAAAAACAGTCCAGCTCTACAGTTTGATCTCATATTTGGAGGTATGAAGGGATACCTTGACCTTGTAAAAGAAAAATTACACTGGAAACTTGTTAAAAATGACCAGGAAGAATTTATTCAAGTCAATTGCAATAGCAGTCAAGGCTACTGCAATTGCATAGAAAGCCTGAACTCAACTCTACTAAAACAAAATGTAGGAGGATTGTTAAATGCTGGTGTGAGCTAGTGGAAAAGTACTAGAGGATATAGGGGGAAGGGAGGTTCATAATGTGATTAGGCCATCTGTATTTGCTAATTGGCTTCTACCCTCCCACAGAGACTATAAGACAGTGACTCTATCTTGATTATATTTCAAAGGGATGGCTCCTAGGTCCTTGATAAATGCATTCTGGGGTTATAAAACTGGCTAGAACCTGGGACAAGATTTACATCTCAAAGAGGCAGAGAAAGAATTTATAATGGAAAGTTTTTGTAGGTAAATGCTCCCAGAAAAGGGAGGTCAGGGGCCTAAAGTCAAAAACACTGTCTAAAATTTAGTAGAGCAGAGGGTAATATTAAGGCTGTCTTCAATGCATTTAAAGAGCCATCAGATTCATGACTGTGATGCTATAGAACAGCTGCAAAATTCAGGAACTACCTCTTAGTAAGAACATGCTTCCCGCTTGTCCTCATGCACAAAAATGTTTTCCTCTAAATTGCATCAAATTTGTCATTATATTTACTGAAGTTACATCAATAAAAATTCATTTAAGCTATCAAGCAGCTTTATAAAATCCAAATATATTTAACATTTCTCATTTAAAAATCAGGAAAGGGATGAGTACTATGTTAATTTGAACAGAAAATAAAAAAACTAGTTTTCAAAAGACTTGGTGGCAATATAGAGAATGGTTAAAAGCAAATTCCACAGGCTGGGCTTAGTGGCTCACGCCTGTAATCCTAGCACTCTGGGAGGCCCAGGCAGGAGGATTTCTTGAGCTCAGGAGTTTGAGACCAGCCTAAGGAAGAGTGAAACCCTGCTACTACCAAAAATAGAAAAAATTAGGTAGGCATGGTGGTGCGTGCCTGTAGTCCCAGCTACTCAGGAAGCTGAGGCAGGAGGATCATTTGAGCCCAGGAGTTTGAGGTTGCAGTGAGCTATGATGGTGCCACTGCACTCTACCCAGGGCAACAGAGTCAGATTCTGTCTCAAAAATAAAAAAAGCAAACTCCACAAACTCCAGAGCCTTGTTCAAATTTTGACTTCATCTCCTACTATGGAAATGACCTTTTGCAAGTTATTTACACAATATTCTTTGTTTCCTCATCTATAGGAAATAGGTACACAGGCTTATTGGGAAGTTTAAGTAAATTAACATAATAAAGTGCCAGCAAGTGTACTTGACAAACAGTGTTAGTTATTTCTATTAGTGTTTTTGAAATGGAAGATTTTAAAAATTCCTTTCTAAAAGTAGACAAATAGAAACTTTTCAAACATATTTCAAGTGTAATTCTGATTCAGAATGATTTGCTGTCTTGCATTTGCTCTTTGGAAGTGGGTCTTATTTTCCCTGTCATAAATTTTCTAAATGTACCCAATTAAAAGAAATTCTTACTGAACTAAGTTGACCAGATTCCTTCTGGCATTGATATTAAATATTTTGGTTCTTTACCAAAAATTAACCAAAAAATAAACATTGCAACAATATTTCCCACAGAAATCCCAAATTGTCTCCATGTGATCATAAAACAAAGCATATTTGTAACCAGATGAACTTTCAACAATTTATGTTTGAGAAAAAAGTCTATCTTCAATGCCCTTGCCAGAAGGTGAAGCAGTAAATCCTTTATTCAGGCAAATAAATAATGTATAAAGCACAGAAGCACTATACATCATTGTAAATAGTGCAAATAATTAAAATTAAAAATTACATGCAAACCTGTTGCAGGAAATAAGAAAAAGATAGACTATATAATTAAAAGTATTAGTAAAAGTCTTATAAGTTGTGTAAATAAATTGCATTACATGTTACAATATGCAGATAATAATTGAATATGTTGTCTCAAACTATTCATGAGAGTTTAATTCTACCTTGCTTGGCAAACAGTATTTTATATTGAGAAAGTCTACATTTGTGCTTAACTTTGACTAAGGAAAGAGAATTTTTTGGTTTTTTTCGCTGGAACATTAGCAAATTTAATAATAGTATTAGCAAAGAACTGTTGGTTTTATTTGTTTTTATTTATTTATTTAAACGTATTTTGCAAAGTGACAAATAAACAAATAAAAACAAATAAGTTTTCCTTTTAATTGTGGATTTTTTTTTGTTTTATTTCCCTCCAAATTCATGAGGCCCAGGGAGGAATACTTTTACTTTTCTGTATCAGAAACTTTTAGAGTTTATAAGTACATATCAGCAATAGTTCCAGTTTTTGGCTTAGAGTACCTGATTGGTGCATGCTGATAATGGTGATTATAATAATAACCATAATAATAATAATACCTAATGCTTGCATAGTGCATTATGGTTTAGAAAAGTATGTTAACACTCATTACCTCACATATACCAAACCACAGTATCATGAGACTGGTATTCTTAGGAACCTAATTTAGTTGATAAAGAAACAGATTCTAAGTAGAAGTGACTTCCCTAAAATCATGATGATAGTAACTAACTCCAGTAAAAAATTAGAACTTGTATCTTAAGTATTTTGTACTCTCTGAAGAAAAAAAAAAATTAAAGTTAGATATCTACCAGAAGATTTTAAAACTCCTGAAAATTTTCATGTTCTCAAACACCTAAATATGCTAGAGAAAATATTAAAGGTCTATTTTAAAAGTACAGCTGAGGAAAAAAAGAAAAAATAAAGTCTCAAGAGAACAGAAACAAAGCAGGAAGAAATCACTGAAGACAGCAGCACCTGGAGACATTTGCAGATTTGTGGTAACAAAGAGCTTTATATTATAAAAAGCTGATGGAGAATCTGAACAGATTCACCTTCAATAAAAAAGTAAATGATGACAATGATCAACCTCTGCCAAAAGAGACAGCAAAAATATTTGTTGATTTCTGCCTTGGTTATGAGTGATTCTACCCTGAGAATTTGTATCCAAAAGTAAAACCAAATACAGGAACGACCCTTAAACCTTACTACTCCTGTTGTTTAAAAACCCTCAGTTCATAAATTAATTAATTTAAATCAACTTTCCTGGATTGGGAAACAGTCAGGGACCTGCCAAAAGCTCACTTTCTCATTCTAGGCATCATTGAACATTGAATTACCACATGGAACATTCCAATAAAACTCTAAACTACCAAACCAAAAATAGAAAGAAAGAAAAAAAAGAAAGAAAGAAAGAAAGAAAGAAAGAAAGAAAGAAAGAAAGAAAGAAAGAGAAGGAAACAAGGCATCATCAGATAGAATGGCCAAAATAGCCAATAGCACAAATATACTTTTGAGGACTGAACTCTGATCTTTTTCTTTTGCTCAAAATTCCTTCCTAAGGAGGCCAGATGAATCATGCTCACAAATGGTAAATTCCCACTAAGCAGGTTTTGTTAACCAAATATAGTGTGGTTTACTTCCCAACCTGATTCCTTCTGGTATAACATTAACATCACCTAAAAGATAGAAAGCCCCCATCTTAACTGGAGTATCCCAGCAGATCCTTATCTTAACTTGAAAGATTCACCTGTCTGGACCTCCCAGAGTGCTTACGCCTTTATCCTAAATTAAGCATTTCCTTTCTGGTCTTTTAGATAAAGCCTAACTCTCTCAGCCAATTGTCAGTCAAAGAATCTTCAAACCCACCTATAACCTGTAAGCACCCCCCCTACTTTGAGATGTCCCACCTTTTTGGGCCAAACCAATGTATGCCTCTCATGTACTGATTTATGACTTTGCCTGTAACCCCTGTCTCTCTGAAATGTACAAAACCAAACTGTAACCCAGCCACAGCGAGTCCACTTGCTCAAGGCTTCTTTGGGAGTGACTCTGGGCCATGGTCCTCAAATTTGGCTCAGAAAAAACTTCTTTCAAATATTTCAGAGTTTGGATTTTTCCATCCGCACCTTCAAACTCTGCAAATGTAATATAATTATCAGACACAAGCTATAAAATCCAGCATGTTTAGTGTCTTTAAAGATATAAATGAGAAAACCAGCAATATGAACAACTGAGAGACCACCCAAAATGATGAGTTAGAATGTAAAAAAATAAAACTTGCATAAATGAAAATACATGCAATGAATTAAACATCAGAACAGTAACCAATGAGAACATGAGTGAACTAGAAAATAAGTTAGCGGAAATTACCAGAAAGTCAGATAAGGAAGGAGGGGTACAGGGAAAAATAAGAGAGAGAGACTAAAAGAAAAAGTAAAAGACACAGAGGACTCTGAGAGGTCTAACATATATTTAATTGGAGTTTCAGAACGACAGAAGAGTAGAATTAAGGATAGGTAATTCAGAGAGATAATGGCTAAGATTTTCCCTGAATTCATAAAAAATATATAAATCTCCAGAATCAGAAAGCACAGTAAATTCTATTCATGGTAAACAAAATGAAACCCACAATATCTTCAAAGGATTGAGAAAAACAAAAGTGAACGTTTAATTGCATACGCAGTGAAACAATTGTTTAAAAAGAATACACGTTGCAAGAATTTGACCAACAAGAGACCAATAGCTGAAGGATATATCTGAAAGAAAAGGAAGGTTATGCCAAAAAGAAGTTCTGAGAAGAAAGTATGGCAAGAATAGAAAATGGCAATGTGAGCAATAATCTAAATAATTATTTACAGACTGCATAAAATAAAAATAAAACTTCTATTCTCAGCAGTACTAGATAGCCTAACTGACACTTCAACTGAAAACCATTGAAAATGCCAGAAAAAAATATATTTTATAGACTTTAAAAATGTATCAGTGAACCGTGAAGGATCTCTGAGGGCAAAAAATAAGTGAAAGAAGAATTTAGAATTTTACTTAGGAGTCTGTGAGCAATGGGCCAAATCAAAACCGTGGCATGTGTTTTTATGTCTCCAGAACTAAGGATGATTTTTACAGTTTTAGCGGATTATTAAACCAAACAAAAAAAAGGAATATGCAACAGAAATCATGTGGCCTACAATTATGTGGACTGCAAACCCTAAAATATTTACTATATGGCTCTTGACAGAAAAAGATTGCCAACCCCTGCTTCATAGAGTCCTGAAGATAAGTGCAGTCATAAATTTGGCATTTCCCTTAAGGACAATTGCCCAATTTATACAGCGACTTGATTTTTCATGGTTTCCCAGGGCCTAGAGGTGAAGGGGGAAAGTCCAGAGCCTCCCCAAATTGTAGAATCTTTTGATGATGACATCAGAGTAAGGGAGTCCTAGAAACACAGATACATACCCAGTGTGCTGCAAGGAAAATAATCTGCCTTGAAAATAGTCATTGACTAAGCGGAGGAAAACTGTAGGCCCCCTAATGATTTGCAATCATTAGTTGGTTCTCAGCTAAATTTGCATCTGAATCCACATAACCTGAGAGACTCAAGTTGTGAATTCCTTTCTTAGTTGGAAAGGAATATTTTCAAATGCCTAGCAGAAGCAAACATAAATCTGCTCCATAGGAATCCACTTTCAATTCAAGCATAAGAGAATCCCCACTGATAACTTCCAAGAAAAATGATTGCATATTTTTAAAAAATCATAAAACACTCAGACTTAATGAAGAAGATAGCAATATCAGACTCAGAGACTTAAAATACTATAATTATCAAACAGAATATAAAATAAGTATGCTATGTTTAAATATATGAAACTATGTAAAATATTATATACAGCAGGAAGTAATCAAAGATACCTTTGGAGGAAGTATGGCTAATAAATAATGTTCTAAAATCTAAATACCATCTTTGTTCATACAAACATTATTTTCCTCAATATATATTGGCAATGACATGTCTATTGCCACAGAAGTCATTGAGCAATGCAATGCCTTAAATATCACATTACAATAACATAATGTGGTTCTGTTGCTGTTGCTTCTTTTTTTTTTTTTAAACTCAAACCTCCAATAGGTATCTATGGCAGCAAAGTCATTACCTAAGGAAAATACAACTTAGCAAAGAGAGAGTTTATATGGTAAGAAGTCAAATAATGAAATACTTTTCACTTTACTTAGACATGTCAGGGACAGACCACGTGCCAGCCATTGTAATAAGTGATGGTAATATAGAAAAAGGCCAGGCCCCTTTCTTGTCCTCAACTAAATGGTATTCTAGTGAAGATAAATAAAATTGAAATAGTAAATCAAGTGGATAGCCTTTAATTGCAACACACACACAGAGGAATGGCACCATTCCAGTCTTGAAAAACGGGTAGAAATAATGGAATCCTGGTCTGAGATGTTACTGGTCCCTGGGGTGATGAGTAACTTTAATGCCTCAGAGGGAAAAACCGGAAAGGCTATTTAGTGCAGTACCATTGAGACAGGCACTCAGGATTTGGTCTGCACACTTTCTCAGAAGACGGGCACAAATGGTCATAATTACTTTGTGCATAAACTTAGTCATAGTGGAATGACCAATTCAACTATCAGCACCCTTACACAATTGTTATCTCTGTCCCCCATAATGGAGGAAGGACAGAGAATACATTACATCACTTTCTTTTATCTCTATCAAGACTGCATTATTAAAAATTTGCTCCTCAGTTTTTGCCTCTTTTATACTCATTATGAATAAGAATTATTCAGGCCTCCAAAGTTGGGAAAATCATTTGAGTCGTTTTGGGTCCTCTAGGAAACAGGGAGATGTTAGAATTAATTAGAGGTAGTGCCTGTAAAGAAGGAAGAAGCAGAAGTAGGCAGGGAGAGCCTTCAGACCATGGTACTGGTCTGACATCCAGGAATCTCACTTTAGAATGGAAGTTCCAAAAGGCCAGAAAGAGAGCCTGACACAGAGAAAATTTTCAATAAATGCTAGCTGAGTGAATAAATGAATTTTTTTGTGGAGGGGATAGAGAAGACAGAAGTAAATATCAAAAAATAAAATAAAATAACAGTACGTGTTTGTGCTATCATAGTGTTTGATTAGCTGGCCAGCATGAAATTTGTTGAATGGCCTTCTTTGGGAAGAAAGGCTTTTTGGTGGGACTAAAGGGACTTTTGTAAAACTTCAAGCTGCTTCTGTCCTGGTCGTTATGACTCTGTTACTCTAGAAAAGGTTGCTCAGCCTGCAACTTTGTTGTTGTTAGAAAGCCTGGCAAACAGAGGGTGATGGCAGCATATCCCAGCATGGGGCACCATGCTGCTCACCAACCAAAACCCTGTGAGTGGCTCTGTTGTGATTTCTTCAGTCTGGTGATGTAATTAGTAGATTTCACAGGAAATCTTTCCCCACATAAACTATGCCTTTGGAGATTAAAGCTGTAAGTAAGCACTGGTTGATCATTTGTTCAGTGTACAATGTGAACAAAAGATTTGATCATATGTAGGACTGTTAGTGTAGAAGAGTTAAAAAGATCCCAGGAAACTAAGGGAGAAGAGTCATAATCTAGCATGCCAGTTATTTATTGCTGTGCAGGAAACAACCTCAAACTTTGTATATAAAATGACAATAATTTTAGTATGTTCATAGATCCTGTGAGTCAAGAATTCAGACAGAACACAATGACATGTCTTGTCTTTGCTTCATGGTATCTAGAATCTCAGTTGGGTATAATTAGGGCCATACTACAGGTAGAATTTCCATGAATTTGCCTCTTTGTCTCATGATGTTATTTTCACGGTAACCATTTGGTCTCCATAGTTACAGGTCTATTATTCATTAGTTAACTTTTCAATTTATTTTCTGATGATGATTTCTTTCATTGGTCAGGGTCACTTTGAGCAGCTATCTGCCCTTGACATAAATAAAATGACTTTTTCTGAATACACTGTGGTCAGAGATGGGAAAGGCTTAACAAATTACCAAGCAGAAGGGCCATAAATAATTGCCAAAGTGTATTAGCATTTTAGACACAAAATGCCATTGTAGTTTAAGCCCCTACAATGCTTCCATTTCCATTTTTTCTAGTAATCTCTATTGATTATATGGTTTTCTTCCAGAGGTTGTATTAGTTTAATTACTTCAAGTCATCTACTATGAATATAAGTAAAAAGAAAGTATCTTTCTGCTTAGGATCCTCTGGTGTTCTTTATCAGAATTGGAGTTTCCAAAGCTACAATTTATTTTTACAGTCAAATTTCATTCTCGTCTGCTACTTATTTTTCCAGCATCATTTTGGAATCAGTTATGTTTCAGACCTGTCCTTAATTATTTAATTTAAACTCATTAAATTCATCTTCAGGAATTGAAATTTTTCATCTGGTATGAGTCTCTAGTGCCAGAGCATGATAATTGTGAGGATGTCCATTTAGGGAACTAGGAAAAGTTTCTAGGTTAATAATGAAAATATGCAAGACTAACTAAAATGTGATTCAGTTTATACAAAATTTGAAAGGATGGACAAAAATACAAAAGACTCTTTTCGTTTCAGGAAGATTGGAACAGATACCACCCTTTTCTCAGAGAGCTTACAGTACCCTGTACTTCTCTGCCTCATTGCCATTAAGAGAATTAAGACATTTTTACTTAGATCCTTATAGGTATCCCTTCCTTAATTCATTTTCAATTAATGCCCCTGATCTGGCTTCATTATAAAGAGAAGAGTACCTATGCATTCTTATTATACATCTTCCTGTCTGTACTGGCTAAAAGTCTATGAAGATCTAAGTGTCTGCCACAACTGAAGACCCCACCAGTGAAACATGAACCTAAAAGACTCATTCTTCCTAATTTTGCTATTCTTGTGACACAGAAGCCATAACAACCCTGATATAATAGCCACAAATGATTAGATCAGAAGCTTGTGCCCAACTCAAGGGCAAACAAGTCTTGGCTGGACATGAAGAAGCCCACCAGTCCCTCTGGTAGCTTGGCCTAAATTCTGCCCAATAAGGGTTCTCTATATATAATAGTGAAAAAAAAAATGACTACTCAGAGTCTGTCTCTTGGACCTCTGACAAAGAGATAGTCACCAAAATGTGCTATTTTTCTGTTTCTCTGTGTGCCTATTTTATACCTCGATTCTGAGAATGCTCAGTTCCAGAATGACTAATAGCTAAAAAGGGGACTATGATTTCCATTTCTTGGTTCTTCACAGTCCTGTGTAGCTTTGCAATAAACTTCTTCTTTCAAAGGAATTCTGGATGATTGTTTTTCACGATCCTGTAGAGCCTAACTAATGTAAAGCACTTACAGATTTATTAACTTTCCACGTCAAGGCCCCAAATACTACCCCCAGCCTCAGCGATTCACTGGAAGTGCCCGCAGGCCTCAGAATATAGCCATACTCACAGCTATGGTTCATTACAGTGAAAGGACGCAAGCAAAGTCCACAAAGAGAAAAAGTATACAGAGTGATGTTGAGAAGAAACCAGGCCCAGCTTCCAGGAGTTCTCTCGCAATGGAGTCACACAGGAGTGAGCACAAGCATCTACATTTTGTGTGCTGGGCATAGTTTTTTACAAAAGAAGAATGGGAGGTCCTCGAGACCATATTGGTGTGTGACTACAGTGTGTAAAATAAAAAAGAGAGTGTGTCAGCTTTAGGCAGTTGGGTGTCTAGGAAATGGTTGCTATTGATTCATCCCTATTGAAATGTAAGAAAAAGCCCCTTGGGTGCCACATTTTCAATCTGACACATTCATGAAAATTAGTAACTTACTAGCCAGCTAGATTAACTTCAGTATTTCCATCAGGAGATAATCAAGAGCTAAACTATAGTCTAAGGAAGAATTAAAATAAAACATTGTGCATGTAGATTAGAACAGATGCTATGTTAATGGCTCTTGCTATATTATCTACTGAGCTTGGAAAGCCTTAATTTTCCTACTGGGGAAAGCCATGGGAGTATAGTTGGGTCTTGAACTGTCATCCTGAAAGGGAAGTCATGAAGCCAATGGTTCAGCTTCAATCTGTGTTTCTGGTTCCCACCTCCACTCTCATCATTTATATTAGAACTCAATTCTCACTGGTCCCTCCACTTCCAAGCTATTCCACAATGAGCAGGACCTTATCTCTCCTTATTTTCTTCTAAGACCCACAGGAAAGGTACAATCACAATTTTATTGGCTAATTACTCTTTATCAATGACTATTTCTTACATAAGCTTAACAAATTTTAAACAATAAAAGAAAATAAAAATCAGGCTTTTTGTTTGGATCCAGTTGACGATAACAAACATAACTTTTGTTTTATTTTAAGCCAATAAATTACATACTATCTGAACAGCTGCCAAGGCTTTTCTCAGTTTCTAAATGAAGAGAAAACCATCAGCAGAGGAAGATTCTCATGCTTATCTTTCAGTTTACTTCTTGGCTTAGATGAGGACTATCCATAGAACAATTAATCATTTCAAGAGTACTACCTAAATTTGTGCTAAGTTTGGATTTGCACTCTTGCATTCTTTAATTAACCAACTAAAATACTCTCTATCATGTTTATAATCTTTATTAGACTTAGAAATGTGTACCTTAGAAGAGCACACATAAGCAGCTTAGAGACCTAATTTCAAAAAAGGAATCTTAACCAAGGGATAATGACTAATGGCTTTCACTGAATCAAAAAAAGAAAAAAAAAACTGATTTAGTTTCGTATACTATTTCAGGACAGACTTTTTAAACCATTGAACCAAACAACATACCCAAAAGTACACTGTATCTTTCTTAATAGTATCTATAGATATCCAAGAAACGAAAACTATTTTCCATTTTGGAAATTTTCTTGAGAACTAGAAAATATTGAAGTGATCTTAAAGGGTTAATCAAAAAAAGGCTCTAAGAACACAACTTTAGTTGAGTAATCTCTAAAGCTTTACAAAACGGTCACTTGAAGGTAAGTGACTTGAGAAATTCACACAGTTAATTGGGAAGTTCTCTGCCCTTCATTCACTCAACATATAATTTTTGATTGCCACATTATAAAATCTGAAATCATATTGAAATAACACATATACTCTAAATAAAAATAGACTATGACTTTAATATTTTTTTCTGTCTAGGTAGAAAACTGAAGTTTAGAGCACAAGTAGTAATTAATCTCATCTTTTACATGAATATTAGGAAACTTTGGAAAGGAAGAAAGATATGCCAAATAACCAACAACTACAAATGTTAATGCTATTAATGGCTTTTCAGTCTGGGGAGTAGACTAATTCACATCTCATTTTTCTTGCAACTCAAATTAATACCAACTCCAGAGCTCACATTCCATGGAGGCAAAAAAGCATCAGTCACATGCTCTGACCCTACCTTCTAAGTCTTTCCTTGGAAAATGCAAGAATCACAAATATTTCCATTTATTATTTTTCAGGATCTCAAGGGGAAATTAAATTCAGCATACTTTGGGGCTTCGGCATGGGTTATTTTCCCTGAAAGTCTTGTTTAAATGCTTCTGTTTGAGCCAAATGGAGAAAATCCCTTTTTGAGGGTAAATTGGCCAGTTTTTTTTTTAAATCTTTGGGAACCACATACTATTTCAACTTTCAGGAAAATTTAATGATTATAAACTTACTTTCCATGAATCCAAGTCACAGACTCTGAGCTTTTCTGGTCTACATTTTTGGCCTTCACAATTGAACCTCAAACCACTGGCTAAATGTTGCTATAGAGAAGAATACATAGTCTAGCTTTCTAAAACCATTTTCCTTTAACTTTCTGTTTAATATGTCTCTTTAGACAAATTACGTGTCATGTATCTTATACTTGTGGCTTATAACCAACCAAGAATTAGAATAATAAACAGCTGTGGGCCTTTTTAAATATTTATTTTGAAGCTGACATAATTAAGAGCTATTCTTTTAAAGAGTAATATAATAGTCATTTTCATCTCTTTTCACTCATGTCAGAAACTTCCCACAAAAATTAATCAAATGCTTACATGAACACTAAGTGCTAAACTGTCTTTCTGGTCCTAATTAGAAAGTAATTATAAAAAAAAAACAACAATGCACTAAACTTTTAACCTGACAGTGTAATACTGGCAAACTTTTATATGAAATACTTCCAGATTAGCAACTACTCTACACTGTCAGTACATGTTCCAAAATGAGATAATTCTGACCTTGCCTCCCCTCTCAGCAGTCATCTTTTTAGCACACTTTATATTTCTTCTTTTTGAATTTGGTAGAGGTTTTTTAAAGATTATTGCAAGCATTCATCCAATGTATTGGCAAAGTTTCTGTGAGGTCAAAGATGGAAATGAGACTTGAATATCAAAATTTTAGATCCAAAATATTCCTTATTTTATATCTCAATATAAGGCAATTGAATGCAAAAAGCCAGTAAAGTGTACTCTTATAAAACTAAAACTTGATCAAAATTATGTTCTCTGATAGTAATTTCTTGCCTTCTGAGTGGTATCACTTTGCAAAATACATTGGATATCTGTAAATGCTTACTTCCCCTTAATAGCAATCTCCAAATTATCAAGATACTGAAGCTAAA
Source organism: Varecia variegata (assembly GCA_028533085.1). NCBI lineage: Eukaryota > Metazoa > Chordata > Mammalia > Primates > Lemuridae > Varecia > Varecia variegata. The sequence continues at coordinate 98,837,198 of CM052439.1, read as the reverse complement.
CTAAAAACCCAAATTTCATCGTAGGACTTTTCTAAAAATAACTGGAAGTCTCTAAGTTATATATATATTTAAAGTTTTATTCTACCATGACTTTAAAAATGTCTACTTGGCTTACTTTACTTAGATAAAATAAAACTTGAAACGATACATCTATATTGTCTCATAGAGCTCGTTGGCAGACATACTCCTAATTCATGATTTTTACATAAAAAATACAAAACATAAATACAGTTGTATCAAAATGGCAATTATTCTTAAATCCTGTCTTAAGCCATAGTTATGTTTAGTAGAGAAACAGTTTTCTCTTTCCAGGGAATAAGGTATATTTTGGGGGTTAAAAAGTAACAACGACATGCAATTTCAGAACTTTATCACTCTTCTCTTTGAAAAAGGTAAAAACTTGGAATTGTCATTTGTTTAGGAAAAATGCAAGTGATGATAAGCTAGCTTGGGCTAGTGTGTGAGCAGACCTGCAACAAACCACGTGTCCTTTGCAGAAACGCTTCTTGTATAGCTTTTTTTCCTCCCTATTTCTGTACATAATCATTTGTTTTTAGACAACTGTGTGTATGTAGTCTTGACCAAGAAGTTACTTACAGGACATCAGGAAGAGAGACACAAAATACCATAGGAAAGCCCTGTTAGCTTGATCTTCTACTTAAAAATGCGTGGTTCTGCACTGATGATACCTCACATGTGGCTGTACTTAAGGCTGAGTAACTCAGACTTCAGTGGATGTTCTAATATCAGATTATTATACTGACAGTATAAAACTAGACCACATCCCTGTAGGTAGGAGTGAGGTTTTAAATAAATAGATTGGATATTCTGACTGCTAATCATTCAATGACAAAAACAAATATGAAGATGTAGGCTTTTCACTGGAAGTGCCAAAGAAACTGATTTGTCTCTCAGGATCGTAGGAGCAGTTTTGAACGGAGATGTTAAATTACTCCTGCAGGGTAAATTTGCTTTTATCAAGTGGCATCAGGCCGGCAACCGGGTCAAGCAGCACCCTGAAAAGGCTCCTAATTGGAGCATGGCTGGTGGTGTCTGCACATAGTCACATTCTCGAGTTGTCAAAGTTTATTTGTACCAGACTTCTTTTTCATTACTTCCAGTCTTTCTGTATTCTGTTTAAAATTTACAGCCTTATCTTCACTTTCTTTGTGAGTAAATGAGGGAAACTGTGTGCCAGTCCTCAGGAGAAAGATGTTACTTTGGTGGAGAGAGAAGTGACAGGTTGAGAGGAACACAACTTGAGATGGCAACAGGTAATTAGCAATGGAGGGAGCAGTGACGATGGGAGTAGCAGAGTGTTGGCCCATGTCTGGTTGACATGGCCAGTGCCCACCAGGACTGGACTTTGGGGCATGAAGAATTGCTGGGAAATCCTCTGCAATGGTAGAATAAGGAAACTTGCTAAAACACTAGATATCATACATTCAGGTGTGAATAAGGACTTTAACCATTTTGATTGGAACATATGTTCAGTATAATACTTGTCATTAAGTAATTGTATTGAAGTTTTCCTCATTAACCTTTGTTTCTATGCTCACACAGTGGACCTGAGACTGCTATCCTTAGAAAGCCTTGCTTGCAAAGTTGGCCCTTGGCCAGCATGTGGAATTATAGGAGCGTGGAGCACAGACACACAGGGCTGATGTGCATGTTGCAAAAGTGACAAAGAGTGTTGTGAGGGACATTACTCCTCATTATGTACATAAATCAGTGTGTAACCAGACCAGTGAAATGGTGGTAAAAATGGCACTACTTTAGCATTATGGGTTGGCACCCCAAGTTTACTGATTCACTTATTTCTTAATCAAACAAATATGTATTAATCATCTCCAGTGTTTCAGACACTGTTATAAGCACTGAGTATAGAATAGTGAACAAGACAAAGCCCTGTCTGATAAAATTAGACAATAAAAATGCTAAAAGAAAAACATAATATCTAGTAGTAATAAGAACTGTGACGAAAACTAAAACATAGCAAGATAAAGAATAAAGTGTGGGAGAGTTGGAAGGTCAGAGGGGACAGCACCTGGAAGGTAATTAGTGTTCTCAATAAGGGCATTTATAACACTGGCAGCTTCCTTCAAGTGATTTGTGGACATCGAACATCTATGAGGCAATCAGAGCAGAGCAGGAGAACAGGACAGAAGGATTTTTGAGTATGTGGAAGATGCCCAGAGAAACCCTGGAACAACTGGGAACACATTGGTATCCGGTTGTCCCCTTGGGGTCATAGCCATTGGAATTTGAGTTATTATTGTTAGTGTGACTTTGTGTGCAGAATCTGCTAAGACTTGGGGTATTTACACTGTAGAATTAATGGAAAAAAACATGCAAATAGAGTAATTGAGAAAGAAACTGGAAACATGGATCTGGAGCAAAAGTCAGAGATCACATCTGGAGACATACATTCGAGAGTCTTAGGAGCAGTGGTTAAAACAATGAAAGCAGTGTATCAAGATGAACAAGCGTCAAAGTTGGAGTCTTGAGGAATGTTTCTATTTAGATTCCAGGGGAAGAAACAGCAGAAAAAAATCTTAGAGTAATTTGAGGGGAAGCAAAATAGAGAAATAGCAAAAATGCAAAAACAAAATGGAAGTATTCAGAAAAAAAAACAGCAAAAGTATATTCAAAAAAAGCAAAAGGTTATTCAATAGTGCTAAATTCTACAAAGAAAACGGGATAAATGCTAAGAATTTGTTTAGAGGATATATGGAAACTACAAGAAGAAAGCATCATTAGTGTGGTAGAACCTGAAGCTAAATTTTACTGTTTGAATTTAGATGAAACAGTTTTAGATCAGGTACCTCAAGCATTGAGCCAAGAAAGTAAAGAGAAAGGTAGGACATTTTGAACAGGTGTGCTCCCCACAGAACTGGCATTTAAAGAGGCACTTATTAATTTTTAAATAAATAAATTGAATACTTGATGAGCGATAAAGAGTTTGAATTCATTTTTTTGATGAGGAATTCTTTGCAAATTTTAAAAGCAGAAAGGAGAAGCCCATGGAAAGAGGGAAGTTGAAGTTGGTATTAATAAAAAGAGGAGGAATAATTAGGAGGGAAACCTGTGGAGACACACACAAGGGAATCAGACCCACAATGTAGAGAGATGTGCACTTTCTTTGAAACAGGAAGGATAGATACATCTCTCCTGATGTTTCAGGATGAAGACTAAGTTATATAGAGGAGTCAATACTTGATAATTTTAATGCTGCTTAAGAAACCAGACTCAAGGTAACCAGGAGAAATTATGGGGCCTAAGGAGAAACAGAACTGGAAATGACTCAATCTCGTTGCAGCTCATTTATAAAATGTCAGCCCTTCCAAAGCAGGGATGTTCTATTTTAACATCTATCCTACCTTTCCCCCTGAAACACGTTGTTGAAAGAATGGAACACCAAATAAAGTAGAGGAGAGTTTGCAGGTTTACAGGAGGCTGCTGATGGGCAGGAAAAGGAGTCTGCTTAGGCTGATTCTGCAGGTGCCAGCTGTGCCTATTGATGGCTTTCACTACAGAGCTCTGATTCATTTCTCGACTTCGGATTCTCACCACACAGAATACGATCTAAATTTACAGGTGTTCAAGGCATTTCTCAGTTTCTGATGGCCTTTTTAAATGCACAAAAACTGCCCTGCATATACTCTTGCTAGGATGTTCAAAGAAACTCTTAAACTCAAGAGTTGTGTGACTGAGGGAAAAGTACTTACATTCTACTCTCAGTAAAAAGATGAGTGTATTTTAAATTAAATACTTCAAACTATTTGTGGTTTCCATTTATTTTAAATAACCTACTTTGACCTCAAATTACATTTATAACTATCACATTTTTCACTATAAGAAAACCTAATAACTATATTTTTAATTGTGAAGATGTAAAATTTACTTTAGCTACTCCAGAATATGAAAATCTGGCACTCAGGAAGCAGCTTCCTCACCTCCAAACACATGACTGTTGAAAATGAAAATCCAAAAGAACCAAGACAGCCAAGGAAAAAGAGAGGAAAATGACTGTAAAGAGAGCTATTTCTGGAGATATGGGCTAAAATTTAAAATATATTTCCCATAGAAATGATGCCATAGTGACATCTAAGGATTTCTTGAATAGTACTACTTAATAAATGATTTCATAATAAGATTTTTGAGGCCATCCTGGGACTGCAAACACAATTATACACCATTGCTGTGCAAAACCAAAAAGGCATTCCTAATCCCAAACAAATGACTGACAAGTGTTGGAGCTCACTACAAGCTATTAATATTTTCTGATAGTCCTTATTTATATTTTTGGGCATAGCCAATATAAAACTCTAGCCAATCTCAGGAAATGAGATGGCAAATAGTTTTCTTCCATGTGCCAACTTCAATCAATTGGAATTATGTGTTAAAAAACTCTGAAACCATGTTTTGTCTAGGCAGAAAACAGTGCTATTTTTATTATTTATATATTTCATAGACATGCCTGTGAGTAAGATATTACTCTGTTCTAGAAGATGGGAAAAAGAAACGAATATGAATAAAGTTAGTACAGGAGGCATGAAGGGGAGGGGACAGAGAAGGCAAAAGGACCAGGGTTTTGTTTCATCCTATCTTAATTGATTTACTTCAGTTCATCTTGAAAGGAAAGACATACAAAGGAGTAGCTGATGTAAAATAAGTGAGAGATGGAGAGGAACTTCCACCCAGCAGCCTCCTTCCATGTCTCTCCCAGGTTGATGATGACAAGGAAAGGAAGGCCTCAATGAGGCAGCCCAGAGGAGAAAAAGGGTAGATAACAGCTCCCATGTCAGTGCAGGAATCCCTCAAGTCAGTACATTGAGGGGAATATTACCTAAAATAAATTCATATGACTTGAAAACACCTTCACTATTAAAATTCCATTGCCGCCATGTCTAAAGTTGACCTAGGATAACTTTTATTTTCCATAAGCAATCTTATTTCTATTCTATCTCATTTTAAACAGGAGCTCACTACATGAAAAGAGAAACTAAATTTAAAGCAATTAGCTAGAGGTCTCACTGCTATTTAAAAATTTTAACAACAAATAATAAAGGAACCCAATGGCCATTACTTTTGACTTGGTGGCTGGGCCTATACCATGGAAATCAACAACTAATTGTGTTTCCTGTTGATTGCTGTGATTATAAATGAAGTCCAAATTTAAATAAGAGGTATTTCTTAACAAAGCAAGATATAATAAAGCTGTAAATTTCAAGCATTACCTGCAAGCTAAATGAGTTCAGCATTTTATTAATAGTAGGCAAAGGGCAGAGGGAGAAATCTCTCTACCTGCATTCATTCCATGTATTGACCTGGAACTAGCCTTTATAATTAATTCCTGATGTTTGATTTCATTTTATTTTGGTTTTAAGTTACATGTATGCTTTGATTTCTCATCACGTTTGACATAACTTTTAACCTAAATATGTAAAAATAAAATTTTATTTTTTTAAGAAAGTGTATTAAGAAATCACTTGGAAAAAGGGACTCATATTGATCCTCATGTTTCAGAAATTACATTTGTATGGAGGTAGTTTTAGTAAAGATAGAACCACCAGTTTTCAAACCTATGTATCTCATCAGTGACTTTTAAAAGATAGCTAATACTTCAATAATTTGTTTCTGAATACTATTCTTTTTTCTATTAAAGTAAAACAATTTCCCTTGGTTGCAGGTTAGTTTTTCTAAGATTGCTTATCTTTATTTGCCTTTTTGAAATCTTTATGTCATGGCCAACTAATTAGCATTACAATTAAAATATTTCATAAACTAATGATAATTTTGTGACTGGAGGCAAATAGTCCACATTGTACACATTTTTTGAGAAGTCTCAGATAATCATCATTAGCTCTTTTACATGTTAAAATGAATATTTTGGTTTGCTAAATAATTACAATTTAAAACCAAAGAAAGAGCTTGAAAGAACCTATGGTAGTAATAGAAACTACCATCCTTCATAAACCAATTGAAACCATAATTACAGATGAAGAGCAGTAAAAGCAGGCCAAATAAATCTTGCCTGAAAGCCACTAGTAGAATTTATATTTTACTACAGTTATTTAATTATCATCACTATTGAAAGTTAAGTTAAATGTTTTTGTGGTGTTTTTATTAAGTTTTGAGATTGCCCATTATAGTGGGTGTCCATTACACAAGTCTATGTTTGTAAATAGTTAATGTTCACTCAAGCAGCCCTCTGTAGGCTTATCTCTAATGAGTGTCTTATCTAATCTCATTCAGTCTTTTTTCAGGAATTCTCATATGGATAGCCAAGTTTTCTAAACATTAAACAATCAAATTGACATAAAATGCAAGTAATTCCAAAGTAAACTTGCAAATCTTGTCAAAGATTGCATAAAATTAGTGTTGGAGAATGACTTGAATCCTATCAAAACTTTTCCTAGGCTGGGCACCTAGTAGCTCACACCTGTAATTCCAGCACTCTGGTAGGCTGAGTGGAAGGATCGCTTGAGCCCAGGAGTTTGAGACCAGCCTGGGCAACATAGTGAGACCCTGTCTCCACAAAATATGAAAAAAAAAATTATTTAGCCAGGCATGGTGGTATGCACCGGTAGTCCTAGCTACTTGGGAGGCTGAGACAGGAGGATCAGTTGAGCTCAAGAGTTCAAGGTTGCAGCAAGCTATGATCATGCCATTGCATTTCAGCTTGGGCGACGGAGCAAGACCCTGTCTCCTCCCTGCAAAAAACAAAAACCTCTTCCTAAATGGAGATCTAACAAAGTTAGCCCAGTTAACTGAAAAAGGAAATCAGTAAGAATGATGAAAAGAAAAATGTTTGTTTCTAAAAATAATTGATTCAAATATCAAAGGATCAGAAGTGGCCCTTAGGAAAATTTGTAAAATTCTTGGATTTCTTTTTTTTACTCTCTAAGATCACATGGCAAAAGTTAAAAATAAAATACAGAAATTATAAGAGTAATGTACTACCTTACAAATTTGTCTGCAAAATTACCCCAAAGCCCATTATAAGAATTAGAGCAAAATTTTAGGATATACACTATAAATATATTTTTTTATTTTCAACATATAATCCAAATTAGACATTTTTTATTAGTCACAATAACATTTTTATTTCCATTTTTAATGGATCTTGTCAGTGACTGTACAAGGTAACAGTTGTTTTCAAGGAACAAAGGTTTGCTTTTGTCATTTACCCTTGCCATTTAAATCAAAATCTCTTTTCGATTATTTTTTGTTTTTGTTTGAGGGCAGGTAAGGCACAATCAGATGTTTTGTGCCTACATGTTTATTTAATGCAGGTCATAGCAAGTCTCTCTTAGTTAACCAAGGCTTCTATTCATCAAAACATTACTATAAATTCAGTGTGGTTACAGAAACAATATGAATAACTAGCTTAAATACATTTGTACGTTATGCCTCAGACATTAATTTACTTTAAATATATGGAATTTTTATGGTGGTGAATATGTATGTGTGTATATGTATATATTTATAAATAGTAAAGAGATTTTAATTATATATTAATAGGGGTTCAAATAGAATTAAAGCAAAATATTAAGCATGAGGACTTTTATAAGACTGAGAAATATATTTCTTTTTCTATTTCATCAGTTGATTTTTATTGTTGTTATTTGTCCTAGACTAAAATGGTTACTTGATAAATCCTCAAAATCAAATTAATATGACAAGACAGATTATTAATTTCCAGATTATATATTTTATATTTGATCTAAAACTTTTTTTTTTAATTTTGGGGATTTTTATTAATTTTCACAGCCGGCCAATGTGCATTTTTTGTTCATTTATTAGTTCATCTGTTTTCTTATAAGAATCAATACCAAAAATACTAGCATAATGTGAGGCCATTCTTTTTTTTTCAGTCAGTGGACACTCACAGAAAGCTAAAGAAAAGGAAGGGTATCCAGAAAGAGGAATACTCTTCTCTCTGAGACAAAGGACAAATTTCTGAAAATCATTATTTCAGCAGACATGCTTCTTTTTTCTCTAATTTAATAGCAGGTGTGGGTGTTTATCTTCAACCCCCTTAGGTTCATAGTTGGAATGGACTCCTGAAACAAAAGATAAACAAGAGAAAAACAAATAGAAGTTTATTAACATTCATATTTCATATGTACATGGAAGACACCCAGAAAATTAGTAGTTCTCAAAAAGCTGGCTTTGAATTCCAGCTTATAGGGCATCTTCAGTGAAGAACAGTAAATTATTAGAGAAATGACAAGACAAAGGAAAAGGCTTTGAGTCTTTAGGGGAGGCAACTTGGGGGAAGGCAAACAAATAGCAGATAAAGGCTAGTTAGTAAAGCTCTCTCATGCAGCTTCCTCTGGTGCCATCTCCATGGTGATAAAGGTCTAAAGTTGTCATCAGTGGTTAACTCTTGTTCTCCCTAGCAGAAGGGTATCAGGATTCCTTTTGTCTTTGTATATCTGTTCTCCTGCTTTTAGGCAAATAGAGGATGGACAGAGAGCTTTCCTGTATCTGCTTCCTCTCAACTGTCTTCAGCTCAACAGTCCTTCATATTTGGGTGGCATATTCTGGTCTCCCACACAGGCAGTAGCAATTTCAGAAAACATAAATAGACCTAGAATCTCTGATTTCTTTCTAATTTCTTATTGTTCATTGCACTAAACCTGAATGTTTTCTCTGTGAGTCTAACAAAACAGCTTTCAAAAAAGATTGTTGTAAATATGTAATCAGAGCTTCCTCATAAGCAAGGGAAACAAAGGAACTGAATTTAATGGACACTGAATCCAACTTGACTGTCAAGCACAAATGTCAGAAGTTTATTTGAAGGGAAATTGCACAGTGCAGAAGTGTTTTTATCATCTGACTAAATGGACAAGTAAAAGATTAGCAGCCCTTTGGGACTGATTGAGAAATTTTATTTGTGCTTGAGTTTGGGGATTTATTTTACTCCAAGTAATAGATTTGTTAATTAGCCTTATTTAATCATTCCACCTTGTAAATATATCTCAAAACACCACATTGCCCCCCATAAATATATACAATTATTATTTGTCAATTAAAAATAAAACTAAAAAAAGAAAAAATATCCTAGTTATAAAACTGTTTGGGGAAATATTAAACTAAAAATGCTTATAATACGGCTACCTTGATGAATTACATTGGCAGTCTACCAAACAGAAATTTCAAGGACCAGGTGGTTACAACAGATAAAAAGAAACGGAATTTTTTCCTCTCTTTAGCAAAGAAAATAAGGTGTCTGAAGGGGGAATACTTATATTTCATAAATAATATTTCACTTGCAACAAGATTAATTTATTAGTGGTAAAGATAAATTTTAATTGTAAAACAAGATACCTGAACTGGTAAATTAAAAGGAATCTCCTGAATTTTGCATATAGTGTTTAAAACACAATCAGTTCCTCTGTAGCTATTGTAACACAAAAATAGATTCCCTGGAGGAACGAACATAGTAAATGACAAATTTTTTTTTGATATGAGAAAAAACTTTCTTCTACAAATTATAATCAAAATATTTATGGAAGCAATTCCTTGGATCTCTATGCTCACCCAAATAAAAAATTATTACAAAGGAGAACCTGGTGACCAAATTGTTCAGATTCTGAAAGTTTATCATTTGGGACAATCAGATATCTGAGAGAATATTTTTTAATAAATTCAAAAACAATAACCATAATTGTTATCATCAAATCTGAAATGACGCTGAAAATTGGAACCTGTCATCTTCCTCGTATCTGCCATACAGAGAAAGGGCGTTCCCGCTGCTCTCTGTCTCAGGAGACTGAGAACCACTAAATGACAATGACAGCCCAAGCTCCCCGTGTCAGGTGTCAGGGGTATGCAGCAAACGATGTGCATGGGAAGCGCCCTCTGCATGCTCCACCGGCACGTCCCAGCCATGTATTTCTTTACCATCCTGCCTGCGCAGTTAGGATCGAGGCCACTTTATAAAAAGATTCAGTTATGGGCTGAGACAGAGTGAGCAGTGGATGCGGAACAGAAGGCCAGCGGCGGGCGAAGAAAACTAGTTCCCTCCGCTGAGAAAGCTTCGCTAAAACTTTGTATTGCTGGAGCCGCGCTGCTTGGCTAGGGGAGAAGGGAATCCGTCACAGCGGGAAATCCCGGCAACCTTTTGATAAGCACTTGTCTCTTCTCACAGTTTTGGACCAGAGGGCCATTGGTCCTGGGGCTGTGGGGTGATTTGGATTTGTCTGTCTTTTCACTGCATAGGAGGAAGATAGGCTGCCACTCCTGGGAACCCCACCTGGAATGGGGCCCAGTTGGCTGTGGGCATATTGCAGCCTGTTCATGGCTGAACCTTTTGTCCAGTCTCCCTCCTCCTTTTGTTCTGCCCTCCTTTTTCTCCCTTCTGCCTTCCCTCCCTCTTTCTCTTCCTTCTGTAAGGTAAAATGATCTAGCCTTCAACTTCTCAGTAAACCAAGAACACACTTTCTTTGTTTAAAGAAAAGGGAGGAGGCAGTTGGTTCCCCACCTCCCCTCCTTAGAACGTCTTCCTGAAAACATAAGAGGCCCAGTGAAAGCCCCATCCTTTCGGGTTTCAACATAGGATCCAGGGCCTTCTGCCTATGGGAACGACGGACCTGTACCTTTGAGATTAACGTAGGAGTCTTTCACGAGAAATACAGAAGACAACCACAAAACGGGTCCTCTTATCTCTCAGGGAGATGGAAGCTTTGTTTCTCTTCTACTTGACTGTATAAATTTACATCAAATTCTGTCCAGATTTTGTAGTCTCTGTCACGCTGCCTTGCATGCATCTAAATCTGATACTACTTTATATCAAATTGTGTTCTTTCTCTCTTCTGTATTGACATAGAGATTGCTTTATTTGCCCAATTCTACCTTCATTTTTCATTTCCTTCCTTCCTTCCCCCTTCCTTTCTTCTTACCAGTTTTCTTTCTTTCCACAAATATTTGCTAAGTGCAGATAGCACTATAGTAAGTACAAGAAGACTTAGAGCATGGTAACCTAAACTAAAAGGTAAAAACAAAATAGTCTCTTTTTTTCAGTATCCTTAACCTCTGCTTCAAGAGTTTATTTTTATTTTTTTAAGATTTTAAAATACAGGTTTTATTTTTCTTTGTACATTAGGTATCATTTTAGTTATCTTTTAATTATTTTTTCTTACCATGACCACTCATTTACTGTTTATCCAGGAGAATGTTATTTTATGCCTGCATCATTTTTAGTATTGGTTGCAAGATTTCTGAAAAAATATTTGCAACTCCATTGTTTTCACATGACTCATGGTGCATTGCTCAATATAACTGGTGCACGAGGCTTGTAAGTACCTGTGCTTGAAAGGGGAGGGTTTAATGCTGTCTAAGAAGCTGAATCTTTTACTGCCATTAATCAAGTGATAAGTCTATATACTTCTGTTGAATGAAAGTTTTCCTAACTCTTCTATCTTTTTTTAAAATTTTAACCAAGGCTTATTTTCTAAAAGTGGCATAATAGAAATATATTAATATTTAAGTATTTATAGCTTATTATGAAAATTAGAATATTCATTGCAGTCTAGTCATGTTTGAGGTTCACCAACTTGCTTGAAATATATACTCACAAAACTTGCAACACATATATTCACATAAATATAGATAGACATACACATACATATAAATATATATATACATATAAATAAATATATATGTACATATAAATATATATGTGTGTGTTTGTATTTTATATACAAACCAAGATGGCCTTAATTTTCCCCTCAGCTTTATTAAACTTTGGAAATGTTTATTCTCAGGTTTATTCCTGACTACAGAACCCTAACCTCCCTTGTGCTAGAGCATTCACTTTAGAAAACTGTAATTATAAATTCTTTCTCTGCCACTTTGAGAAGTAAATCTTCTCCCAGCCTCTTGCCCACTTTTCAACCCGGGAATATCTGTCTCAAGGAGCTTGGCACAATATTTTGAAATATAGTCATCAAGAAAAATAGGTCACCTGCCCTTACCTCCAAGTCTCTGCAGAGTAGGGTAGATGCTTAACTTCAATAAGCCCCAATTAGCAAACACAGATGGCCTAATCACATCCAGCAGCTTCTCCACTAAAGTCCTCCAGTTCTTTTTCACTAGCTGACCCCAGTGCTTAAAACTGTCCTACCTTTTGTTTCCATGTAGTTGATATACTATAGATAGTTAGATAAAGACAAATATTACATATTTTATGCATATATACAGTCATGCACCTTATAATAATGTTTTAACAACAGACTATATATACAACAGCAATGCCATAAGATTATAATGCCGAATTTTTACTGTACCTTTTCTACATTTAGATATGTTTAGATATACAAATATTCATCATTGTGTTACAGTTGCTGCCTATTCAGTACCAAAGCATGCTGTACAGTTTTATAGCCTAGGAGCAACAGGCTATACCATATAACCTAGGTGTGCAGTAGGCTGTACCATCTAGGTTTGTGGAAGTATACTCTATGATGTTTGCACAATGGGAAAATCTCTTAATGATGTATTTCTCAGAACATATCTCTGTCATTAAGTAACACGACTGCATATAGATAGATATATATATATATACACACACACATGTACACACACACATACACACCACACATACATAAACAAAGTCTAAATTTAATAACACCAGAACTAAGTACTCTGGTGGAAGTAGATGTAGAATTCTATTCCAGAAGTAACACTGTTACCCTATTCTCCACTCTCCACTGGTCCCTTCCTGGCTCAACACATGAAAACACACACACACACACACACACACACACACACGCACGCAGACACACACACACACAAACTGACACAGCACACATGGAGCAGATCTAGTCTCTGCAGCTTTGCAGTAGTTCCCTAGGAGCCCTTTCTGTCTTCTGTGAGCGAAGAGAAGCTACTCCTATCTAGACAAGGGCGGTGAGGACAAAAAGAAAGAGGAGACAACACTGCTAATTGATTAACTGGCTTTCACTTTTCACTATAGCAAAAGCCGTGACTGTAAACATGCTTTCCTCTCAGTCCTCTCTCCCTCTTATTAGCTTCTGTCTTCCTCAGACCCTCCCAGGCTGATGGGATAGTGATGGCATCTGCAGGCTCAGCCTTTTCCTAGCTCCTGGGCAGATTCTTGCTGAATTATATTTTGATCAGGATTCTCAGCACCTCACACATGGAATGAACTTGTTGTCAATAGGCCCAATAAATGTTGTTCTCGAAATGAGCACAGAAGGCTTGTATGGTCTCTGTGCTTCAGTATTTTCTGTCCCCTTCATTACATGTTGAACTATTTTGACAAACTTGATTCCTGCTCTGATCTCCTTCCTAGAATCCTTGTTTCCTAAAGGAACTAGAGCTGTGCACAGAACCTGACCTCTTACAGCTGCGTTACTGGGAACCTATTGTGAATGAATTGGTTAGCCAGACCATTACTCAATGTGTGACAAGGAATTGTCCCTCTCTGAACTTCTCTTGTACTTACATCTGTTATGTCGGTCTGTTTCTCCACCCTCACACTCCACATTTGTATCTGCTTCATTAGTATTTACAATGACTTTCTGATATAGTTCACTGTCATACCTGCTTCATAAGAATTTATAATAACTTTCTGATACATTTCATTGGAACCACACTCCCATACCCACCCCACCAAAAAAAACTCACTAAAGTTGGGTTACTTCCATGGCTATTTTTATGCCCTAGATATTCCCTCTTACTCATGTTGCTGATAATACATCTTGCTTGAGGTACGACACAAAAATATAAAGAGAATAAAAAGACATTGATGAAAATATATATTACATATTGAGAGCCTGTTAATTAGTGGAAGTCAATATACATTTTCTCTAACATAAAGCAACCATTCAACTTCAGTGTTATTATTCACATTTCATGGGTTGGTAATCTAAGCCTAAGATTCATAAGAAACTTGATCAGTGAAGGAGCCGCAGGCAGTAAATACAGTAGTTGAAATTCAGACACAAGACTACTTTGTGCAAAGATCTTAAGATATTTCTTTTGTGTCACAATATTCAGATGTTCATTGCTAAGAATTAGCACAGTGGTGGCAGAAGAAAAAAACTCAACCCTAAAAGTGGCAAGTATAATTTTAAAAAAGGCAAAACATTAGGAATCTAATGCCTTGTAAATTAGTTGTGTGAACTTAAACCATTTAGCTATTTTGGACTGGCAATTTCCTTATCAATTGAATAAGTAAATGGAACAGTCAATGATTTTATAGATCCTTTATACATAAAAAAATTATATGTTCTTTCTGAATGCTAATTGTACTCTAAGATGCTTCTTGGAAACATGCATTAGAAAAGAATATTTACTGAACTCCTGGAGATAGATAACCCAGTCTGTGTAAGAACAAAGTTAGGAAACTTGTGAGAATAATCTTTCCATGTGACCTAACAAAAAAAAACCCTTTAAGGATTGAGCCAGGACTCTCAAGAGCAGCTGCTTCCCCTCTGTTGGCATGTCCACCACACTGAGGCTCTTCCACAGAGAGTGGGGTCCACACCTTTCCTCTTAAAGAGCTGCAGCAGATCAACGGGTGCTCAGACTCTGATCTCCCTGCTTGCCAGCCCTCCCTGGTGCTGCCCATCTGGCTGCTCCAGCAGAGCGCTGCCTACCATGAGCAGAGGAACACTAAGGCTGCTTGAGCACTCCAGGGGCAACTTGGGACCAGCATGCTTCTCCCTGGCAAGGTCAGGCATTGAACTTGGGGGATCAGGGAATAGGCATGCAGGCTGAATCCAATACCCCCAGGGCATGATTGAGTTGCTTAGGGATATGGAGGGGAGATTTGTGAACTAATCTTAGGAGGCAAGGGAACCCACGTGGACAGAACCAAAAGAACAGTGCAGTGTGGGTCCCAGTTGCAACACACTTACAGGGCACCCCTCTCCCCACAGGAAAGTTGCACTTCAGTACTAGGTGGCATTCTAGACAGGAAAGCCCCCAGCCTACAGTGATATTGCTGAAGAGCTAAGCTAGTCTAGGCTTCTTCTTGTGAGTAGACACTGGAAGGAGACCTGTGGGGCAGAGGAGGAGAGAGAAGAGGAAAACCCACTCCAAACAGCCAGTCTGTGCATCCCAGATGGCCCCCTCTCCATGAGCAGACTTTCTGGCTTGGTGGGACCACATCAGCCCCTCCCTGATTGCTATCCCTTGCAGACTGGGAGCTGACCCTCAAACCCTGCCAAGACAGCTCTTGTGCCTGCTTTGAGGAGCCTGAAGGCAGACATTCCTGATCAGCGCCACCTCCACTCATCCACTCATCTCTCCGCTCCTCCTCTCATCTCTGCTGGGGAGGAGAATAAAGAGTCCTCTGGAAGCTCCAGGGACCTGCCCACCACCTGGGGCATTCAAGTGCTTCTCCTGATGGACTAGAGCCAATCACAGGTCCCAAAAAACAACACTGTGGCCAGCTTTTTTCTGTAAGTGCCACCTATGGTAGGGAAAACAACTTGTACAGCCCATTACAGCATTTACTAAATCATATAGGGTGTGGCTGGCTCTTACCCACAAACAACACCTATTATCTCAGAGATTAAACTGGGCATCCAAGTATAATTCACACTGTTAAGAATACCACAGGGCTGGAGAAAGAGAAAGAATTTCAAAGACTTCCATCTTCTCTTGTCAACAAGAGGCATGCACATAGTACACCACCAGTACAGCCTAAAAATAACTAGCGACTGAGAAAATCACCACACTAGGAATGTCTATAATCAAGGTATTCATCCAGACCCTAGACCCCCATCAAAATACCCACAAACAAAGCCAAAGGTCTTTAACCAATATATACTACAGACTCACCATTTAGAGTGGGGGGGGAGGAACTCCATCTAAACAAATAGGAATCCAAGAACAAGAAGTGACAGCTGCTCCAGATGAGAAGAAATTGGCACAAGAACACTGTAAGTATGAAAAATCAGAGTGAAAAGACACCCCTAAAGAAGCACACCAGCTCTCTAGCAATGTATCCTAGCCAAAAAGAAAATACTCACATGACAGATAAAGAATTTCAAATATGGTTTGTAAGGAAGATAAATGAAATCCAAGAGAAAATGGAAAATAAACTCACAGAAACCAGAAAATTCAGGAAATGAAGAAAAAATGTACTAAAGAGATAGACATATTTAAAAAAAAAATAGAACTTCTGGAAATGAAAAATTCACATAAAGGAAATGCAAAATGCAGTGGAAAGTTTTATGGACCAAACAGAAGAATTTCAGAGATTGAAGCCAACTCTTTTGAATTAATGCAGTCAGTCAAAAATAAAGAACAAAAAAACAGGAGGAATGAACAAAGCCTATGAGAAATGTGGGATTATGTAAAATGGCCAAATATAAGAATCATAGGCATCACTAAGAGTGAATAAGAAAATGCAGAAGACCTGGAGAAATTATTTGAGGGAATAATTGAAGAAAACTTCCCTGGTCTTCCTAGAGATTTAGACATCCAGATTCAAGAAGCTCAACGAACACCTGAGAGATTCATTGTAGGAAATGGTTCACCACGGCATAAAATCATCAGACTGGCCAAAGTCAACATGAAGGAAGAACTCCTACAAGTCATGAGGTGAAAACATCAAGTAACTTACAAAGGAAAACCCATCAGACTAACAGCAGACTTCTCAAGAGAAACCTGGAAGCCAGAAAGGAATGGGGTCCTATCTTTATTCTCCTTAAACATAATTGCCAAACAAGAATTTTGTATCCTGAAAAACTAAGTTTCATAAATGAAGGAGAAATAAAGTCTTTTCCAGACAAGGAAACACTAATGCAATTTGTCACTACCAGACTCACCCTACAGGAAATCCTCAAAAATGCTTTATGCATGCAATAGCACAATAGACACCAACCAGTATAAAAACACCCAAAAGTTATAGCCTACAGCTCTTATAAAACAATATCACAAGAAAAACAAAATAACAATGTGTCATCTAACTTATTGAACAGAACAGCATCACACATATTAATACTAAAACTCAGTGTGAACAGTCTGAATGCTCCTCTTAAAAAACACAGACTGGCTGAGTGGATTAAAAAACACAACCCAAATATTTAATGTCTTCAGGAAACACATCTAACTCACAAGGACTCACACAGACTCAAGGTGAAGGGATGCAAAAAGACATTCCATGCAAATGGAAACCAGGTATAGCCATTCTCATATCAGGTAAAATGGACTTTAAATTAAAAATGGTAAAAAGAAGGACAAAGATGGTCATTATATAATGGTAAAGAGAGCAATTCAATAATAATATATAACAATCCTAAATATATACACACCTAACACAGAGCTCCCAATTTCATAAAGCAAATTCTTCTAGATCTAAACAAAGAAATAAACAGTCACATCTTAATAGTTGGATGCCTCAACACTCCACTGACAGAACTGGATGGATCATTGAAGCAGAAAATGAATAAAGAAGCATTGGACTTAAATAGGATTCTAGAACAAGGAGTCATAACAGACACTTACAGAACATTCTACTCTAGAACTACTGAATATACATTTTTCTCATCAGTCAGCATGTTGGACATTTTCCAAGATTGATCATATCTTAGGCCACAAAACAAGTCTCAGCAAATTAAAAAAAAATCAAAATAATACCATGTATATTCTCAGATCACAGTGGAATAAAACTAGAAATCAATTCCAACAGAAACACTCAAATCTATACAAAGTCATGGAAATTAAACAATCTGATGCTTAGTGATCCTTGGGTCAATGAAGAAATTAAGAGGGAAATTAAAAGATTCCTGAAGCTGAATGACAAAGGGTACACAGCTTTCAAAATATATAGGATAAAGTGAAAGTAGCCCTTTCAGCAGGGAAAAGTTTAAATGCCTACATGAAATAGACAGAAACATCACAAATTAACAACATAATGTCACATTTCAAGGAACTAGAAACAGAGGAACAAACCAAACCCTAAGCCAGCAGAAGAAAAGAAATAACAAAAGTAAGAGCAGAACTAAACAAAATGGAAATCAAAAAAAACAATACAAAGGATCAATGAAATAAGAAGTTGGCTTTCTCAAAAGATAAAGAATTTCAATAGGCCACTAGCCAGATTAACTAGAAATAGAAGAGAAAGGACTCAAATAATATTAATGAAAAATGATAAAGGAGATATTACAACTGATACCACAGAAATACAAAATATCATTTGTGAATACTACAAAAACCTCTATACAAACAAACTAGAAAACACAGAGGAAATGGATAAATTTGAGGGAGGATAAAACCCCCCAGCCTGAATAAGGAAGACATAGAAACTCTGAACAGACCAATAATGAGTAGCAAGATTATAGCAGTAATAAAAAAATCTCCTGACAAAAAAAAAAAAATGCCCCAATCCAGATGAATTAATGGCCAAATTTTACCAGACCTACAAAGAAGAACCTATCTTACAGAAACTATTCCATAACATCCAGAAGGAGGGAATCCTTAACTCATACTATGAAGCCAGTGTCACCCTGATACCAAAGCCAGGAAAGGGCACAACGGATAAAGAAAACTACAGACCAATATCCCTTATGAACATAGATGCAAAAATCCTCAACAAAATACTAGCAAACTAAATTCAACAACACATCAAAAAGATAATTCACCATAATCAAGTGAGTTTTGTTCCAGGAATGCAAGGATGTTTTAACATATGCAAATCAATAAATGAGATTCACCATATAAACAGAAACAAAAAGAAAAACACAGGATCATCTCAACAGATGCATAAAAAACATTCAGTAAAATCCAACACACTTTCATGATAAAAACCCTCAACAAAGTAGGCCTAAAAGGAACATACCTCAAAATTATAAAAGCCATATATGACAAACCCATAGCCAACATCATACTGAATGGGCAATAGTTAAAGCATTCCCCCTGAGAACTGGAACAAGACAAGGATTCCCACTATCATCACTTCTATTCAACATAGTATTAGAATCTCTACCCAGAGCAATTGAACAAGAGAAGGAAATAAAGGGCATCAAAGTCAAGAAAGAGGAGACAATATAATCTTGTATCTAGAAAATACCTAAAGACTCCTAGAATTGACAAATTAATTCAGCAAAGTCTCAGGTTACAAAATCAATGTACACAAATCAGTAGCATGTCTATATATTAACAACAGTCAAATGGAGAGTCAAATCAAGGACTCATTATCATTCACAATAACTACAAAGAAAACAAAATACCTAGGATTATACTTAACAAAGGAGGTTAAAGACCTCTACAAGGAGAACTACGAAACACTGATGAAAGAAATCTCAGATGACACAAACAAATAGAAAAATATCCACTGTCCATGGATTGGTAGAGTCAACATTGTTAAAATGTCCATACTGACCAAAGTGATTTACAGATTCAATGCAATCCCCATCAAACTATCAGTGCCAAATTTCACAAATCTATAAAAAATAATTCTGAGCTTTATTTGGAACCAAAAAGGAGCCCAAATAGCCAAAGCAATTTTAAGCAAAAGAATAAATCCGGCTTCCAGTGAGTTCCAGATTAACGTGGGTGGAAAAAAAAAAGAACATATCTGGAAGCATCACATTACCTGACTTCGAATTATACTACAAGGCTATAGTAACCAAAACAGCATGATACTGGTATAAAAGTAGAGACTTAGACCAATGGAACATAATAGAGAACTCAGAAATAAAATCATCTACCTACAGCCAACTGATCTTTGACAAAGGAGACAACAACATACATTAGGAAAAGGAAGCCTCATTCAATAAAGAGTGCTGGAAAAACTGATAGCAACATGCAGAAGGATGAAACAGGATCCTGATCTCTCACCATATATAAAAATTAATTCAAGATTAATTCTTTAATCAAAGACTTAAATGTAATCCATGAAACCATAAAAACTCTAGAAAAAATATGTAGGAAAAACTCTTTTAGACATTAACTTAAGCAAATAATTTAAAACTAAGACCCCAAAGGCAAATATAGCTATTAGAAAACAAATAAATAGGACTTAATTCAATTAAAAAGCTTCTGCATAGCAAAGGAAATAATCAACAAAGCAAATAGACAACATACAGAATGGGAGGAAATATTCCAAACTGTACATCTGATAAGTATTAATATCCAGAATCTACAAAGAACTCAAACAAATTAGCAAGAAAAAAAATATACAACTTGATCAAAAAGTGGACAAATGACATGAACAGAAGCTTTTCAAAAGAAGATAGACAAATGGCCAGCAAACATATGAAAAAATGCTCAACATCACTAATCATCTGGGAAGTGCAAATTAAAACCACAATGAGATATCACTTTATACCTGCCAGAATGGCAATTATTTAAAAGTCAAAAAACAATAGATGCTGGCATGGATGCAGAGAGAAAGGAATGCTTATACACTGTTGGTGGGATTTCAAATTAGTAAAACCTCTATGGAAAACAGTGTGGAGATTCCTCAAAGAAATAAATGTAGACCTACCATTGGATCCAGCAATCCCACTGCTGGGTGTCTACCCAAAGGAAATAAAGTCATTTTATCATAAAGACACCTGCACTCGAATGTTTATCACAGCACAATTCACAATTACAAAGATGTGGAATCAACCTAAGTGCCCATCAATTCCTGAGCGTAAAGAGTGTATGTATTCCATGAAGTACTACTCAGCTATAAAAAAAGAATGAAATAACGTCATTTGCAACAATGTGGACCATCATCCTAAGTGAAGTATCTCAGGAATGGAATACCAAATGTTCTCACTAATAAATGGGAGCTAATAGATGGGTACCCATGGGCACAAAATGATATAAAACACATGAAAAGCCAAGAAGAGGGGAGGGTAGGAGGGTGATCAGGGGATAAACACTTACCTGTTAGGTACAATGAACAATTTTTCTGGTGATAGGCACACCAAATGCCCTGACTTAAGCATTGTACAAGATATTCATGTAACAAAAATGCTTGTATCCCCTTAACTAATATTTTGAAATTAAAAAAAAATAAAAAAGGAAAAAAGCCTTCAAGTCCTTAAGCCTCTCTCAACACTTCCATGTAATGGAGATAAATATAATAAGTGTTACTGCAAATTTTGTATCATAGAGGTTGCCTCTCTTTTCTTCCTGCCACATACTTTGAGTGTCTAGGTATGAATTGATAAGTTCCTTTTCTTGCTCTTCAGTCAAGCTGATGTATACTAAAGGGAGAAAAATCCATAAATCCCAGCATCTAGCTCTTGATTTGCCTTCCATCTGCCTTGCTAATAGCTTTCAGGTTGAAGAGGGTTTTGTGTTCCTATTGCCCGGGGCTATGAGAAGCCATTAAGAGTGTCAAAGATGGTAAGAAATGGAGGAAGGGTATAGAATCAGTGTAAGTCTGGGAAACAAAGCAGAAACTAATTCAGCTTACAAATATTAGGAAATCTGTTTACAAACTTGATCTTCTATGGATAGCAGAAAATGAAAGAAAATCAGCCAAAAGTGGTAGGCTATCACACTCAATCATATGTTCCAATAATAATGCCAGAACCACTCTTCTGCTGCCCATTCCAATTCAACTAATGCTTACAGATGCCAGCAGAACACACAGGATTTGTAGATGCCAGTAAGACTTAGGTTAAAAAAAAATTCAAATATGCTTGTTATCATGATCCCCAAATAAAATTGCAGAATTCTTTGGCTCCATTGCAAAATCAGGAGAGACTTTTTCTTTTATCATCACTAATTATCTTTCCTTTTATCTTTACTAAACTGAATTTACCTCCACCTATGAACTGAAATATTCATGTGGTTAGTAATTATCCTATAACCTTCTACAAGCCGATCAAAAGCATTCTAAGAAAGAGAGACTGGCTCTCTAACCATTCCAAGTAGTTGTTCTGTTTCAAAGATATATGTATACGTATATGTAAGGAACAGAGAAAAATAGAATGTGAGAGAGAGAGAGAGAATGCTTGCACAAGCCAATTAAAATATGGTATGCAGCCTAGTGGTGTGAATGTTATGTAAAAATGTATTCTTATCTTGGTATGAAAGAGATGGTACAACAATCACAAGTTTGAAATTCTCACTAAACCAATTTATATGGCCTTTGACAAGAAGTAATTAATTTATAAGGAAAATTAATAATCTTTTCAGTTGCAGGGTTTAGGAGTGAGTCTTGTTGCCAAGACTCTTGGTTGCCAACCGTCTCTTTCAAATTGCAGTTATGAATTTTTAGCTGAACTTCAGCAAATCTAAAGCTGATTCTATTGACAATCTTTAGGATGCCCTTGAACTCTGGGTTTGGAATTTTAATGAAATCAGACATTCTGTTTTGACACACTTTTTATAAAGCATATTTTGTAGTCTTAATAGAAAAAAAAACTACTGCAACTCAATCTGCGCAGATGATATTAGAGGAAATAACAAAATCTGTATAAATCCTTAAGTTTAAAAGTGCAATCCTATTTTTAAAAAATGCAGAGATGCCAGCACATTATAAGGAACTAATGTAATAGGAGTTTAAAATGAATAGAAATTTTTCAAAAGAAAATATAAGAATGGCTATCAAACACATGAAAAAATGTTCAACATCTCTAATCATCAGGAAAATGCAAATCAAAACTACAATGAGATATCACTTAACTCCAGTGAGAATGGCCTTTATCAAAAAGTCCCAAATCAATACATGTTGGCGTGGATGCGGAAAGACAGGAACACTCATACACTGCTGGTGGGACTGTAAACTAGTACAACCCCTGTGGAAAGCAATATGGAGATTCCTTAAACAGATTCAAGTAGACCTTCCATTCGATCCAGCAATCCCATTACTGGGCATCTACCCAGCAGAACAAAAGTCATTCTATAATAAAGATACTTGCACCCGAATGTTTATAGCAGCACAATTCACAATCGCTAAGAGGTGGAAACAACCCAAATGTCCATCAATTCATGAATGGATTAGTAAAATGTGGTATCTTTATACCATGGAGTATTACTCAGCTATAAGAAACAATGATGATACATCTCTTTGGTTCTC
>CM052439.1:98745881-98813684 GCA_028533085.1 Varecia variegata | reverse complement strand
CCCAAGAATGGAAAAATAAGCACCACATGTACTCACCAGAAAATTGGTTTCCCTGATCAACACCTGGGTGCACATTTGGGAATGATACCAATTGGGTGTCGGACAGAGGTGGGGGGAGGAGATGGGTGTATATCTACATGATGAGAGCGAAGCGAACTGTCAGTGGAATGGACATGCTTGAAGATCTGACTTGGGATGTTGGGGGTGGGGGAGAGGACGGGTGTTTACCTACCTGATGAGTGCGATGTGCACTGTCGGGGGAATGGACACCCTTGAAGCTCAGACTCGGGGGGTTGGGAGGGGCATGGGCAATATACTTAACCAGAACTGTTGTACCCCCCCATAATAAGCTATAATAAATAAACAAAATAAAATAAAATAAAATGATAGTCTTCCTACTTTGGCTTTGACTGAGGCTCCAAAGGCTGAGAACTAGAGAGTAGGTGCCAAGTACACATACACCTTACAGTGAGATGTTAGTCCGTCTGTACAAGAGCATGAGGAATATTGCTTGGATCCTATAGGGTCAGCCATCTCATAAATATAAACAGGTAAAGACTGAATAGTCACAGAAAGAATTTCCTTGGAAAGGCTTGTCAGTGAGATAGTACCACTCAATGAGGGCAGGGAAGAATGCTTCTTCCTACAGTAATCCAAATAAAGGGAGCTTCTCAGGGTCAGTACATGCACGGTGAGGCTGGCTTACTGTCAGTGGGCATCAAGTCCATCAGCCCATCTATCTAGAGGATCACTGGGACGTGACTAGTAAGTTTCAGAAGATAAAATGATTGCCTTCCAAAAATAGTCACTTGTAATTTTTTTACAGATGTGAGAACTTTACCATTTTGTCAAACCTTTTTTAGAATAAAAATGTACCTCATTTATAAAATTTTCCTCAGAAATGTTATCAATTCTATTTATGATTTTAATTGAAAACTTAAAATGACAACAGTATTACTGAAAATATTTTCAGAATAGAAAATCTCCCATAATTTCTCTACTTTAACACTCATTCATTTAAAAAATTTTCTATCAAAAACATTCTTTATTTTTATTATAATTGCTTTGTTTTGTCTACAGGTATCCATAGACTTACTGAGTACAACTTGAGTGTACATATCTATTTTCTACAGTATATTTTAGTCTAACCTGATTCCAAAAAACATTGTCAATTGTTTTGTTGAACTATTTTCATTAGTTTACCTTAATATTATTCCTGTATTCATGAGTCAGGGACCCATTATTCAAATAAATTCTCTCAAAAATTAGATTTATATATGTTTATATAAGGAGAATAGTTATATAAGAATAATTCATGCATATTTGTATAAAGATATTGTTTAGAAAACAGCTTACTTCTAGGTAAATCTGC
The DNA here is from genome assembly GCA_028533085.1 of Varecia variegata. NCBI lineage: Eukaryota > Metazoa > Chordata > Mammalia > Primates > Lemuridae > Varecia > Varecia variegata. Next base: position 98,812,312 of record CM052439.1, on the reverse strand, counting down.
TATTATAGAGAAATATATACTGTATGCATGTATATTTTATATGTATGTATATAGAGAATGATTTTGTAGATATAAACATACACATATATAACCTATAATCATAGTTATTTTATGTGGTAATAGTGGTCAATGACAGAATATACAAAAATATTTCTTTTTGCATTGTATAAGAAAAAAATCTACTTCCTTAGCACTATAGTTCAGAAAGTTTGATGAAATAGCACTTATATAAATTGATTTGAAAAGACAAGATGAATTTGTTTCTTTGGCATGTTGCAAATCATCATTCTTGAACTGCTACCAACAATTATGCCCTCTGACACTGGCTGCTTTGGCATACAAATTGAATTTGGTGACATTGAATGTAACTCAATCAAGGAATAAAACAGTCTTTGTGTTTTACTGTGAGCATAAAATCATCATTATTCATTTAAATTGTCTCTATGTTCATGGAAAAGGCCACTCTGATACCTTATTCTAACCATAAAATTATCTATCATTTCATATTATTTCCCATTTATCCTGTTAAATTATGAAGATTCATTTCTAACACAGGAGGAGAAAGGTTAACAGATGGCTAATAAATAGGAAATCCGGTTCCAATTTGTTTAAATATATACAGTGCTCAAAAACTAATTCTCATAAGACATTGGAACAAGCAAGAAATTTAATCCCTATTTGATTTCATATCAGGTAAATTGCCTTCAGTTGAAAGTATTAGAAAATAAGTCATTTAGTGGCTCAGGTAACTGAAAAATTGAAGATGTAGTTGCCCAATAAAGTTAATAAATTCCCAATTCTGTTCTGACTCTCCATGCTTTTCCACAGTATAAATTTTAGCTAAACCTGTACAACCTGGTGTTCTCAGATTAGTTGTCAGCTTCAACCAGAATTATATGCCTTTTTTGTGTATAATAATGGGAGTGCAAAAATATGTTATCTTCCTGCAACTACCACATAAAATCTTGGACTTTCTTGGGTTAAACCAACCCAGTTCCCTTGTCAACCTCTGAGTAGTCACTTGGATCAGAAGAATGTGATCCCCTGACTTGGTTATGTGTTCGTGTGGCATCAATCCCACCCTCTTCACATGGTTGAAAACTCTCAGGTGTCCAATTAAGAAAAAAGAAAAAGGTAAACAGATTCCAGGGAAGCAAACAACAATATATTTAAGATAAAATATGTCTCTGAAGCAAATAAGTCTATTTTTTAAGTGTCATTTTTCCCCAGAGGGATTTTCTTCAAAGAAAGGAATAAATTAGTATTTCCTTTCATTATCTACATAATTTAAAGATCATGGAAAGAGGAGATATAATTACTGTTATTCATTCATTCATTCATTCATTTGTTTAACTAATATTTAGCAAAAGCATATTAAGTTCCAGACACTATTATGGCCACTGGAAATACAATAGTGAAAAAAAGTGGACATCTCTGCTCGAAACCAATAATAAGATAATAAACACGATCATTTCAAGAAATTAAAAAAAAATAAATTAAGACTGAGAGAGAGAATGGGAGGGTCACAACTTAGTTATAATGATCAGGAACCACCTCTCTGAGGAGGTAACATGGACTCTGAAGACTGAAGAAGGAGAAAGGTCCAGCTAGTGAGGGATGTTAGGTAAGAACATTCTGCTTGCACAGGATATAGCAGGTGTGGATATACAGAGATAGGAATCAGCTTTGTATATTGAAAAGATAGAAAGAATTCCGATATAGAGCATAGTGAATATAGAGAAGAATGGTGAAAGATGAAGTTAGAGAAAGAAGCCATAGCCCAGTGTTATAAATCATAGCAAATTGTTTGTATTTTATTCTAAAATGGAGACATTCACAAACACACTTATTCTAGCTTCCCAGTATCTGACTACCCTTCATATGAGGGAAGGCTTTTCCCATCCTATGAACCTTGATGGGAAGAAAAGTCTACACCATTCTAGAAACTGAAATCTTTCCAGCTTCCATTGAAGTTATGATAGAGTCACAGGAAATACTAGAAGCTCTTTTAGCTGGTGATAGTGGTTGTAAGGAGACTGAGTTCTTGAGGAAGATCAATGTTGCTGGCAGCACCCAGACTCCTGGGGCATCTGCATCCACAATTGGTATCAAGGCCATGATAATGTCCTCAATGGACCAGTTCTGCAGTGTAACTGTGATGTAGCTCCTGGTTGAGTGGTCTTAAACCTGGTTCTCCAAATTCCCTCCAAAATTCTTCAAATTACCAATATCTTTCTATTAAATGATTTTGTACTTATATTAATAAATTAGTTATTTATTGTTGCATAACAAATCATCTCCAAACTTACCAAGTTAAAACCACAATTAACACTCATTATCTCACATAGTTCTGTTGGTCAGGAATTTGGGAGCAGCTTAACTGAGTAGTTCAGAATTTCTCATGAGATTGTAGTCATAATGTCGGCTAGAGATTTACTCATTTGAAAGCTTGCCAGAGGCTGAAAGATCTACTTCCAAGATGTCTCATTTACATGGCTGTCATCAGGAGGCCTAAGTCTTTTGCTGGCTATGAGCAGGAGGGCTCAGTTCTTTACCACGTAGACCTCTCCATAGGGCTGCTTGAGTGTCCTCATGGCATAGCATTTGGCTTGCTCCAGAGCAAGTTGTCTGAGAAGAACAAAATGAAAACTGTAATGTCTTTGGTGATCTAGCCTCAGAAGTCATATTCCATCATTTCAACAATATTTTATTGGTTACACAGGTCAGATTTATCTAATATGGGAGCAGATTGCACAAGGGCATGCATACTAAAAATGTGGGGATAAGTGAGCACCATCTTGAAGACTGGCTGCTCCAATTAGTAAGAAATGGTTTCTATTACTTGCAAATAATGGTCCTGACTGATTTTTAAAGACATTATGTATTTTTAAGCAGGGGATGGTCTGTTCTGCTTAATGTTTTTAAGACATTATTTAAATTATTATATAGAGAATGGAATATTGAGGCCATAGTGGAAACAGATGATTTTACTGTATTTCAAGTGAGAAATAATGTTATCATGATAGCAGTAAAATGGATAAATCTGTTCTGATTCAAGTAACAGTTGTAAAGAGCAGCCACAGAACTTGCTGATTGGGAAGAGTATTTGAAGGGAATATATAAAGCAAGGATGCCTCCCAAGATTTAGACTCGAACATGAGGTGTATATCAGAGCCATTTAAAAAAGCTGCAGACGAGAGGGAGAGGGACAGGTTTGTTGTGGGAAACTAAGAGTTCTGTTTTAAATATAAACTTGATACATTTATGAGGCATTCAAGTGGAGATATATAGCTTAGATTGCTATATATATAAGTGTGGAGTTCAGAACGAAGTACCAAAGCTAGAGATATAAATTTGCTGTCTTCAGGAAATGGATGATAGTTAAAGCCACTTTCTCCATTAATTTAGTAGACTTTTCACTATAGAATATAACAGTGAATACATGAATGAAATTTTATTACAACTGAAAGCAGTTTTGTCATTTCCATGGGCTTATGTAATTCTTTCTTTAAAAAGAAGTAAAAGAAAAATATGTGTCCTTTAAAAAGAGGATGATACAGGATATCAATAATCTCAGAATATATTTATCAGATTATAAATCTGTTCACCATTGAAGCTTCAATATCCTTAAACCAGACACAAGAATGGATTAAATTTGTTTACTTTTGTTACAAGTCAATTTTGCCTGCTTGAAATCTTGAAAATTATATTGATATATTTCAAAGAATATATAGTTTGGCAGAGGGGAATCTCTTCTTGATATTATAAATGACTTAATAAGGAAGGTAACTCAGCAACTATTTCTATGAATCAGGTCCTAAGACAGCTCTTCCCCAAGAATGTCTCTCTCATCTAAGCAATGACTCTTAATCACTCTCTCTGCCTCTTGCTAGAGGAGAGCAAATAGATGTTGGGTTGTGTTGGGTAATAGATAATTTTTAAGGTATGTCTAAAACATAGTTTATTTTTTGAAGATATTTATTTAGAAATATGTGTGTGGTTGGTAATGTTGTACTGCTAACATCTGTCTCCTATCTTCCTAACTTCCTCACATCTTATTTTCTAAAATGTCACTATATTGATCCATGGTTATTAAAGTGGCACCTGTCTGCCATATAGTTATCTTTTCTTATCTTTTTTTCTTTTTTTTCTTTTTCTTTTCTTTTTTGGAGACAGGGTCTTGCTCTGTCACCAAGCTGGAGTGCAGTGGCGTCATTATAGCTCATTGCAACCTCAAACTCCTGAGTTTGAGTGATACTCCTGCCTCAGCCTCCCAAGTAGCCGGGACTACAGGCATGCACCACCATGCCCAGCTAATTTTTCTATTATTTGTAGAGACAGGGGTCTCATTCTTGATCCAGCTGGTCTCGAACTCCTGGTCTCAAGCCGTCCTTTCAGGGGTCTCATTCTTGATCCGGCTGGTCTCGAACTCCTGGTCTCAAGCTGTCCTCCTATCTCAGCTTTCCAAAGTGCTAGGATTAAAGGCATTAGCCACCATGCCCAGCCTATATACCTTTAAACACCCAATTTGTGTCAAACATGTAACAATACTGACATATTTGATCACCATCGCAACAAGAACTTAAGTAAAAATAAATATTCTGTCAAACCAAGACAATAACACTAGTGATGCATGGTCATTGACTATTGCCACTTGAGATATAATTTTTTCCCAGCTGAAATTTTCATTTCAGTTCTAAAATAGAGAAACTAGTTTGATCAGCATTTTTTTTCAAAAACCTTCCTCCATTGTTTGAGTATATTGATATACTTTTTATTTAATTCAGTATAGATTAGTCAGTGACTTCTCTTCAGCTAAAACTCAAAATGTTTGAAGCTGAATTTGTTATCTTTTCCCAAATCAGCTTACCCTACAGATTATTTTATTCATGTCTGTGTTATTTTTCAATCACCCAGGCTTGAAAATTTGGAATTACTTTTGACACTTCCTCTCTTGCACTCTTAAAACTTAATTAAGAATCAAGTTTTTATGTTAAAAATTATCAAGCATTTATTGTATGTAGTGTGCTTAGAATCCAAAGATGAATAGATCACCCTGCACTTCAGGAACTCACATTGCTTGCATTTATTCCTTCTATATTTCTACTGCTGCTAAACCAATCTTAACTAGCTTTCTTTTCTCCACTTTTTTCACATCCAATTTAGCCTAAACATTGCTGCCAGATTAATCTCAGCAAAAAATGCTTTGTGTATTTTATACTCTTTCTCAAAAATTTGTAATGATTCCACTTTTTCTGAAGAATTATGTTATGTACCCTTACTGGATATTCAAGACACTTGACAATATGTTCCCCATCCTACTTTGAAGCTGTCTGTCCACTCCCCCGAACCCTCTGTTCCAGCTAAACTAGTCTACACACTACTCCCACACAAGCCAAATATACCCATACTATCAAGCTTTCGTTCACACCATTCCTCTTGCCTGGGATATATACTTCCCTCCACCAAACATATCTAAGTAGAATAATGCAAGTTTAAGAATATGCATTATTTAAAGCATTAGCTACTTATCAAATATTAGGTTGGCGCAAAAGTAATTTCAGTTTTGGACTGTGAATTTAAAATCATTATAACTAGGCCCAAACCCATCTTTATTAATCACAATTGGAACCATTACAATCAACACATTTTTGCCAATGAGAAATAAGTTTGTTTATTCCTGTAGTATAAAATTCTGTGCTCTGGGATACAATGAACTCTTGGAAAGCATTTTCTGCATCCTGGTGGCTGTGGAAGCATTTTCCCTGCCAAAAGTTGTCGAGATGCTGGAAGAAGTCGTAGTCAGTAGGCGAGAGGTCAGGTGAATATGTAGGATGAGGCAAAACTTCTTAGCCCAATTCGTTCAACTTTTGAAGCATTGGTTGTGTGGCCTGCGTGGTCAGGCATTGTTGTGGAGAAGAATTGGGCCCTATCTGCTGTCCAGTGCTGGCCACAGGTGCTGCATTTTTCAGAGCATCTCATCGATTTGCTGAGCATACGTCTCAGATGTAATGGTTTCACCGGAATTCAGAAGGCTGTAGTGGATCGACTGGCAACAGACCACCAGTGACCATGACCTTTTTTTGGTGCAAGTTTGGCTTTCTGAAGTGCTTTGGAGCTTCTTCTAGGTCCAACCACTGAGCTGGTTGTTGCCGGTTGTCATATAAAATGCACTTTTTGTTGTATGTCCTACTTCCATGGGAGCCTCTGGCTCATATCTTCAAAAATGGACAAGAAAAGAAAACAGTTTGCCATTCTTTAGTCCTTAAATATCCAATAAAAAGTTGCAAATCCTTGGAGCTAATTGGCCTAAAAAATCTTAATCATAATATAAGATTTTAGCAGACATGTAAAATTCATACAACCTCCATTTTTAAATATTTATAATCTTAGTAACATAAAATATGTTAGCACTCTTTCCTGAATGTTTATTTAACAAATGGTGCCTTTAATTTGCTTTCCTCATTTGCTGCTCTTCTATCACCAGTTATATTGTAATTCCTAAGATTTCACTTTTCTGCTATGCCATGATTTTCATCAAGTTTTAAGATTGTCACTCAATCCAGTAAAGAGTCTTTTCATTATACTTCATCTGATAAATACAAATGGTGCCAACATAATTTTTAAAAATCTCCAATCAGGAAATTGTCTCTGTGTCTTCTATGAAAGGGTTTGATAGAAGTGACCATGTACAATTCACAGCATGACTGAGTATCTGCTACCTTTTAATTGTAAAAAAAAAGACGTGATAAATAGGATTGATAAATCTAAGTTGGTGTAGAGTAGCATTCTGACTATCTACAAGGCAGCTGTAATTTTTTTAAGCTTGTTCATTATTTATGTTTCGAGAAAGTGGGAATTTCATTAAAAATAATTGAGTTCCATGGCATTTCTGCATGTATAGAAATATGATGATGGTTATCAGGTTCTTGTTATGGGGTCTATTAGCATGCTAGGCATAGGATTCCCCTATGAATGTCTCAAATTACATTTATCCATCTACTGCCTACTCTCAATACTTTGCAAAATATTCAACCTTCTCTACAGCCCTACAGCACCTAGGGAGGTGTCCAGAAAGGGCTCAAAACAATAGTGGCAGTAAATTGAAAATTGTTTTCAATAGTAACAATATCCAACATTTTTGAGTACTTACAACATGCAAGGAACTTGCTAGACACTTCTCATATAAAATCTCATTCAATCTCATAGCAGCCCCATAAGGCAAGTACTATTTTTAACCCCATGTTCATAGAGGAAGCAGACATACAGAAGTTAAGTAAGTTACCCAGCTAGGAAGTGTTGGAGATCATATTCTAACTAAACTGTTATCTGATTCTAAACTTGGTGCTTTACCAACCCAACTATAGCCCCTATGTGTCCTTCTTCATAGCCTACAGCTGTAGCAAGTAGACAAAACCAGTCAGTGGTCAGTCTTAAATTGGGTCACTATATTGTACCCGTCTGTATACTCACTCCTGAGAGGTTAAAGACATTATAGTGAAAAATCAGGGACCCAAGAAGACTTGGAGAGGTATGAATTCTGTGGTGCAGGACCTGCAACTAGAAAGTCTCTCCTAAAATTCCAAAGAGATAGTTACAGACATTGTGACTTTCTCTTTGGCCTCATCATGCTGATATATAAGTGAAGAAGTTTGGTCACTAAGCTCCTGGGTCCCAATCTCATTCTAGGAGCCATAGAATACTAAACTCTCTGTCTGTTCCTAAAGATTTAAAGAGAAGGTGTCCCCCATGTGTAAAGATAAAAAAATTTACCTTCTAGCAACTCTATCACAAATTAAGAAGCAGTACCCCAGTGCAGAACTCTTCCCAACCCAACTCTTCCCAAGCCATACTCCAGCTCCACCCCATCCTTCTTCCTGTGATCCAATAAATCACTTGCTTTGGACCATTTTATTTCCTTAGAAATAGTAGAGATAATTTATTGGCCTCATTCTTTGAATATTCACCAAAAAGCTGGTTAAGACATCAAAATATTAGCATGTGCAAATAGATTGTACAAAAACTCTATCATAAGAAGAGTACATTTAAATAGAATTAAAATTGCTACCATGTTGGCCAAACACAAACAAAAAAAAATTATCATTGTTTTGTTGTTTTGTGTTTGTGGATGTGAAAGACATTACTGAAGAGCAACCAAACAAATGTTTTATTACCTATTTTAGAAAACCATATATCTAGTATAAATGAACCCAGAGGCTCTCATTTGACAATGGTACCAAAAATATAAAGCAAGTATAAGAGAGTTTATTTAAGAATTTTGAGCCAAAAACTCATATTCAATTTCTTCTTTATGGGGGGCATAATTTTAGCTTTTCACTACATAAAACTATTCGTTAAATTTTACAATGTTGAATAATTGCTCTGCATAATTCACAAATAACTTTCACTATTTCCTGTATCAAACAGAGATTTTATTGTAAAATACACTCAAACTTGTACAGACTTTAACTGGTTGTCTGAAATGGGCTGGTGTTCTTCCTACCCACCTACACACAGCCCAATACCACTGATGTCCCATAAAAATACCATCTGCCTCTGGTCCTACAGCTCGAGGGATTTTCTAGCTTTGCCTGCTACCTTTATTTATTCTCACTCTGGTCTAGTTTCCATAGTTCCCAACTGTTGCAGCCTATGCAGAATCTGCCATTATTTCCACTAACAGCCCGGTTGAGCTTTCTACTGGGCTTTAGTTGCAGGTTCCCCTGGCATGCCTCCTGGTCTGTCTTGCTGCACATATCACTCCTAGCAGACAAGTTCTCCCTCCCCACAATGTTCCCAGGTCTGCATTCCCAAACCTGATTCACTGCTCCAGAGGCTGGGAGGGAATCCAACCGTGATGACTGAGTGATAGGGCAATAAAAGTTGCAAGTTCCTAACTCCGTTCAGGAGATGTTAGAGAAAATAAAAGAAATAAGTAAAAATTCAATTGAAGAATCAGAAGCATGATTTTTACATAAAAATGTTTAAAAGAACATAAAATCTCTGACCCAAGATATAAGTTATGGATTACAGCTATTTGTAAGATTGGGTCATATGATTTCCATGTTTGAATATTTTTATAGAAAAATAAATTAAAAACCCACTTGCATTCATCCACACTACATACAAATTATTGTACACACTGACATAAATGTATTACACTAACTTTGTTAATGGCGATTGGCCAGAAGCTCTTTTATCACAAACTTTCTTAGGGCCTCATGCACACAAAACAAGCTACAAAATGGGAGCTACCGAGAGCAAAGTTGTACAATAGAAATATAATGTGAGCCACATATATAATTTTAAATTTTCTAATATCTGTAATTAATTTTTTTATTTTTAATAATATATTTTATTTAACCCAATAGATCCAAAATACTATTTCAACAAATAATATAAAAATTATTGAAGTAATTTATATTCTTTTTTATACTAAATCTCTTATGTGTTTCACACTCATAGCACATCTCAGTTTGGATTAGCTACTTTTCAAGCTCTCAATAGCCACATGAGACTGGGGACTATCATATTGACAGCACAACCCATAAGAATTGATACTTACTATTAATTTCCTATAAAAAGAATTATTTTTATAATGATAATATATTCTTAAAAGAAAATAAGACACAAAGTTCATGCTTATTTTTATCCCCAAATAATTAAAATGATTATAATTCTCACCAAAAACAAGTCATCCTTTTAAATGCTCAGTTATCCTGTATTAATATGCAATCACAAGTTATAGTTTTGAATTCTACAACCGCTAAATGAAAATGTGACATATTCTCATTCTAAGCATCCATCTGGCTGGATGTTCCATGTAAAGCCGTCCCAGCCCTGGCTATGGACATACGGGCCTGGGAGGAGTGATGACAGGTTAATGGGATAGTACATGCAGTGAAAAGAACATGTAACAACAAGGCATTGGAAGTAGTATATTTTCAATTCTAGGTGCAGTTTCAAGGCTGACAAAACATTTCCACTAATTCTTGTTTCTTTAATTAACTTTTTATTCTCCTTCTCTCCTTATCTCTAAGTGACTCTGCAAATTTAATGAGAATTGATTTCATCACGAGGTTTTGCTAAGTAAAAATCTCCTGTTTTTTTAAAGGTCATCTGAGAAACACCTTTACATCTATAGGAAAAATACTAATATATTTATTTTTAAAAGCCAAAAACATAATACCAAAAATGCCTCGTGTAATTCATTAAACAACACCACAGTTATGTATTCATTTATTCATTCATTCCACTGGTATTGAATAGACACTACATGCCATACGGTGTGCGTGGAACAGAAATACAACAAAGAATATCCCAGTTCCTGCCTAGAAGAAGTTTATGTCCTACGGGAAGAGACAGAACTGTGCACTGTCTGTACTCAGTAGTCTGCAAGGTGCTCCAAGAAAAGTATGCCAAGGTCACTTGGGGAAGCACTGAGAGGCTGCCTAACCTCATTGAACTGGGCCAGTCATCTCTGAACGTAATGATAGCTAGGCTGAAACTTGAAGGATAAGTGGAAATTTCAAGGCTGAAGTAAGAGAGAGAGGAAAAGCAAGCAACATTTTTGAAAAACTCATGTTCAAGTGAGGCAGTCTTGTTTATGGCTCGTTGAGACAGTTTGTGCAGAAAGAAATGATGCTGTGGAATTAAGTCAGCAGAAGCCAAATTTTGAAGGGTCTAGTAAAATCATCCCCAGGATGAGGAGCCACCAGAGGGCTTTATGTTGGAAAGTACTAGTTCGCCATATTATACAGTATAAACGTCATTCTGTCCACTCTGTGGATTCCACACAGCTGGGAAGGAATACTGGAGTAAGGAAAACTCACTGAGAGGATGGTACACTTTAATAATTGAAGAGTGTCTACATATTTAGTGATCGGAGGGAAGGTAAGGGAGAATTTGATAATGGTTGCCAGGTTTCTGACTCTGGTAATAAAAGGGTGGCAGTGCCATCTGTGAAGGCAGAGGATCATAAGAACAAATGCTAAATCAAGCACTTACTCTGTGCCAGCTATTATACTTGTTTTTTGTATCAGCAATTTAATCTTCACGAATTAAGTACTATGATTATCCCAACTTAACTATTGCCAGAACAGACATAGAAAGTTAAATAACTTCCCCAAGATTGGACAAAGTAAGGGAAGGACACAGACAAATCACCAACACCTGTAAGAGCTGGCCCAGTATCACCATTTGCAGGGGAGAAAGGAGAGAGGAGTGATGAGGAGTCTGACTGGAAATAGGCAACAGATATTCCCTGGAAAGTGCGACAGCCGATTTGAGAATCGCATCTGAACTGCCAGAGATTTTACTCCCTCCATTAGTGAGCATATTCAAGAGATTTGCTGTAAAAATGGAAGGGACTGATGCAGTCTACCCACAGAAAAAGCCCAAAACTGACCAGAAAGGGTTCTCTTTCAGGACAGGGCCCAACACTGAGCAAAAGAAAGTGCTGGGACTGAAATCAAGTTGCAGGAACTACGACTCCAACTGAGGTAGCTCTTAATTTTATGCTGACATCAAATGACAGATCCACAGACCCCAGAAATGATCAAGCATTAGCAAGCCAAGAGAATGTACAGATTTTTGTGTTCAAAAAGGAATTTGCAAGAAGCTGTGTGAAGCATTTTAAATACGAGTGCAGTGTTGGTCCTGTTGAACATATTTACTTACGTCTCTGTGAAAGTTCATGAATGGATGAATAGAAGAACAAAAGATTTGTATATTGTGCCTTGCCTAATCTCTCCTCTGAAAAAGAATTCTGAAAGTTGTCAATAGTGTAAGCCACTTAGCTGTGTGTTCAGAGTTCTGAGAAGTCCTCATTATCAGGCACATTAAAGAATTTTCATTAGTCAGCCCTCTGACCTGGATTGATCTACACTGAAAGAAATTGCTCATTTTTATTTATTTTATCTATTTTTTTATTTCAGGATATTGTGAGGGTACAAACATTTTGGTTACATTTTATGTCTTTGCCTCACCCAAGCCAGGATTAGAGGCATGCCCATCCCCTCTACAATGCTCACCGTGTCCGTGTACATTAGTTGCGAGTCTACCCTCCCAACCCCCTAATCCCTGGAGAATATTACTACCGTGTGAGCACCATAGTGTTGATCAGTCAGTCCCAATTTGATGGCGAGTACATGTGGAGGCTATTCCTCCGATCTTGTGATACCTCACTTCGGAGGATGGCTCAAGTTCTATTCAGGAAAATATAAGAGGTGCTAGATCACTGTTGTTTCTTATAATTGAGTAATATTCCATTGTATACATATACCAAATTTTAATAATCCACTCATGAATTGACAGGCACTTGGATTGTTACCACATCCTTGCAATAGTGAATTGTGCTGCCATAAACATTTGGGTGCAGATGTCTTTATTACAGAATGTCTTTTGCTCTTTGGGGTAGATGCCTAATAGTGCTATTGCTGGATCGAACAGTATTTCTCTTTTTAGCTCTTTGAGATATCTCCAAATTCTTTTCCACAGAGATTGCACTAATTTGCGGTCCCCAAAACTGCCCATTTTTAAAGCCACTGGGACTGCACACTAGGATAGTACACACATTTTAAATTATGTAAAATTCCCTCTGAAGATTAAACTTTACTTCTATCTTCTATCACAACATTTGCACATGCATTCCTAATGTTTGGGATTCAAATGATGCTCAAAAATAGTAATTATTATTTTTTCTAATGTAATATATAGTTCTAAGTTATAAGAATTTCTCTGAACTACCAAATAACATTGGTTTGAAAAGTTCTCTTGAAAAAGTTTTACTTAAATTATATATATATACACACACATATATAAAATAATACCACATGTAATAGAAATTAACACACATAACTATTTAGGGCCCTTACAAATATCATAAATATACATATAGAGAGAATATAATTTGCTGTAATTCTTCTCACATTCTGGAGGATCTAGCACCCAGTCCTAGGATTAAGACTGAAAAATAAATATCTGAATTAAATTAAATATACTTTGTTTTCCAAGTATTTTTCTTAAAGTAATATTGAAATACTACTTTGCATTTTTTAAAAATGCAAAGAAAGTGGACATTAACTCTTGTCACCACAAAAATGATAACCATGTGAGGTAATGCATTTGTCAATTAGATAGATTTAGTCATTCTACAATGTATATATACTTCAAAAAATGCTGTATGCAATAAATACAATTTAATCTGCCTATTTAAAGAAAATACAAAAATGGAAAAAAGAGAAAAGAAAAGGAGATAAAAGAAAAGCACTATCTCTTTCCACTGCACAATACAAATGGAAGAATCACATTTTCAGTGATTCAAGTGAAAAGTTTCACTTGAATTCATCCAAGTTCTAAAATGTAATTAAAAGAATCTGTTTTCTGAAATCAACAGTTCTTTGATTAGACTGGCAAAAATTCTTGAATTACAAGGGAAAGTGTTATCTTTCAGTTACATTGAGTGTGATATTAATTTTATGTGTCAACTGAATGTTCCAAGGGATGCCCAGATATCTGTTAAAACATTATACTTGGTGTGTCTATGAGAGTGTGAGGGTGTTTCCAGAAGAGTTTAGCATTTGAGTCAGTAGACTAAGCAAAGAAGATCCGCTCTCACCAAGGTGGATGGGCATCAGCCAATCACTTGAGAGCCCAAATAGAACAAAAAGGCAGAGGAAAGGTGATATCTCTTTCTCTCTCTTTCTCTCCCCCCACCCCCCTTCAGCTGGGACATCTGTCTTCTACTCTTGGACTTTGGAGCTCTTGGTTCTTGGACCTTCAGACTCAGACTGAATTAAATCACCGGTTTCCCTGGTTCTCCAGCTTGCAGACAACAACATATTGTGGGACTTCTTGGCCCTCACAGTCACATGAGCCAAATTCCATAATAAATCTGTCATATATCTATATTTTTCTATTGGTCCTGTTTCACTGGAAACCCCTAATACCTTAAGTAAACAGAAATAAGAGTTTTATTAGTCCATATATTCAGATTTTTTTCATATTTTCCAGTTTCTGGATCTTTAGTACCCAAAGTTTATGCTCAATCATAGTACCCAAAGTTTATGCTCAGTGAGAAGAACTTACTTCTCTTGAAAAACATGTGTTTAATCACAGCAGTCATTATATTCCAATCTTTTATCTAGTGTATTGCCATTTGATTAGAATTGAATGTGTCAAAATATTTGTTGCAGAAAGTGGGCGTTAGAACCTAAAAACATGAAGAAGGAGTGCCTGTGAGGTCAATTAGGGACTCAGAGGCCAGGTGAGCAAATGGCCCTCCATTTGCTATTGGAGGGGCACTCTCTTTAGGGCAATAGGCTGTTAGTCCTTTAAAAGTAGGATGATATGGTTTTATTTTTGTATCCCCAATAGTTAGTGCAGTGCCTGGAACTTAGTAGGTACCAAATAAAGTGTACACCAACACTTGCGAATATATTAATAAATACATAAAATGTTATACCAGGAAAAAAGTTTTAGCTTGTATTCTTCATAAAGCATGCACCTGTAACAAATCATACATTTCTTTTATCTTATAGTTTTTAAATAAAATAAAAATTTAAATTAAAAAAAATCATGCATTTTCTTTTATCTTGTAATTTTCAAATAAAACAAAAATTACCAACGAATAGGTACACTGTTTTTAAAGTTTGGTGAAAAAACCTGTATTACATATCCTTCTTTCTTAACACTATACCTGTACAAAGACTTATAGATTGTCTTCTAGTGTTTGTCTATGCACATATTTTATGTAGTTATGCTGAAATTTCATGTTTATTTCTTTCCACTGTCTTTTAATTTAACATTTTAATATTGTTGATGTATTGTCTGAATAATCATTATTTTCACGGCTTCATAACATTTCAGTAAGTAAATGAAAAATGTATTTAACCATATTTTCTTACTGTTACCATTACAGAAATATTTATCTGATTTATTCTCTATAGAACATAAATTCAGATTTACTCAATTTAAAAACATGTTCAGGTATAGAAATTTTTCTTTAGCAGAGCACTTATTTTCATCTACTGAAGAATGCAAAGCAAAGTTTAAGGCCAGTGAAAATTGGGTTAGATTATTCTGTACCCACCTGGGAAAGATCATTTATCTATTTTGATTTGGAATGTCAATTTCTTAGTTGATGGCATAGGGATAAGTGATATTTGTCTGTCTACCCTCTTTAAATTGTCTTTGAGGAAACAGTAGATTAAACAGCTCAAGGTCCAGCTGCTAGCTACATACTTGACCTAAGCACACAGATATATCTTGAGTCTGGTATTGGCTTTAATTTTTAAAATATTGTAAAACTCATTCATGTCCTTGAACTTACCAACTCTAAGCTTTGGAATTTCTTAACTTCTATTAATATTTCACTTCTCCAAAACATTTGCATCAAAGGCTCATCTCTCACAGACATTTTCTGATTCAGTTTTTAAAAAAGTCAAGCTTCCTTTTCATAGCAATTCTGTTCATGAAATTACCTGATTTTGGAGGTATGACCACCCTTAGAGGAAAAAAAAAAAAAAACAGGGATCTATTGAGTCTATTGAGTAGTAAAGACTACTTATTAGCTTTAAAATCTCAAAGCATCAATATGAGAATAAAATTATTATAGCTAACATTTATTAAGGGCTTACTATTAGCCAAGCACAGTGCAAAGTGCTTTATATATATTTTAATTTAATCATCACAGAAATCTTATGAGATAGGTACTGTTATTAACTTCATTTTCTGGAGGAAGAAATGGAGTTTTTGAGTTTTTATAAATAAATTACTCAGGATCACATGTGTAAATGTTAGTGTTGAGACAAGGTTGATGTCTAATTCTATTTAACTTGGGGATCAACAATGGAAACTCAAGAATTAAATACCAGCATTGCTCATAAAAGATGAGAAAATGAAAGCTTTTTATTATCTGAAAATAGACTAAAAAAATATTTCCCAAATACCTTTCTGTGAAATATGGTATGCCTCCTCTCATTTCCCATGCAGCTATGCCAAATAGGAAAGCCTAGGACAGTATCCTTTATAGAGGAGGCTTTAGAATCTTCCTCAAGAAGGTGATCTAGCAGCTACCACCCAACAACTGGAGCAGGCTAATCCTAACGATACCCTGAGACTGATACAGGGCCACTGAATAGACACTTCTAGAAAGACAGCTGTGATCTGTGTACTAAATAAGGACGGGGGATAATAGTAACATCTACTTCATATAACTGTGGGAAAGATTAAATAAGCTAAAACAAAGTTCAGATAGCTTTGGCTTGATAAATATTTAATCCTCTAAAAGAAATTTTCCTGTAATTTGATTATCCACTATGTGCCTAGTACATCTCTTTGTAAATAATGCAAGCTCTGTTTTCAAAGAACACTCTTACCCAATCATGAGAGACAGAAATAAAGACAACTAACTATATATAATGAAATGTGTGAAGCATTACAATATAGGTAAATATAAACAGCTATGGAAGCACAAGCAATCATGAGTTTTCTTAAAGACATAAACCTTATTCTAAAATATATAATGTACTTATTTTTTAAAAATCTTGATCTAAGTGTCATTTTTAAAAGGCCAGTAGGTCAATATACATTAAGATCCCCAGAAACTGCCACTCAGCCAGCTTTAGTCATGTGGTCACTCCTGGCTGCAATGAAAGCAGAAAAATATACATTTTATTCTGGCAGCCAATTGCCTCTGATGAATATGGGCATCCTACGACTCAGGAGTGAAGGAAGAGTGGACATTAGAAGGGTTCCTACTACTCTTTGCCCTACCATTTGATTAATGAATTTCTTTTCTCTATTAGTTGTTTTTAAAAAGATTATTTTCACTTAATCATCTTGCTTGATTTTCAAAAAGGAAAAAATACTGTTGAGTCTACACTGTAGTTAAATATGTACAAAATATATATTAAGCCTGGGTGGTAACTGACTCGGTACAATGCAACTATCACTTGTCCAATCCCATACTCTCTGAAAGAACGCTGTAATTCAGAGGTAGTGCTGGGGAATGTCTCACAGATTTAATTTAATTAGTACATTCCTGACCTTTTTATAATTTTAACATATAATCTTTTGTCCCTATGGGGCTGGCCTGCTCATTATGTTTTCTGCCCAAAGCTTAGAACCCATTGATTTCCAATTACCAGTTTATAAAACTGCAAAGTCATCTCTGTCAAATGACTGTTTTCACCCAAGCATTTTAAAAATTAAGCAAGTCAACCCAAGTAACTGAAGCATTAATTAAAATTTTCAGATTGTACAGAGGGACACAGGAGACATGAAAGCACTGTTCAAGGTTGCAAAAGAGAGCATGAGGACAAGGATCCTGAAGAGCCAAATCTCTAAAATGATCTGTGGCTGTAACTAACCCTAAATTCTGGTCATATTTCCATAGACCAGAAATTTTAGGTTTTTTTATGAATAAATAATTCTCTATAAGGCTTGAGTAAGCTACTAATACACGTATAAGATTATTTCATGAAGAGTTCAATTCTACTGACCATATGACCTGTCTGGGAATCTTCAAGGCCTTGAGTGAGGACTCAGGCATTTAGATATTAATATACGTTATGCCGTCTATATTAGTTAGGATTAGAATCACCTGAGAGTAATGAAGATCTAAAATCACATTGGTTAAAGCAAACTGGAATTTTGTTTCTTAATAAGCCAGAAGGAGTTGACAGCTCTAGTCCACTGAGTCTTAGGGATCCAAAATCCCTTCCAGCTCTTTGTTTTACCAACTGCAGTCCTCATCTTACGGTTCAAAAGGAGAGTTAGAGTTCCAGGGATCAGATCTGTGTTGTAGGCAGCAGGAAAAAAAAGAGCTGCTAACAAAATGAAGCGAAAGTAGGCCATTATATGTTAAGACCCCCAGAAGCTGCCACATGCAGTTACTCAGCCAGCTTTAGTCATGTGGTCACTGCTGGCTGCAATGAAGGCAGAAAAATGTTCTTTTTATTCTGGCAGCCAACTGCCTCTGATGAAACATGGTCCTCCTATGACTGAGGAGTGAAGGAAGAATGGACATTAGAAGGTCTCCTACTAGTCTCTGCCACACCATTTAATTAAGGCATGATTTAAAATAGCTTAATAATATAAAAGTAAACTACAGATGGTTTATTTATAGATAACAAACTAAGAAGGCAGTAATGTAAAATGGCCAGGTTGAGAAATAGCAAAGTAAAAATTTAAAACCAACTTTTCTAATGGTATGCAGGATCCTCAAAAACTAACAATAGAACTACCAAATGATCCAGCAATTTCACTGCTGAGTATATACCCCACCCCCCAAAAAGGAAATCAGTACATCAAAAAAATATCTGCAGGCCCATGTTTATTGCAGCATTATTCATCAGTTGATGAATAAAGAAAATGTCATATATATATACCCACATTTGGCCATAAAAAGGAATGAAATCATGTCATTTGCAGCAACATGGATGGAATTGAAGATCATTATGTTAAGTGAAATAAGCCAGACACAACAGGACAAATTTCATGTGCATTCTTTCATATATGGGAGCTAAAAAAGTTGATCTCATGGCGGTAGAGAGTAGAATAGTGAGAATGACAGGTTGGGAAAGGTAGTGGGGAAAGAGGGATAAAGAGAGGTTAGTCAAGAACTACAAAAATACAGTTAGATAGAAGGAATAAATTCCAGTGTTAGCACAGTAGAGTGACTATAATAATCGATAATTTATTACATATTTCAAAATAGCTAGAAGAGAAGATTGGAATGTTCCCAATGCAAAGAAATGATAAATGTTTTAGGTGATGGATACCCCAATTACCTTGATTTGATCATTACACACTGTATGCATATATACAAATATCACATGTACCTCATAAATATATATAACTATGTATCCATAAAAAAATAAAATAAAATAAACCTTTCTAATATTAGAAAAGAGGGAGAAAAAATAATACACCTTTCTGATAATAATACATTATCAGAATATGACTATATGGAAGGAAAAAGAAGGAATATATAGAGCTTTTTAAGCAAGGTTAACAAATAGAAAAAGAAAAGAAATCCAACTCAATTAGAAAAGGAAGCAATAAGTGGAAAGGATATGGCCAAGACTCCTAGTGTTTTGGAAATTATCCAAATAGATGTTAAGATTTAATTTTTTTAAATTAATTGGATATTTAAAAAAAAAAACATTACTTGGAGTCTATTAAATTTAAAATGAGAACAGTGCTAGGAACTCAAAAGATACAAATATGTATGTATATATATATATATATTTGTTTTTGCAATAAAATTTTTTCCACATAGGACTTCACAACCTCATGCATGAAGAAACACTTTAATTCAATAATATTAATAATTTTATAATAAATATGTAAATAATGGAAGACAATGACAAAATGAGTAACTGTGAAGAAGAGGACATTAGAACTGGACCTTATAGGGAAATAAGGATATTAACAGGCAACAGGCAAGTTCAGCTGGGGAGTAAGAAGAAGCAATGCAACAGGAAAAGCCATCGTGCAACCTCCACTAGGTTCAGAGTATAAAAGATTTATTTGTGTGAAAAATATTAAGAAGTTCCCAGTCCACCCTAGACTACTATCCTATCCTCTCTGTGCTCATATCCCAAACCATTTCTAAATAGATTTAGAGGAAAGAAATCACCACTATTAGTAGCTGGTCATTATGCACCATTGGTTTGCCTGCCCTGTCTCACTTTTGTAAACGTCTTTCAAACACCACAAGTCTCAGTAAAAATAATGATCTGTTGTGGCAAAAATTTAGACCAAGAATTAGAGATCAAGAACATCAAATAATCTACAGATTTGTAAATTCTCCTATATAGAGGTAATTGCAAAATATAAAATAAAACCAACATCTACCAAAACTGGGAATATCAACAAGTCTTCTATTCAACACCCTGAGTGTTGTGGGGTGGTCCACAAAAAGGCTAATTCCCCCCCAAAAATCAGACATTTATCTTCAACAATACCAGACAAGCTAAATAAATAAGCATATATCCACCACAATTTAATATGGTAAAACTGGTTATATCATGATAATGCCAAATCCTAGTAGTCGATTTTATATGCCATCGAGTAGTAAAAATTTAGAAAACCAACTATTGCTCAATAGGTGCTTTTTGCCAAAACTTTTCCAAAAATGAAACTTCTAAGTTTAAAATAAAAAATACTTAAATGGATTTCTGATGATAAAAATGTTTGGGGAACACTGAACTAATTTTGAGAAAGTACAGAATGTTACATCTTTGTAGAAGATCATTTCAGTTGATAGCACTTATCCATGTTTAGGTTCATTTTCTGAATAATTGAAAAGGAATCAGTCTACTTTTTAATGATCAGTATTTTAATGCAAATATAAAATAGTTCATTCTTCATGATGTTTTTCAAAGAGACAGTTAAAAAAGTGGTCAAGAGCAATATTTCTTTTCTCATCATCTCAACCTGTTCTGAGATAGTCATTACAGTAGTATCCTAAAACAAAGTTGTTGCTGGGATTTTCAAAATAAGATTTGTATTTGAATAGGTAATTTCAAAACTTAGCCACAGCATTAAGACAAGTTGGCAATAATAAACAAGTAATAATATATATCCCCTGATTTTTCAATATTACTGTCAAAACAAGTATTAAGGCTTATCCCATCAAAAAGTTTAAAAAATCAAATGTTGGCTGGAACATGTTTGTCATATAGCACAGCATTGACTTTGAAAACAAACTCTAGCTAGTGTATAGGGAATTAGAGAGCAAAATCAAGGAGACTAAATAAGAAATCAAGAACTCTAGATCTAGCTTCAGATAAGACAGCAGCTTATAGAACCGATTAGAGTTAAACCAATTAGAGAACTCTAAAGCAGGAGGCACCTCTCTCGTGTTGTGCAACACAATCAACTGGGGATAGGAAGAAAATATTAGCAAATATTTCATGTAAAATACTTAAAAAGAAACGAAGTTTTACTAATATTTAATGTACAGATTGACAGTAGAGTGTATAAAATACACATGTATTGTAGGCACTAATTCAAAACGTTTTTGACATAGATATGCAATCAATACACCACCAGACGGGATGACTGGAGTGCCTTTCCTATTTTGTGATTTTATACCTGGTTGTTCTAAGGTAGTCACTTAACCGCTCTGACAGCAAGAGACTGAGAGGCATGAATAGAGCACAGCTCCCCAGATGCTGCTGCGGAGAGGGGTGTGATTACAGAGTGCCCAGTGACGCATAGGGAGGAGCAGAGATAAACCGCAGAGCATGCACCTCACGTAAGAGGGCTATCTACTAAAATTATTGGAACACAATCAGCTAAGACTGATTGCTCCCATGCAAGAATGTTCAGAGTGCTCAAGAGAACCCAGAAATTAAAAATTTAGATGAACTTTGATGAGTTTTAAAAGACTATTTAGGGGGAAAAGGAAAAACAGAACAAAGCAAAACTCAATGGTCATGACACTACTCCAGGCTGCCAGTTTTCTCTGGTGAATTGTGGTTCGGAGCATGAACTTAGAAGTCAGGCAGAGAGAACTAAATGTTCAGCTAACAGCTTTATCACCAACAGACTGTTTGACTTGGTTCAATTCCTAACTGGGCTAAGCTTGTTTCCTCATCTGTAAAATGAAAACTACAGCACAGCCTGCCTCATTGGGTTGCTGTTAGAATTGAATAGAAAAATGCATGCAAGGTATTTTAGCATTGTACCTACTGCATAATAAGTACTCAGTAAATTCCAGTTATAAGAATAGTGACAGTTTTTATTATATATGAAGAACTTCCAATTGTGACACTTAATTTAAATAAATTCTTTCACAAACCTATGAGAACAATATAACATGCTTTACAGATGAGAAAACTGAGGTTCAAAGAAGAATGAATTATTCCCAAGGTTACAAAAGGAGGAGCTGAGATTCCAACCCTGGCCATCTTCCTCAAGGCCAGTGTTTCAATATTCTTTATATCGAACTCTTTCTATCAGGCACAGATATTCATCTTCAGAATTAGCATCTTCTGTGCTGGAGAAACAATTGAGTAGTTTCAGACTGCTATCTCTTAGTTCTATCTAGAATATAAAACCAAGGCGATGTGTTTTTCTCCTGTGGTTTATGATCTGGAAACTTCAATCAAATAATAATAAAAAACTTTATTATTTTTCAAATTTTTACATTTTATACTGGGACTAAAATCTTGATTAACTCATGAAAGAAAATTAAAACAACAATTTCTCAGAGAAGGAAGTAGACCATGTGACATATTTGGCAATACAGCCAAATTAATTTAAAACCCCACATCCTTTTACTACAAATAATCTGACTTTTCATCTAGGAATTCTATAATTCCATTTTTAGCCTAATTTCAGATTAATTTCATATTTCTAAAGAGGAAAACAAATTTGTTTGTACAAATATAAGAGAGATTGCCATTTAGAATTTATGTAACAGACATGTAGCTTCAAATATATTAGGAGAGAATAAATATTTTTAAAGATAACAAGTTTTTCGTCATGTTAGAAGCAATTCTTTGCAATATTTTATTGTTAGTCTCTATGCAAAAGCAATGAACATAAAGCAAAGCTACCCAAGCAATGGAATTCAATAACCTATTTCTCAGAATTTAATTTTATGTTGTATACTCCAGACCAGGAGTTGGCAACTCATGGCCTTTGGCCAAGTCTGGTCCTCCACTTGTTTTTGTAAATAAAATTTTATTGGAACACAGTCATGCCCCTTCACTTATACATTGTCTATGGCTGATTTTGTACTCAGATGGCATAATTGAGTAGCTGTAACTGAGACCATATATCCCAAATATTTCCTACCTGGCCCTTTATAGAAAAGGGGTTGACTCAGGAGCTCTGGGTGTCCAAACCCTAAATAGTCCAAAGAAAGTTCTGGCCCTTGACCAGCTCCTGGAATAATTTCTATGTCCTTGGAATATCCTGCTTGATAGGAGTGTCTTTGTTTATCTGGGGACTTGGGCCACACCAGATAGTTTGTGCTAACAATGTGATTTATGGTGGGGTCCTTAGGCCACAGAGTTTTAGTTTGACCTCTGGAGGGCCTAGAAATCCACAACAAAATCTCTGGATACTGAGGCTTGGATGAGCTTCACTGGCCAGCAATACCTCACACATGTTGTCACACAATGTTGCTGGGAGAATTAAGTGCTGGTCAAACAACTCCACTGAAAGAAAATAAATGGAAGCTTGAGCTGGTTTCTTCTGGATACTACCCTATGCACACTTTGACTTTGCTGATTTTAATGGTATTCTTTTGCTGTAATAAACTATAACTGTGATTATAAAATATCTTTTGAGTTCTGTGGGTTATTCTAGTGAAACAATAAATCTGGGGGTGGTTTTCAAGACCTCTGAACTTACTGGCTTTAAGAAAAAGTTTGCCTACCCTTGCGTAGGGTTTTTTGAAATTTAAAATGTCAAGTAGACAAAAGCAAACCTACTTAACCTAATAAAATATATTTTAAGTTTTTCAGAATTCACATTCTTTTTCCTAATTTATTAGCAAATTTCTGATAACATTTTGGTTTTTAGCAAATTTCAATCCCTGAAACAAGATCATTCCATAGGTAATCAGCATCAAGCCAGTCTATTTTCCTTAACCCACACAAGTTCTCAGTTATGAATATTTTCAGCACATATTATTTACTTGGAACAATCACAAGAATCAGCAGTAGTGTGAGTCCATGCATTCTCTACAGTGGCCAGGAGTGGCTGCTAAGTTTATCAAAAATAGGATGAAGTGAGCCTATACTTTGAGAAGTTTTTCTTTTCTTTCTTTCTTTCTTTTTTTTTTTTTTAGCTCATATGAAAGTCAAGAAAGATGATAGGAAACTAAGTCTACATATTGTTTTGGGTTTTTTGTCTTTAACCAATATGAAGATAAATGTATCATTATCAGTTTGTAAAATAAAAAGCAAAATCAGACTTAGCTAAGGAAAGACTTTACTCAAAAGGATTATTTCAATAAGGGGAGGGGGACAATTGCAATAGAGAGAAAGCCTGACCTAAGATCTGCAGGCCTCTCAATGGTTAAGCAGAAAGTGCTTTTCTTTCATAGGAAACACTCAACAAGCCTGGAATGAACCAAGTGTACGGAAGTGGGATGAGGCATGATCTGACTGTAGATCAGAGAATATTTACGCTGTAGTGAGCCTATTCTCAGGAGGGGGCCACCAAGAAGCTACTGTATGCTAGTTCAGCAAAGATCGGGAGCCTAGGCAAGGGAAAAAAACTTAACCAAAGTTTGGTTAATGAGCATTTTGTTCCAAGTGATCAATGGGGACAGAATAGTTCAGCTCTTCATGTGTCTGGCCTTGACATAGGTAAACAGGAGCATCTGTGAGCATTATCTAAGTCCTACAAGGAAGGATTTTCTTTGCAGTAAGCCATTTACCAGAATATAAAAGGGTGGGGGGATTTCTTAATCTCCAGTGTGTTCCAGAAGCACAGGGATAAGGTAAAATTCAACATTGTCAGATCATTGATCATACAATTAACAACAACAACTAATCATTTAGGTAGTATGGTTCTGCACATCATCAGAAATACAAGTGAATGTAATGGTAGAATTGAATTCATCAGGAAAAACCTAAATATGGTAAAGTAATATTAATAATGTTTTAACTTAAAGGAATGTCTTCAAAGCCATTTAATATTAAAGACACTTCAGGTGTGGAAATGTCCTGTTAGAACAAGGGGAAATTGTTATTTATGTCTTACTAAGTTAACGTTTATGTAGCAAGAAAATCTGAGCTGACCCCTGGGAATCTATACTAGTGTTAAATCACACAGAAAGGGTTCCAAGAGAGGAGAAAGGGAACTGTTGCCCAAGCATCATCCTCTTACCTCAGAGTATGAGCTTAGAATAAGAAATTTCTAAGCTTTACATCATTTTCTTATGTTACATTTCTTTATATTTACAAAGCAAAGCATGTAGCAGGAGAATTTTAGTAATGCCAGTAATGAATAAATCTTTAGAATTTGGGGTAAATTATGTATCATATTTCTATTTAAGTAAGTAATTTAGTTTAAAAATAAAGATCATTGACCTATACTCTGAGCCAAGCTCTAGTATAGGTGGTGGTGTGGGAGTGTGGGAGATAGATGGTGGTGTGGGAGATAGATAGATAAAGCCCTGACTTCATGGTGCTTCAATCCAGTGGGAAAGAAAGATAAAAGGAAGTAAATAAACAAAAACACCATATTATTATAGATTGCTGTTAGGGGCTGAATTGTGTCCCTCTAAATTTGTGTGTTGAAGTCCTAACCCCTAGTATTTCAGAATGTGACTATTTAAAGGTAAGGTCTTTAAAAGATAAGTAAAAATGAGGTCCTTAGGGTAGGCTTTCATCCAATATGACTAGTGTCCTTATAAGAGGAGATTAGGACACAGACACACACATGAAGGAAGACCATGTGAAGACACAGGGAGAAGACAGTCACGTACAGGCCGAGGACAGAGGCCTCAGAAGAAACCAATGGTGCCAATACCTGGATCTTGGATTTTATCCTCCAAAACTATAAGAAAATAAATTTCCGTTGTTTAAGCCACCCAGCCTATGGTACTTTGTCATGGCAGCCCTAGCTGCCGGAGTTGCACAGCTACACAGTCTGATTAGAGAAGCCAGAGGAGACCTCTCCGAAGAGAAGACATTTTGAGCTGAACAAATCATGCCAAAACCCAGGTAGCCACATTCCTGGCAGAAGATACTGAGTTACAAAAGCCCCAGAGAACACAAACGAGGCCAGTGTGGCTGAAGAAGTGAGAAACAAGAGACTAGAATCAGACAACTTTGGAGAAGTCATATTTAATTCTAGTTTCTTGATTTTTGGAATCTATAAAACGTTGAGGAGAATATGCGAAGGCCTAGAGATGATGTTTCCACTCTCTTCTCACTTTTGATATCCATAAGAACAAATATTTGGGGATGCCAAAGTCAGATAAGGCAAAAAAATTAACTGAAGGCTAAGGGTCCACACTTCACTCTCAAAATGTGAGCCATGATAAAAACCACACTGAGAATTTTACAGGCTCTTTCACCCAAAAGTATCTCTCTCAGTCCATCGCAACCTGATTACCTTTGAGGGAGGTAGTAGATAGAGTGCCATATGGAAGAAGCACAGAATGAAAATTGATTCAAGGAAGTACAGAAACAGAGTCATACGAACACTAAATTAGGTAACTCATGCTGAAAGTCATGTTTCTGAAAATTGTGTTTATGATCTCAAATAATATAAGGCAGTTAACATTAAAAAAAAAAAGAAAGAAAAAGAAAAACATGACACAAAAATGCCATCCTATCACCTCAACTCCCACACAGACAGGATGAGACATACTGTGAAAACTCAACCCAACTGCATGCCTAGGAAAACTTTCAGCTTTAAAAAATATTTCCCAAAACAGGAATATCACACTCCTTAGAGTTATCAAAAGAAATGAAATTTGTACTGAAATTATACATAAACTATATCAAGGATAGAAAATATATGACAGGTATTCCTCCTCGCCGATGTTTATCTCTGAAACTTATGATAAATGTCACCAATCACTCCTGACCCTCTAATAGCCTACTGAAATTCTCATTTCGGATGCTCTCAACAATTATAAGGAGGTTAATACTGTTTATATTATTTCAGTGTGCTTTTCCCTTTTACTTCTCTGTCCATGTGACATTCCCTTTAGTCAGCCTAAAGCCTCTATCTACCTAAATGGGGTCAGAGAAAGGATTAACAGCTTAGCACAGCAAGAAATAAAGAGAAAAAAGAGATAATCCACTTTTCTCTGCAATAAGACTATAGGCTTCAAAGTCCAGCTCTGTTAGAAGAAAATAATGTCATAAATTTCTTTATCTGTCATTTTGGAATTAGGATGCAAGCCTTCATGAAGGAACTTTCTTTTGGAGAGATGCTGGCCAAACAGCAAGCAGAAGGTGGTAAGTTTTCCATCCTGATGGAAACAGATACTCAGACACATGCCCTGATATCCTTTTTCATAGACAAAATCCCTAACAGGGGATTTAATTAGAAAGTTTGAAGAAAATCTTGGATCCTAAAAGTCAATTGTCTTTTAGACTATACCCAAGAAAACCTAGAAGCAGCCCTGTTACAATAAATGGAACTAAATAAACGGAGACAAAAACCACGCCTTCTTTGGGTCCCATAAAGCATGGTGAACAGAAGCCTAGAGGTTCCCACGTCTTGTGGGTACATGGAGGATAGCTGAGTTGAGAGTCTATGGACCTACCCTAGGGAGTCTCCTATAGCAAAACAGAGGAAAATCCCAAAGGAAAAGCTAAAAAGCTAACAGAGTACTTTGGGGAGTTGATTATGCCACCAGGAGCCAAGAGCAGCTGAGAAAGACCTGGGAAATGCCTTGACACATCACAGAAAGGACTAGTTGTCATCAGTCAGGGAGTAACCCATAACAGCCACATCCATCAGAGATCAGCAGGATTCCAGAAGATGCCATATAAAGCCTTTCTGCCTTCCATCACCAAGAGGACACATATCATACTCTTTCCCCATATGACCAACTTGAAAAGGAATGGGGAAGAGGGTAGACTTCTAAGACTGAGAAATTATTAATAATTATCTGAAAGGTCCTTTCATGATTGCATTAGACTGAATTACCAGTTTGAAGTCAAATCTTTGGTTGCCATCCCCCTGTATATATTAATATTATGCAGCAATATAAAGTTTCATGAGAAAAAGCCAATCAGTTATTTTTTTAAAAAAATGATATATTTTCTTTGCCTCTCTCAGTGTAAGTAAATTTGTAAACCTACTAAACAATAAACTGGAAATATTCAAGTTTGTGGTCCAAGTCTTTTTCTTGGACACTGCTAAGGTGAATGCTAAAAACCTTTGTCTCAGTGACTTCTTTTTTTCTAGATATACTTAGCTGATTTATCTCCAAACCACATCAAATTAAGGTATTCTATCTGAAAAATGTCAGTTCAGACAGGTTATATCAGGTCTTGCCAGCTTGGAAAGCATGTAATTTTTTTTCAGTGGTTGTTTTCATAATATCTATAGTGTTAATAACAGTCTTTAACCAGAAGACCAATCTACTGCTTTCATCTCACGTTCTTCAGAGTGTTTGTTAAAGATGGGGTGGGAAGGACAAACAATATTCCCAAATCTACTACAAAATTCAGCATATTAAGTTATCTTTAACTCAGTCAAGTTGGATTTATTTACAAAAGGATCCTACAAACTACACTTTTGGTAATAAACGTTAAAATATATGTAGATTAGTTATGGGTTCATTAAAGTGCTTTAAACAACTCTTTCTCTTTCCCTGAGATTCTAATTTTATTATAAATGTTTCTCTTTCTCTCTCTCTCTCTCTCTCCCCCTCCCTAGTACAATATTTTTTCATTATTTTTCTAATTGGATTCCCTGTTTTTACCTTGTAGACACAAGAATCTTCCCATGGGCCAACAAGACAAGGATCACTCAGACTTTCATTTTTTTAATCTCAGATTTCAAAAGAAGTTCTTCATGAAAAGACAACCACATGTACTTTTATGTAGAGCTGTGCATTTCTATAATTTTGAAAATAAGGGGCATAATTTAATATTATAAAATGTATGCTGTGTTCAGATATTCATGGTTTCTCTGAGCAATGCCATTCTTATGGCTGCTTTTCATATTAGTATTCCTAGTGGGCTAGTAATAGACCTTACAAATGGTAAAAACAAAACAAAGTATTTCTTCATTTCTTCTAAGCA
The DNA here is from genome assembly GCA_028533085.1 of Varecia variegata. NCBI lineage: Eukaryota > Metazoa > Chordata > Mammalia > Primates > Lemuridae > Varecia > Varecia variegata. Next base: position 98,783,564 of record CM052439.1, on the reverse strand, counting down.
ATGGCATCTTTGAAGTTACACTGCAAATGCCTGAATGGATAAGAAAACTTCAGATGAGAAATGACAAACCCAGAAGCACCTTCAAAAGCTTTGCTTAGTGTATTTTCCATTATAGATAGTGTGCTGTGCTATAATTTCATTTACAATTGTATTCATTATTCTACATACATAATGTAATAGCACTTATACTTTTGCATTTAAATATTAGTTATTTCTTATTATCAAGGTATCTTAACTATAAAAGCACAAGATTTAAGTTAGTTTCATTGACAAAATTTTTAAAAGGAAATTTAATTGAGCAGTTTTCAAAAATGAGTTATTAATACTTAAACCAATCACAGCAGTATGTAATATCTTGATTGTGCAATTCAATGAAGTAAAAATACCAACATTCAGAGGTCCTAGGTTGTTGCAGCTCTAGCCAGCAACATCCTCATCTATCAAATGGGCAAACTGGGCTTTACCTCCAAGTCTCTTTCCAAGCCTACAATTCTGTGATCAACTATTCCAAACCATTTAATATTGTGAAAAGTTTAGTTATAATACAAGTCCAAAGAATCAGGGATTTTCCATTTAGTTTGTAAGTTTGATGCTACATTAAAAAAGAAAAATGTTGAATAGTGTACTCAATGGTGATCCGAAAAGATATGTCCACATCCTAATGCCTGGAACCTGTGGATGTTATCTTACTTAAAAAACAGGCCTCTGCAGATGTGATTAAAGATCTTGAGGAGGAGTTTATTCTGGATAATCCAGGTAGGTCCTAAGTGCAGTCACACAGAGAGATGTAGAGGGGTTTTGATTACATTCCTTTTTCTTTTGTTACTTTAGTGGCCTAAACCTATCAATTAACATGCAAGAAAATAGAAAGCAAGATATTAAGTCAAGTTTACCCAAGAGGTTCCAGATAAAGTAATTTAGGCATAAACATGGCAGTCATTCCAAGCAGAAAGAACCACAGAAACAAAAACATCCGAATGAAAAAGTACTTGGAAAAAGACGTTTCTGAGAAAGAGCTTCAGAACCACATTGATTGCTCACTTCCTGGAAGTTGTTAGCAAGTTGTTCTATTAATAAAATCAGCAATTCATCTCTGGATAATTACTCCTACTCACCCCATCACCAGGTAGTTTTTCTAAGTGTGCCTAATGTAGTACACATTTTGAAAAAGAATATAAACTTACTTTCTTCCTAGAAATAAAAAAAAAACTGTCTTTGGAACACATCAGATATGATATGTTTTTCAATTAGTTTGTTTATATTTGGTTTGGGTTAGGAAGAACAGAGCAATTTTCACCAATCAAATCTCATTAATCTCCAAGTTATCTATCTGAGAGAGAAAAGCTACATAGCAGGCTATTTATTTTCTGTTCAGTGAATTCTTGTGTCATTCTCTTTGCAGTTTAATGAACAGTTTCTCCAAATCCTCAGAGCAGTTGAAGTGTTTATTTCAGCAAATAATATGTTTTCAGAAGCACACATCATTACAGAAGTCTTTCCTAGGAAACTTCTCTTCTGATATATTATGGGCTCTTATCCACTGTGCAAAGGAAGGTCATAATAAAACACACTTATACTTTGCCCAATACTGCAGTCCTTCACTAATAATAAAATGGCAAGGAATTTATATTCTTAAATTAAAGGATTTTTAAAATATTAGTTTTATTACAGACAGTCTTTATTTATTACTGATTTTATTGAACTATAATATGCATGCTTTAAAAGTATATGTGGTATGAAGGTCCATAAATTTTCACAAATTGCATGCATTCATGTTACAAATACTCAAATCTAGAAACACTCCATTGCCAGCACACAAGACGATGCTTTCATGTTCCTTTGCCAGTCACTCCCTCAAAGGTCACCACTGTTCTGACTTCTACCACCATAGAGTAATTTGTTGTATTAGTACTTTATATAAATAGAATATACAGTATATACTTTTTTGTGTCTGACTTCTTTCATCATTATATTTATAAAATTCTGCCATATTGTTGCATGTTGTTATAGATCATTCACTCTCATTCTGCATAATAGTATTTCATTTTGTGAGTATACCATATGTTATTTACCCATTACATTGTTGATGAACATGTGGGTAGCTTCAAGCTACCCAAATTGGGTAGATTTATACTATTACAAATTATGCTATGATGAACATTTCTGTATAGCTTTTGGTGAAAATAAGTATGCATTTCTGTTGGATATTTGCCTAGGAGTAGAAATTCTGGGCCACAGTGTATGTATATGTACAAATTTACTGAATAACACCAGCTTTACAAATTAGTTGTACCAATTTTCACTCTTAACAGTATGTGGGTGTTCCAGTTGCTTCACATGCTCGTTACACTTGGTATTGTTTGTGTTTCATTTTAGATTTCTGTTAGACATGTAGTGGTATGACATTGTGAACTAAAATGAAATCCTAAGTCTCCCCCTCCCCCGCCCACCCCTCACTGACTGAACAGACACACTCTTGGCCAAGGGGATACCAGAGAAACCTTAAAGCTGAGTTCCCAGCCATGACGGAATGGGAGGTCAGACACACCTCATTGTACCCCCTCCTTTGCTAATGGCCATCAGACTTTTTTTCCCAAAGACTATACAGAAACCATTATCATGATCTACTCCTTCCTATTTGCAGTTTTGACATCATAACTAACCAGCATTCTTTCATAATAAGAGACCACCGACCATGGAGTGGTTTTAACCAGTCCACGGAGCATATGCAGAGAGGGTTTTCATGTCCTCTGTTTCACCTTATGACATCAGAGGGCCACCATTTTCTCAACATGGACTCCAGAAAGGGGCGTAAAACTCAATTGTGCATTCACATGTTTCTCCTTTCATAAATATTCATGAATCTTCCTATAGCTTGTTAAATATGTATATTTGGCCACCCTGCTCAGCATAAATTCCTGTTCCCATTGTCCCTCCCTCAAAGCACATGTTTCTGGCTTCTGGCCAGAAGCTCTGATTCCCTCCTGTCAGAATGTCCACCTATAGGCTGTAATCCATTTTGAGAAATAAAGCTCTTTTTTCCAAATGTATGAACCTTATCATTTCTTCAGTTAAGAACATTGTGGTTTAATTGTCATTTCCTGAATAACTGAATTAGAATACCTTTTTATATGTTACTTGGCTATATGTGTATATATTTTTATCCAAGTATTTTGCTTATTATTTTACTGGGTCACTCTTTTTTTTAATGTATAAGAGTTCTTTACAAATTATGGATATAAGTGTTTTATAGAGAAATGTATTATAAATATCTTCTCCCACTCTGGGGGCTGCCTTTTTACTCCTGTAGGAGAGGGAATATTTTCCTCTACCCTCTGAGGGCTTGATAATTAAGTCTATGAAGTAAACTGACAACTGGCTGATTAACAGAAGAAAAGGTATACAAATTTATAATATGCATTATATGCATATAACATGCACAAGGACATCACAGGAAAGAAAAGTGAATACTCCAAAACCCAATGAGATCTAAAAGCTTATATACCCTCTTCCAAGGGGAGAGGGGTGGTAGGCAACTTAGAGGAGAGTAAATGATTTGGGGAAAGATGAATGGAACCTTAGAAGAAGAGGTGACAGTCTATCTGAGTATGGTTGTCAACTTCCAGTCTCCTCTCCTGTGATATGAGTCAATCTTCCCAAGATGATGAAACCCTGGGGAGGGAACTGATGAAAATTGAGTTCCTTTTAGAGGATCTGTCCCTAGGCAGATAAGGGGAGCCCAGAGAAAGACTCTTCCTTCATCCTTGGTCCCCTAAGTGCTCTCAGTTTAAAGTAATCAGTATACCAAAATGGCATATTTTGGTGGCATTTCCTAAACCCCTTTACTCCCTTAGTGCTGTCTTTTGATACATAGAAGTTCTTAAATTTCACTACAGGTCAATTTATGAATTTTCACTTCTATGGTGGACACATTTTTGTGTACAATTAAAGAAATATTTGCCTACAAAGGATCATGAAGATGTTCTCCTATGTGTGTGTCTTGAATATTTAGTAGTTCACCTTTGGTGTTTAGATGGCAATCCATCTGAAATTGATTTCTGTGTGTGGTATAAGATAAAAATAAAGATACTTTTTTTCCATATGGATATGCAATCCATCTCACACTATTTGTTGGGAAACCACCTTTTTATCTACTATACTTCCAAGGCATTTTTTTCAGGACAATCAATCAGGTATCAATCTAGCCTCTTTTTTTAAAATGTCTATAATCACACCTTTAAATCTTAATTTGGAAAAATCTAAATCCATTGACACACAATAAGTGATATATTAGATTAAGTATCAAGTTTTGGAATTGGAAAAAGGTACGATTTAAAAATGATTAAGAAGAATTGTTTTATTTCCATTTGAGATCATATTTGTTATTTAAAATGTATCATCGATCTATAACAATAATCACTGCTAATAATATTCTCCCATCTCCTTTGTCCTGAGGTCTAGTCTATCCTGAGCATGCCATAAACAGGCATTTTGCCTCAGTTCCACAGAGGGATACTGGAGGAAATTAGCAGTCCCTTCAACAGACACACCTTTTTGCTTTCTGTCCCTCTTCATCTATTCAAACCTTCACTTCTTTCCCAAGTATTGATATTTCCTCCTCTTTAAAGTGATTTTTGGCAAACTTTTCCACAGCCCTGTCATTGAGAATTTAGCTAACATTTATTGAACATCTGTTATGTGCTAGGCAGTGTGGTAGTTTTCTCTAAAAATAATATTTGGGTCTAGTATGTAGACCCAAATAGCCCCCAAAAGGAAATCATTACTTAGCTTTACAACTGTAATAATTATTAATATTTTAAGGAGATCAATGACTTTTTGAGAATCTCATGAAAACTTTCATTTCCTTAAAATATGCATATTTATATATAAAATCATACATAAAATTTCGGGGGTTCCCAGGTTAATAGAGGCCAGAGGTTGATAACTTTGCTACTAAAAAACTTATGAAGTAATTACTATTACATGTTCTGAGGATGGATCTCCACAAGTATCGTGGTGGTTAAACATCATAGCGGGCACAACATGCTGTTTTATTGAGGATAATTTTATGGTTGCCCTTAGGGCTGAATAAAGGATTCCATGATAACAATGTATTAAACTGAATATGATAGCTACCTATTTTAATTCTAGATGGATTTAGAGTACTTCATTTTGGTACTATTAAGTTTATAAAATTCCCTCTTTAAAAAGAAAGGTTGTTAGGAATAGCTATTTCTTTCAACTATGTAATAAAACACTTAGTGATTGCCCCTTCATCCTATTTCTAAATCACCAGCTAAGAGAAACACAGACTGCCATATTACTAGCTTTTTTCAAATAAATACAAGAACAAAGCATAATTGATTTGCATAGTTATAAAAGAGCTAGCAGCTGGTACTTTCTTTAAAGAATCAAAAAATCTTTAATCAATTTGTGTTACAAAAGCTACCAATTTGTTATGATATTCAGAAATTCCACATGAAGCACTTTGCAATGCCATATTGAGCACAGACACACAGAGCGCTGCTCACATCAGAACACCAGGCTGAAGCACAAAAACCTGCATGTGGTGTCGCAGATCCAGCTGTGCATCGCAATGAACTGCAGTCCCTCATCCTCAAACATTCTGTCACCCAAAAACCTGCTGCTTTTTTTTTTCTTACTACTCCACAGATGTTAGAGCTATCAGCCCTGAGTTTTATCTAATAGGAGCATTCTCGGCTTCATTAAAAGAAAATCAAGCTCCAGAAAATAACACACTGCTTAGACGTGACACCACAGAATCACTGAATTGATCTCCTTGAGCTGGTAGTTTCTTCCACATACTAAAATTGACTTCATGAGTCAACATAAAAAAAATCAAAATGTATTTTTCACTCTGAATTTACATTTAGTAGTTCATAAAATATTCTACTCTCATGAAGCATCTCCATATTTCTTATACTCTGTTGAAAAAAGCAGTCCTTATTTCCCGAGTGACCTTGTCAACAAGAAGAATAGATTAGAATCCTGGGTGTATAGGACAGGAGGATGTTGAGCTGACTTTTTGACATTGACTGCCCGTAAGACTAGTAACTACTTTTGTCTTCAGAGAGCATAGCACAGAAGGAAAGAAATTAAAGGTCACAAAATAATTTGTAATGCATTGAGGAAATACAAATTATACAGAGTTAAGACTTACAAATAAAAAGATAATTTACAATTGAGGTGTTCAAGTAAAAAGTGTTGTTAAATATTAAATGATAATTCAACAGTTGTCATCTCATATTACTCTCTGTCCTCACTTGCCATCATTTTATTAATATTATCTATGCATCTCCTACAGCCACCTACCAATTGAATGTCTACCTTAGGCATTTGATTTTTTTGTTGTTGCTAAACAACAATTAAATATTTGTATGACAATAGAAAACTTTGGTATATAATTTTTAAATGTTTTATCAAAATCATGTCCAATAGCAGAAGGTCCCACAATCCTCACATAAGACTAAAAATTAAAAGTATAAAATATAATAATGTATTAAGTTACATTGTGCTTAAAATATAAAAATGATATCTTCTATATGCTAAAAATTATATAGAAGACTAATATTAAAACAGCCTTAGAAATGAGCTCAGAAAATATCAAACTTTTCGTTTTTCCTCTAATCTCTGTCTTTTAAGGTTTAAATGACCAAGTATCTACATAATGGCTTTTCTTTCCCTGTAAACAGAATTTTTAGGGTATATCTCTAATAAAGAAGTTTCTCACAAAACCCTAGACCATTTACTCTTGGATTGTTTGGTTTGTGTGAGAAAGTAAATTTCCATCTTGTTTGAGCCACTGAGTGTCCTTGCTACCGAATCTTAGCTTGAATCATCACTAATATACATGCTAATGAACAGAGAGAGAAAGAGAAAGAACAGAAAATGAGCAAAATAAAAAGGAGTAAGAGAGGAATTTAGAGTTCATTGAGATATAAATAACACCTTTGCATTTTTAAACAACAGAATAACTGAGAATAGCAATATAATTAATATATTATCAAGATGAGCTCACGTTATTTTCTTGACTGAAAACCTCTATCACTGCTTAGATAACAACATAGAGAAAAAAGTATGGGAAGGAAATTCAGATAGCCAGTATCCCAGTACTGAGAATGTGTTATATTAGCATGTGGCTTCAAAAGCAATTGTCATTCTGTAGCCATTTTCTATAAATCAAAGTAATTCCTTTCTTTGAATCAAACCATACCATAAGAACCTATGCTTTAAATAGGAAAAATATTACCAAAGTTTATGTAATAATTATTCCCCTAAAAAAATTTTAACTCCATCTCTGCTAAGGAGTCATTACTTAAACAAAATAGAGGGTCAACTCTTCTCAGCTAAATTGTCTGCACAGAGCTGGAGTCACATAGCGCTACAGCATAACAGGTAAGCATTCATTTGGCACGCTGCAGGCGCCAGTGGGATAACATTACCAGTTGTGAGCCTAACTCTTCCTGATAATTTTCACAATGTCCTTAGTTATTACCTTGTAATTATAAGCTAATAATGGTCTATGGTGGTTTTTGATCCATCCTAGTTCACTCATGTAATAACAAGTAACTTAAATGAAACTTGGAGTTTTCCCCTATACTTGGATCTAAAGTGTTAAAATAAGCAGAAATAAAAGTTAGGATAAGTTAATGTCAAGTATTAATTGATTTTACAATGCTCATCGGTGTTTCTTTCTAAATCATTGCTATATACTGACACATAGCTATAGTCCCATGTACATTCAACCACTGATGCTGCTAGGCATATAAAACAATGAATTTATATTTCAGATTAGTTATCCAAATCCTCAAAAACAAATTTCTGAGGGTCAGAGTATGTATCATGTGATACATAACAGTAGTATTACCTTAATATTAAATAAACATTATTTGAAAATAATTTTTGAGTTTCTATATTTAGCTCCCATTTTCAGGAGTATGTCTTCTGTGGGTGTGAAGACCCTCAGTTTGGCTGAGTACTGTGAAGTAAATTATAGAAACAGAAGTGGGCTATGAGTTGGAACAGAGATTTATGAACAAGAAAAGGATCTGAAGATGTTGGAGAGAAAATCTTGAAGAAAGGACAGAGGTGAGCCAAAATGGGCACTGCATGGGAGAAGGAAAGAGGTAAAAACTCAGAGATTACTTAGCAGAAAAGAGCTACATGCTTTTCCTGGTAGCTTACCAAGGGGTGTGTGATATAGACCTCCTTAACTATCCCCATTGTGAAATTCTTATTAAAATATGCATTGTCACTCATAGTGACACCTGCATGGGTTGATTCATTAGGAAAACTGGAAGAAGGACTGACCAGCATCCTTATGGCTATGGAATTAAGAGACAAATAATTAATAAAGACAAAGTTTGAGACAGAGAGAGTGGTAATATCCGGATTAGGCACTCTTTTTGATTCACCCTATTGCCAAAATTCAGACAGCAGTATCTGCTTTCATCAAAAGGCTATTGTTCCACAACAAAATAACTTTGGAACCATTTGAATACCACACTTACAGAACTCTTTGCTTTGGGGGAAACTATGCTCAGATGGCAATTTTATAATCTACGCATGATTTACAGTAGATTTATTTGATGATAAGAGAAAGAAAATAATGACTTCTATGCATAGTGAATTCTAACCAACTTTCAACTCTAAGATAATAAATTAATTCCATGCCAGAAGCCCCTAGAAATATGAAAGGATGTATACTTCTATTTCATACTACTCACTTAAATCAAGATTTCACCCCTCAAATAAAATTTTTCTAAGCAGCTTCCCCAGTGAGGATTTTGTGACATTACAGAACATGCACTCTCCTGCCCCCAAAGTGAAGATGCTTCATTACAGGCATAGTAACTTCAAGTTAAATGGACAAGCCTTGCAACAGAAGGCTTCTGCTGTTCTTACAATAACTGAATGTCCCCAGTTTACCTTTATTCAAATCAAGAAGCCATATTATTCAGTTAATCACCTAAACCTAACTTAATATAAGTAGGCTTATCATATGTGGAAAAAGGCACACTGACGCTGACAGTCTTATGAATAGAAAATACGTACAGAAGCATAATCATCTCTCAATTTATGGTTTCTGAAAATGAGATTCATTAGGCACAGGTGTTGCTACTGAGAACTGAACAAGGTAGATGGGAATAAAGAGAGTTCAAAGGACAAATGTCTGGTTGCCTGTCCATAATAAGAAAGATTGTTCATCATATATCCCACATAGAACAGAGTTTTGGGAGGTATTTATTTTGGGAATGGGGAAAGAAACGGAGAGTCAATGTGAAGATGATCTATTCAATAGAGAAAGAGTTGAAGATAATAAAGTATAAAGAAATTTAGAAGCCAAATGTAAGGAAAAGTAACTGACGTAATTTTTAGAGTTATCAGCATTGAGTTATGTGGAAAGAAACAATTGTTCTTCTGATTACATTTTTAAGTTCCACATCTTAAAAAAAAAAAAAAAAACTTTACTTCTGAACTCAATAATTGGCTCAATATTTTTCTCTTGAAATGTTTTATAACCCATAGTGTTAGCTCTCTCTTCTCTGTTTTCCTTTTTCCAAAAATTATTCCAAATGGAAAATGAAGAAAACCCAAGTGCTTTGTCAATAGTGATCACTTTTGTTAGCAATTAAAATAGAATTTCTTAGTGTATAATACATAGGTCGGAATTGTCATCTTTATCACCAGTAATCAATCTGTTTTCACGTTCTATATGAGAGAATGCTTTTATTACATGAAAATTTTTAAAGACACCTGCTATATTTCATAAGAATTAGAGTTCATAGCTACTATAGGGAGGATATGAACAGTAAGAATAATAAAAGATGCAGGTAAGTAAGTGATTTATTTCTCCTCCTACAATGGTAAAGGTAATTTCTCAGGACTTTCCATAGGTTATTTTTAGGCCAACTTCTGTTCTTACATTTACAAGGCAATACTCCTGTCAGTATGTAAATACAGATTTTAAAAATCCTATATCACTATTTCCTCAAGGGTGTCCTGTGGAATTTTTCCATGAAATTCTAGTAGGTCTTCCAGAGAAAAATGAATCTTGCTCAACTAAGTTTGAAAGAACTAGATTAATAGATTTTTTTTTTTACTTTAGGACTTCTCAGAACATGTGATATGCCCAAGCATTTAGTGAATTTAAAAGGCAATAGATTATGCAGAGTTTCACATTTTATTTCATCATGAAACCATTGACTGAGCATCTATCATGTGATATTAATGTTGTGCAGAATAGGCTTTGGTAAGTGCTATTCTATTTATTCATGAGATGAATAAATCATAACAGGTAAATGTACTATGGCAAACCTACAAACTTTATTCCTAGATGTTGTGTGTTAAAGATCATGAAATATAGTAGCTCTGTTCTTTTAAACAACATACAAAATGAGAAGTCTTTCTTCTACACATGTGGAAATGCAACTGTGCTCTGCAAATTGATGGAAACTATTTGATGGCAGATTCTTTCAGCTACGAGTTACACTTTGCCCAACAATGTCTATAGGCCTATATGAAAAGTACTCTTGGGCCCTTTAATCCGCATCTCTGTAAAAAGAGAAAGCTTGGAGGAAAGGGGTAGAATTTTAAGTTATAAAATTGTGTTTGTATCATACTGTTATTTAGAGGGAAGGCTTATTAAGACAAGAACAATACAGTACAATTTACTAATTATTATAAAATAACTCTAAGTCATAAAGTGAGACTCAGACATAAACTTTGTTAAATAAAAATTTGATTAACATCCAAAGTGTACCGTATGCTACATATAAGGGTTTTTTTAAAAAACATTTAGTGTTCAAGCATGTATTTCTTTAGATAATCCTACAATATACAGGCTAAATTATACTATTCAGATAAGCATAATTCATCTTTGTATATTAGGCCTCCATTTAAGTCACTTCCTAGCGTGTGATCTTGAATGAAGTACTTAACTTCTCTGCATCTCAGAGTCCTCATAAATATAATGAGAAAAATAATAATCATACAAACACCACACACACACTCATAACCATAAAGTTATTGTGAGTAATAAATGAGTTAACACACTTAAAGAATTTAAAGCATTTAGGGCAGTTCTTGGCAAAGAGTAAAGATTCAGTAAACTTTAAATGTTATCATTCTCATATGCTAAGTACTATGCAAGTTATGAGGGATGCATACAACAGAGAGCAAGACAGAAAAACTCTCTTACCTCATGAAGCTAGCAGTTGGGTAGGAAACAGGGATAAATAAATCAAAGAAACAGATATATAAATGCAAGTATAAATGCTGCAATGGAAACAGTGGGCAGCCATCAAGACTATAGTAGGGATCCCACTCTACTGTATCTAGGTTGATTAAGGAGAACATCACAGAAGAAGACATTTCAACTGAAATTTAAAGAACAAACTGGTGTCAACTATGTGAAAAATGTGGGAAAAGAACAGGATGTAGAAATGCTTTGAAATAGGAGTAAATTAAGAGAGCTATGGTCTCAGCAGGAACAAGTGGCACACTCAAATTAGGCTAATTAGAGGAGAAATTAATGAAGGAATTATTTGTAAAATTATGAGCAAGAAACACAGCATCCTGGGTCTAATAATAATGAAGCTATTACCACCCCTCAGCCAGAGGATGAGGTTGGGTAGTGGTTACCAGAACTCAGAAGAAGGGAGACATGTATTAATGGATCAGGCCACCTGGAGAGGACTTGACCTTCCAATGGGTAGAGTCAGACAGAGATGACCACACAGGGTGGAAGCCAGGGAAGAAATATCCTCTCCCTCAGATCTCCTGCTAAGGCACCAATGAGCCAGAAGGCAAAAAAAAAAAAAAAAAATTGATATAGTCTATAGAGGTCTCCGGGGGCAGACGGCAAGTTGGAGAAAGGAGAGAGGAAAATTAGGGGCAAATTGTAAGAAATCCAGTATTAATGGAATATAGCAATTAAAGGGAGGAATACAACCAATGAGGGTAGATAGGCAGGGAATGAATGACTCAGAGTACAACAGAGATTTTGACCTTATTTAAACACAATGGAAAGTGACAGAAGGGTTTTGAGAAGGGAATGACATGATCAAATTTGTGTTTTAAGAGATTACTCTGCCTGGTATGTGGAGAACACATTAGAAGTTGTGACAATAACAAAAAGTCTGATAGTGGCTTGGATTAGAGTGAGAACAGTGGAGACGGAGAGAAGTGGGCACATTCAAGCTGAGGGTAGAACTCACAGGGTCCTCTCAAGGATTTGATATCTGGGTAACAGAAAGAGAGAACCAAAGGTGACTACTAGATTTCTGTCTAGAGCAATAGGCTGAACGTTGCTCAGTGGGTAAGACTGGACAGAAACAGATATGGGAGGGGAGGATAAGAAATTCAGTCACGGATATGTGAAGTTTAAGATGACTCTGGGACATCGGATGAAGCTGCCAAATAAACAACAAAATACCTAAGTTCCCACTGAGAGAAGTGGTCTGACCTGAGAACAGTCATCAGAAGTTGGCGGCAACTAACACCATTCCAGGAGAATGACAAGATCACCTAGAGAATACTGTGAGGGAAAAGAAAAGATTAGCACCAATTTACCCAAGTCATATTTCATATCAATTAATTGGGCTAAAAACAGAAATATTTACATTTTTGCACCATGGATGTCTTTTGTGGTCTGATGAAACCTATGGATTCTATCTCAGAATAATGTTTCTCAGTACATAAAGTAAAATATATAGGATAACAAAAGAAACTAATTATTTTGAAGTATAATTACCAAGATATAAAAATCAAATTTATAATATAGTAGGGTTTTTGTTTATTTTTAATACATTAATAACTGTATAGGTAAGTCTAATAACTACTATAATTTCAAAACAGTAATGAGCACAAATGGTGTTTTGTGATATCTGTGACAACTAAAATATGGTATAAAAATACCTTTCATTTCTGTTAAACATATTCTTATTCTGTTGTGCGTGTGCCTATATTCAAAATGAAGGCAATATTAAACAGCAGTAGGGGACACCATCTACCCTAAGGGCGCTCACAGTCTTGGTAGTATTGGAAGTGGGGAGAGTGGAGAGAACAAGTCAGTCATTAGGCCATTGCGTTGTAATGAGAGGGCATTTGTGAAAAGCGATGCTCAGCAGGTGATGGGAACACAGTGGAAGGCCTTGGGAAGTCCTCTCAGAGACGTCTCTTTAGTCATGCCAGTAAGGAGTGTGTTTGGCGTTTCATATAAGACAAGAACATGAGAATGCACATGAAATCTGAAAGAGCAATGAAAAGCAGCAGTATCAGTCACTCCATGCATTGTCCTTGTCTTCTGCATTAGGTGACAAAGCAAGGAAAATCCAGGTGTCTCACAACTGCTACTTTTTCCACTTTCCCAAACAGAATCCTGACCTGACACTAAAACCAGAATATAAAGAACCATTCGAACTTGCTAATCACTCCATATGGAGTCTTCTTTGCCTAGATCATTGCACTGCTCGGCTTCCCACTTTATTCAAATCTGCGCTCACATGTCACCTTACTAAGGAGGCCTTCCCTCACCACCCAATATAAAACAGCCCGTTTCTCTGTCACTATCTGCTTTTCATCATGGAACCTACCATTGCCTGAAATCATATTCTGAGGAGAGTGCTAGCTTACTGTCAGGCTGTCCACCACAAGGTAAACGTCATAAGGGCTGTTACTTGGGCTCATTCACAGCTGTTTCCACAGTGATTGTCACACAGTGATAACAGTAGTAATATTTGCTGAGTAAATCAGTTAATCCACACATTGCCTAAGCATGTATTTGTCCTCATCCAGTTGTAGCCATGACTGCAATCCTGTCTCACATGTCCATGTCCCTCAATATCCTTGTCTTGTATATGGGACACAACACATCTCTTGCCTCAGTACGTGCCACAAAACATCCCTAGCTGCTGTATCTTCCTATTCCAGCCCCACCTTCTGTTGAAGTTCCCCGCCTTCACCCACTGAAAAGCTAATACTATGGAATAGAAACTGTCTTTAAATGTTCCACTCCAATATCCTGTGCATCTCCGAGCATGGCGATAGCATCACACCCTGCATCCCACACCAGGTTAGAACAGGACTTTGTCTCACAAGGCTACTGGCAATAGGACTTAGTTCGTCAGAGACACCAGGCTAAGGCTTCACAGCATCACCAGCTTGTGCCTCTTCTTGCTTCTTTTTCCCTCTCCTCCAACAACATCTCCTCTCTCCAGGTTCTTTTACCTTCATTCCTTTGTTTTTTCCATTTTTAAATTCCTACACAGTGATATATACAACTGGGCTAAACATTCCTCCTGTGTCACCTGCATACCTACCTTTAATCATTCATCACACATTATAGTTTCTCTATGAACTGCCAGTAGTGTGGCATAAATAGTGCTCAATCATTGTTGTGAAGCAAAACAGGAAGAGAGTGAGGTAAGGCCTTTATTTGTTTATTTAGTGTATATTTGTTGAGGTCTTACTATGTGCCAGGCGTTGTTCTGTGGACAGTGGATAGAAAAGTGAACAAGACAGTAAAAACCTGCCTTCGTAGAGCTTACATTCTAGTGGGTATAGAAAGGAGTTAAAAAATAAATATACATATAGCAGCTAGTGATAAGGGCTATTTGAAACCTTAAAGCAGGCGAGGACTAGATGAGACGGGTGAAAATGTGCCACCTTAGACAGTCATCAGTGAAAGTCTCCACAGGGAGCAGACATTAAACAGAGAAGAAATGGAGGTAAAGTAATGAGCAGCACATCCAGATCCGGCCCAAACAAACCACCTGACAACTTTTTCACTTTCTTTTTACCTCCATCCCTTGAGCGGATACTGACCCACGGGCAAGCTTGCAGGTGGAGCGTGTCCTCCAGCCTGAGGCCTAATGAGTTCTCTAAACAAAGAACTCTCTTCCCCAGGACCTCCTACCTCCCCTGTGCCACTCCCTTAATGACAATGGTACATACATGTGTGACACTGTAACACATTTCATGAAGGTGAAATAAATTTCTATTTTTTAAGCCACTGAGACTATGGAGTTCCTGTTATAGTAGTTGCATATACATTACATTAACTAACAAAGTATTCCTGGCAGAAGGACATTAAGTGCAAAGGCTTCGAGGCGATGTGGCAATAGTGTGGCTGTGTGTTCCAGGGCAAGGAAAGTGTAGCTGCAGCACAGTGAGTAAGGCAGAGCTGTGTGAGACGAGATCCAAGAAGGGATGATGGATGATAGTACTTGGATTTTGCTCAGAGTGAAATGAATAGGCCCTGGGTCAGCTTCATCCAATAGAACTTTCTGGGCTGATGGAAATAGCTGTGCTGTCCCAAAAGGTAGCCACTACCCATAAAACGTGACTAGTGCAACTGATGAACTGATTTTTAATTTGAATTAATTCAAATTTAAAACTACATAGTCATAAGTGACTAATGGCAACATATTGGACAATGTAGTTCTGGTGGCTTTGAGCAGAAAAGTGACATATCTTATCTTACATTTAAAAATAATAATCCTGATTACTTATGGCGAATACATTGTAGCACAGCAGGAATGGGAGCAAGCATACTGGGTAAGAGAAAATGCTGCTAAAATAGCTCAAGTCAAAGAAGGTATTTTCCATTGCAGTGGAAGTTTGAAGTGGCTGGATTTTGAACATTTATGAGTGTGATGCGCACTGTCGGGGGAATGGACACGCTTGAAGCTCTGATTCAGGGGCTGGGGGGCATGGGCAATATACATAACCTGAACTTGTGTACCCCCATAATAAGATGGAAAAAAAAACAGAAAAAGCACAAAAATAGGAGAGAAAAAAATTAAAAAATAAGAGAATCATCTCAGGAATTCTCACATCCATTAGTAAGAGTTCCATAAAGAGCCAAAGCAGATAAAATGAATAGGGAAGAAAAAAAAATAAAAATAAAGGTGGAACCAATAGGATTTTGATATCTAAAATGTGAATTGTATTATTAAAAAAAGATAAATCAAGGATTACTTCAGTTTTTTTTTCCACTTAAGCTGATGGATAAACAGAGGACATTTACTAAGATGGGAAGCCTAGAGTAGGTTTGCTGTGATACAAACATGATTGGTTTGTGTGCTGACTAGACAGCTAAATGGAGATGTAAGGGGTCTGGAGTTCAGGGGACAAGGCTGTAAAAAAGGGTGATCTACTAAATGCTATAAAGTTGTAAGGGAGAAAGCCATTTTGGCCAAAGTGATGTTAATGCCAGCATATAAAGTGTTATTCACTAAAAATGCTTGCCACTTTTATTTCTGTCCCAATATTTCTTTAACTTACGAATTCTTCATCCCCTAAAATTTATACATTTTTTAAAAAGTTAAGCACTTCTATACTATTGTTTGTTGAAAATTGAATACAATATTTTATAATAAGGAATTGAAATATCTGTTTAGAGAGAACAATAAAAATAGCATAAAGGCATTCTTGCAGCACCCCCAGGGAAAATTGTGACTATTCATGAAATTTAATTCTATCAGAAACACAGAAGTTTATTGCAGTCAATGAGAACATAAAATATATAATTGAATATTATTCCATTTCCATTTTTCTATTTTCTAAATATTGTCTAATATCTTTATGCATATGTGCAAAAAAATTATATTTCTGAATAAGTGTGATTACACCTTATATGCCTTTTTTAGTGGCAGCTTTTGTTTTTCTTTTCCATTTTTACTTGCTTTCCATTTTTCATTTTTTATCACTTTCTTTCTTCTCCACATCACATCCCATACCCCTGCAGGGCAAATCATGTTAAAATCTGTTTTGTAGCTGTTCATATTTTTCTCCATGATCATGCAACAATAAACAGAATATGTAGTTTTATGATTGTTTATTTTAGGAAAATAAAGTATACACGCTTTCCTCCACTGTGCTTTCCTCATGAGAAATAACTCTTCCAAGTCCCTTCACTTTAAATATATGGCTGTAATTAATTCTTTTTAATGGCATAATTTCCCACATTGTTAGTTCCATAATTTACTCAACTATCCCCCATTAGGAACATTCACTTTGGTTTTCAATACTTTTGTCAACATGAAAAATGTTATCTTAAATATGAATGTACATATACACTAATATATCTCCTTAAATACTGATATTTTTATTTCTATGAGACAAGATCCCAAGAATGGTATTCCTAGATAAAAAAGTATAAGAATTTTTAATAGCTGTCACCCGTTTTCCCCTGAAATATGATAAAACAATGTGTATTGCTATCAGCCCTATATGAAAATTACCTTTTCCTCACATCCCAACTAGCAGTAGGTATTATAGATCTTCTTAATCTTATTTTACTTATTTTGCATTTCAATAACTTCTAATGATTTCAAACAATGTTTTTTTGTGTATGGGGGACATATGCTTTGCTGTACAGTACATATTTTTCTACCCAGTTGTTTTGTCATTTCCCTATCAATGTCTTAAAGTTTTCTTTTCTATGTTACCATCTGCACTAAAAATCTGCCTTTTCAAACCAAGCATCTGTCTATTTTCTTTATAATATGCTTTTTATTATTTTATAGGATTAAATATATCTATCTTCTCTTTTATAGATTCAGAGTTTTTTTATTCTTAATTTACAAAGGTCATCTTCACATTTACATGCAATCTCCTGGATTTGTTTGCAAGGAGATATTATTTTTTACACTTCAGTCTTTGAATCATTTTGGAATTATTCTTGTTTGTGTTTAAAAAACATGATTTCCTGTTATATCCTTTCATATGGGTGGTCAGTAGTGCAAATACCCTTTAGCAAATTTTCTATCCTATTCTCATGATGTTGTATTCCTTTTTGAGAAAATATACTATGGATATTTCAAGCCATCACCAAAGAATCCTTAATGAAATTTTAGATGGTTCCACAAAATTGGAGGGCAGGGGGGCAGTTGGATAGGAAGATAAAGTAGCAAATTGTCTTTTTTTCCAAAGAAATTTTTTATGGAAATTTTACAAGCTACATCAATATTCATTTCCAATATGAAAATGGAAGAGCCAGTCAAGGCCGTCTAAGTAAGTAAATATCTCCGTATTTATATTTAGACTGTGAACTACTTGAAGGCATGTAGGTGCCCACTACCATTCCAAAAAGCAACCAAAACAATTTGTTGAACAACTGAATGAACAAATGAGTGAATGGATGGATTAAAAGAGGGAGGGGGACTGGGAGACAATTCTCCATGGGTCTTTTGCATTTCTACAAATTTTATGGAAAGCCATTGACAGCTTTTGTTCCATGCTATCTTTTCAAAGATGTATGTATAGAAAACCATCTTAGAAAAAGATATTATCCCATTCTTCTTAAGGAATTTGTTTTCTGACAAGAATAATGATGATAATGTTTTCCTATAGGGAAAAGTTTTGGTAGGTTTGCTTAGAGCCATCTTTATAAGATTGGGGATTTCCTAACCTTAGATTTCTTCATTTGTGACATAAATCCCTGTGTGAAGATTGTTTCCACATGGGCCTGACTCTGCATCACCCCTGTGAAACTTGGAAGGCAAGGGGAACCAATGGGATTATGAACCTTATGCTCAATGTGATCATGAAGTTCATGTGCAATGAGTAATAAAACTCTTTGACCTAGATGTCTCATGTCTGCCGCCATCATCTATAAAACCGTGGCAAACAAATTTCTTAGATTGCAAGTATTGTAAAACCTCAGGCCCTATGTCACCCTTCCTGAAGGAATGACCAGCAAGTCCACATTCCCTCACAAAATATCTTACCTGCTTTTTGACACCTTATATTGCTTTCTATTCTCTGGATTAACTCTACCCCTTGTTAAATTCCAAATATTTCTGGGGAGAAAAAATAAAAATAATTGCTACATAGAAAAAAGGAAAAAAAGAACATAGGAAAACAATTTTAAGGAAATTATTAAAAGAATATCACTGAGCCACTAATGGAAGAAATGGCTACACAAAAAGGATCTGAAATTACCCAAGGCAAATGGTGCCTCTACTAAATGATTATTTTGAATCAATGTTTGTGTGTTACGGTCTTTTCTGGTTAACAATTTTTATGTTTTATTCATTCTGGATTTTCTCTAAATTCACCAGTGTCAGCTCTGCAGAAAATATCTATAAACCACATTTTTCAACTTTTGATAAAGTAACCTCTTTTTAATTATTGATTTATTATCAAAATCTTTCTGCTGTTTCAAGAATGTTTTGGTTTCTAAAATTCTAGTGTGTTTAATCTTGAACTAATTTAAAAGGTGAGTTCTTAAATCAAGAAGTAGAATTAATCAGTAAAAAAAGAAAACCTAATAGGGCTTGGCAAGGATATATTTTTAAAATTTTTTTTTACTGAAAAAAGTTTTAAATCACTGTTAGCTTAGACTTGTGGAAAAGGCTTAATAAAAATAATTTTTTTTACTAGTAATACTTTCTATTTATCATTAAAAAATTTCAAATGTTTCACGTGTATTATCATAATTAATGCTTGCATTACTCTTGGGAAATGAGTAAGCATATGTTATTTTCTCTACTAGCAATTAGCGACCTGAGGCACCCACCCAAGTGTTCAGTCATTTTTCTAAGGAACAACTTTTTAAACTATAAATAGAACCCAACACTCGGCCACACTGCCTATATCTGGACAGAGTCTATAATAAGGCCCAGTGGGTATAATGATAAGAGAGTTTCTATAAGTTTTAACAGCTTGCTGAAATCTTTATGATGGAAGCCTGTATTTATGCTTTTAATTACCATGAATTTGGCAGTCATATTCAGGTAAATATTTCTGGCATTCTGTGTATGGGAAAGTATACATGTGCCAATTTTCAATGACAAAATTTGTTCTTTTAATTAATTAATTAGCTAATCAGCTTTCAGTATAACACTTTAAAGATTTTCCTGAATTTCAACACAGTAGTCTGGGAGTTCTCTGTGGTTGATACATTCACAGCAAAACTTGTGAAGTTGCAATCAGAAGATGGGAATTCATGAATGACAGAAGAAGGCTAAGTCAATATTGGGCAAAGTGAGGGAAATGTTAAAACTGCATCTCAGAGTGTGCATCTGAGAGAACACACCTGAAACAGTTGGTACCGGGATCAGTCAAGAAAAAAGACACTAAAATGGATGTTTGGAACTACATCCCTTGCTACTCAGTGGCAATAAGAGCCTCCAAAGCTGCTGGCAGGTAGAACACTATATCCCCTGGCACCCGTAAGAAGACAATTGTTAAAACTCCCACCAGTGGGAAACTGAGGTGGTATGCCAGGTGAGGAAAATACATTAGCTGGTGCATTGTGTCAAGCACCTGGAAAATATGGGGCAAATAGTAACTATATGGACAACACAATTGAATGGTTATTACTAAGAACAATTAATGTTCTAAGAAAAGATAAAGAAAAGCTGGGAGCAATAAGTCACCAATTAATAGTTAAGTGTGAAAGTCAGAGGGCCTCCTTAACAGCTCACAAGAGTCACTAAATCTTTTGCATAGGACAGATAAAGTTGAGGACTAGGCTTAAGACTTAATAGTTGGAGTAGCCTAACTCCAAAGAAGGTTAAACCCTCAGTCAAGGCAGATCTGTTCTGCAAAAATAAGAGAACCCCATTTGTGAAACAATGGGACCCTAGCATCTTTGCTTGGATTCAGAACAGGAAAAGCTACACTGAACACCCAAGCTGCAAAGTAAGCCGCTCAGCTACGCGGGCAAATCAACTGGCAGACTCTGTGATATAAGAGGTTTTGATGGTGGGGAAAGCTGCCACATGGAACTTATGGAAAGGTCCAACAAGAGAATCACAACACTAACTACTAGAGGTATTGAGCAATGCCATGTCATCTGTAACTAAAATTATGTATCTTTTGAAAAAACAGCTCCTTGCACGCTACGAAGACAGAAAGATTGCCCATAGGGCACTAAGTGATCATGTAGTGTATCTGCCCGTGATGAGTTGGGTATTTTCAGACCCACAAAATCATATGAATGATTCCGCCAACAAAATCTACCATAAGATGGAAAGGGTATGGCTGGGATCTGGTGCAAGCAGAACCAGAGGTCATAAGCAACTGCATGAATGTATAGCCCAGACCTCCATGTCGTTGCAACAGTAACCTGCCCTTAGCTCATACCCCTGGCTATGTGGGGAATCTTTTACAACCAGCTGGCCAAGGAAGAAAATCTTGAGCCTGGTTCAGAGACAGGCCAGTTTGGTATATGAATGCAAGTCAAAAATGGACAGCAGTTGCACTATTCTCACTCAGGAATGGCTTACAAGACAGTGGCAAAGGAAAATCCTCCTATTATGCACAACTTTAGCATTGCACTTGGTTATCCACTTTGTGTGACAGCAATAGTGGCCTGAGAAAAAATTTAAAATGGGCTGTCCCTTCCAGGAACAAGAAATATTTTACTACTAAATTGAATCACATGTTTTGAGTCTAGTCAAACTAACATGCGTCCCTTTTGTTATTTTTATAATCAAAAATATGTAATAAAGCATGTCTTCATTTTTTTTTTCTTTTTTCTTTTTGGCTTCCTGAAAACTTAAAGCCACATTTAAGGCCCAATTGTGACATTTTTCCTGGTCCATATATTAACATAATTTTGTTTCTTTCCATAGGAATTTTGATTTTCTATTAATAGGTATTTCCTCTGATTCTAATGCCCCCGTTTAGACTTGTTTAAATATAATGCCTTGTTGTGCCCCTCAGGTCTGCTTTGTTGAAAAGAAACTAGAGGATTGATACATAATAGATTGACAGACAGGTATTGTTATGTATTTTTAAAAGCAAACAAAATTATGAGGATAACCCTAAGGCAAAGCTGTTAATTGAGATGACATCTCTCGGTCATTCTCCTAGATTTAGTGTGGACCCCATTCTGCTCTCTACTTCTTGCTCTTTTTCCATTTCCACCCTAGAAGCTCTCATGTATTTTTTTTTTTTTTTTTTTTTTTTTGAGACAGAGTCTCACTCTGTTGCCCAGGCTAGATTGCCGTGGCGTCAGCCTTGCTCACAGCAACCTCAAACTCCTGGGCTCAAGCAATCCTCCTGCCTCAGTCTCCGGAGTAGCTGGGACTACAGGCGTGCCCCGCCATGCCTGGCTAATTTTTTCTATATATATTTTTAGTTGTCCATATAATTTCTTTCTATTTTTAGTAGAGACGGGGTCTCGCTCTTGCTCAGGCTGGTCTCGAACTCCTAAGCTCAAACGGTCCACCCACCTCAGTCTCCCAGAGTGCCAGGACTACAAGCGTGAGCCACCGCGCCCAACCTCTCTTATATTTTTGTTAAAGAATTATGGGTTCAGCCAACTGGGGTCAGCAAAGACACTAATCAATAACACCTTAAGGAGTTACCCTTCCCAGGACAATTTGTATTTTAGTAGAAATCTAGTAAAGACAAATAGGCTGAAGGCCCAAAAGAATGATTTTCAGATGAGTGAATCTATCACATGCAGACAGATAATTTGTTCTCTTATTTCACTTTGCATCATCTTCTGTATTTGGAGCATGAGAATTATGTTATCCACAAAGATCATAAAATTGCTATGTCTAGCTCAAAACTAGCTTGACAAGTTTTGTTTTATTAAGCCTCAGAAGACAAAGCAGAAGGGGCAAATTTTTTATAGAAATACTGTCATTTTTTTCATTTCAATTTTTATAATAACACTAAAGAATCTTATGAGAAAAAAATAACTCTCTAAGCCACTACATGAACATGACTATTTTCACTTTTGCAAATTTCATTTATGCCTTTTAAGAATACAAAATATGTCACATAGCTGTAATCCCAGTCCCAAACAAATTTGTAATATGCCGCTTTATGTTACTTTTAGAACATAGTTTCCCATGCTTCAATAGTTTCTACAGCTACTCATTTTAATGGCTGAATAACTTTCCATTAAGTTGTTGTAACATAATTTACCTAATCATTCTTTATGTTATTGAAATTAAGGCTATTCCTATGTTTTTTGCCATTTTGTATAATTCTACAATGAAAATTTGGCACAGCTTTATGCTATTGTTGAATTATTTCTGTGGTGTTAAATACCAGTAGTAAAGAGTTTAAGCCAAACATATGAACATTTCTATGTCTCTTAATTATTATTATTATCTCTTATTATTTTTCTTTCCAAAATTCTCATAGAAATTATAATTACTTAAGCCATTTTAATAGAGCATCAGATTAAGAAATGAAGTAATCTTCCCTAAATATACAGCTTACTCAGTAACAGAGCAGATACTGTAATCCTATCTGTTGATCCTCTGACATTAATTAATTTATTTTTGAGGTTTTTTTTTAATTAATTTATTTTTTATTTCATAATATTATGGGGGTACAAATGTTTTGGTTAAATGAATTGTTTTTGTACATTTGAGTCAAAGTTATGTGTGTCCATAAACCAGATAATGTGAATTGTACCACTTAGATGTGAATTTACCCATCCCCTCCTCCCCCTCTCACCTGCTTGATTTCCACTGAATTTTACAACCATATGTGCACATGGGTATTGATCTATTAGTTCCAATTGAGTAAAATACATGTGGTCTTTGATTTTCCATTCTTGCAATATTTCACTTAAAAAGGTGATCTCTAGTTCCATTCAGGTTGTTACAGAAGGTATTAGTTCATCATTTCTTTTATGACTGAGTAATACTCCATGGTATACATATACCACATTTTGTTAATCCATTCATGTATTAATGGGCACTTGGGTTGTTTCCACATCCTTGTGATTGTGAATTGTGCTGCTATAAACATTATAGTGCAAGTGTCTTTTTTATAAAATGTCTTTTTTTCGTTTGGGTAAATACCCAGAAGTGGAACTGCTGGATCAAATGGTAGGGCTACTTATTTCTCTGAGGTATCTCCATACTACTTTCCATAGATTGTGCTAGTTTGCAATCCCATGAACAATGTATAAATGTTCCTGTCTCTGTGCATCAACACCAGCATCTTTTGCTGGAGGACTTTTTGATAAAAGCCATTCTCACTAGAGTTAGGTGATATCACATTGTGGTTTTGATTTGCATTTCCCTGATGATTAGAGATGTTGAGCATCTTTTCATATGTTATTGGCCATTAGTATATCTTCTTTTGAAAAAGTTCATTTCATGTCTTTTGCACACTTTTTAATGGGGTTGTTTGATGTTTTCTTGCTGATTAACTTGAGTTCTTTGTAAATTCTGTTTATTAGCCCTTTATTGGATGTATAGTATGTTCTCCCATTCTGTAGGTTGTCTATTCTCTCTATTGATTGTTTCCTTGGCTGTGAAGAAGATTTTTAATTTAATAAAGGTCCCATTTTTTTATTGTTGTTGTTGCTGTGACTGCCTTTGGGGTCTTCCTCATAAATTGTTTGCCTAGGCCAGTATCTTTAAGAGTTTTTCCAACTTGTTCTAGAATTCTTATAGTTTCATGCTGTAGGGTTAAGTCTGTTATCCATCATGACTTAATTTTTGTGAGTAGTGAGAGGTGTGGATTCTGTTTCAGTCTTCTGTGTGGGGCTGTCCAATTTTCCCAGCACCATTTATTGCATAGGATTCTTTTCTCCAGGGTATGTTTTTGTCTGCTTTGTGAAAGATGAGATAGCGATATGATGATGATTTTATATCTGGGTTCTCTGTTCTGATCCATTGGTCTATATCTCTGTTCTTGTGCCAGTACCATGCTGTTTTGGTTACTATAGCCTTGTAGTATAGCTTGAGGTTTGGTAAAGTGATGCCTCTTGATTTGTTCTTTTTGTTTAACGTTGCTTTGGCTATTCTGGGTCTTTGTCTGGTTCCATACGAAGCATAGAATTATTTTTTCTAGATATACAAAAAATGATGTTGGTATTTTAATGGGGATTGTATTGAATCTGTAAATCACTTTGGGTAGTATAGACATTTTAACAGTGTCTCTTCTGCCGATCCGTGAGTATAATATGTTTTTCCATTTGTATACATTCTCTGTGATTTCCTTCCTCAATGTTTCATAGTTCTCCCTGTAGAGGTCTTACACCTCCTTGGTTAAATATAGTCCTGAGTATATTCTTTGAAAGGTATTTAGTCTTTGATTTAATTTCAGATTGACTGTTTTTGGTGTATAAGAATGCTACAGATTTGTGTACATTGATTTTGTAACCTGATATTTTGCTGAATTTATTTATCAATTCCAGGAATCTCTTGGCAGAATCTTTTGGGTTTTCTAGATATAAGATCATATCCTCCACAAAGAGCAATAGTTTGAACTCCTTTCCCCATGTAGATATCCTTGATTTCTTCTCTTGCCTGATTGCTCTGGCTTGGACTTCCAGCACTATGTTGAGCAGAAATGGTGATAGTGGGCAACCTTGTCTGTTTCCAGTTCTAAGCTGTAATTCTTTCAGTTTTTCCCCATTCAGTATGATATTGGCTGTGGGTTTGTCATATACAGTTTTATAATATTGAGGTATGTTCCATCTATGCCTGTTTTCTTAAGAGTTCTTACAAAAGCATGCTAAATTTTGTCAAATACTTTTTTTGCATCTATTGGAGGATCATGTAGTCTTTATTTTTTTTGCTTCTATTTATGTGTTGAATCACATTTATCGATTTGCATATGTTGAACCATCCTTGCATCTCTGGGATGAAGCCCACTTGATCGTAGTATATTATTTTCTTGATGTGCAGCTGAATTCAGTTTGCTAGGATTTTATTGAGAATTTTTGCAACTATATTCATAAGGGATATTGGCCTGTACTTTTCTTTTGTGTGTGTGTCCTTTCCTAACTTTGGTATCAGGGTGATATTGGCTTCATAGAATGTGTTGGAGAGGATTCCTTCCTTCTCTGTGTTATGAAATAATTTCTGCAGGATAGGTAAAGGTTCTTCTTTGTAGATCTGGTAAAATTCAGCTGTGAAACCATCTGGTCCAGGACATCTTTTTGGTTGGGAGATTTTTTATTGGTGCTTCAATTTCTTTACTTGATATTGGTCTGTTCAGAATTTCTATTTCTTCCTGATTGAACATAGAGAGGTTGTGTGTTTCCAAGAATTCATCCATTTCCTCAATGTTTTCAACTTTATGTACATAGAAATTTTTATAGTATTCAGAGATGGTATTTTGTATTTCTGTGGCATCAGTTGTAATATCTCCTTTTTCATTTCTGGTTGAGCTTTTCTGTTTCTGGTTAATCTAGCAAGAGGCCTGTCAATTTTGTTTATGTTTTCAAAGAACCAACTTTATGTTTCAGTAATCTTCTGTATAATTCATTTCTTATCAATTTCATTTAATTCTGCTCTGATCTTAGTTATTTCCTTTCTTCTTCTGGGTTTGGGATTGGTTTGCTCTTCTTTTACCAATTCTTTGAGATGATTCATTAGAGTATTGATTTGTGAATTTTTTATCTTTTGGATATAGGCATTTATGGCTATGAGTTTTCCTCTTATGACTGCTTTTCCTGAATCCCTCAGATTTTGATAATTTATATCCCTTTTGTCATTTAGTTTGAAGAATCTTTGATTTCCATCTTAATTTCTTCCTTGACCTAATAATCATTTAGCAGTAGGTTAATTTCCATGACTTTGTGTGGAACTGAGTATTTCTGTTGGAATTTATTTCTAATTATATTCCACTGTGGTCTGAGAAGATACATGTTATAACTTCTATTTTTTTAAATTTGTTGAGGCATGTTTTGTGGACTAGGATATAATCAAGCTTAAAGAATGTTACTTGAGCTGGTGAGAAGAATATATCTTCAGTGTTTTTGGGTAGAATGTTCTATAAGTGTCTATTAGGCCCATTTGTTCTAGAGTTCCATTTAAGTCCAGTGTTTCTTTGCTATTTTTTTTTTTTTTCCTGGAGGATCTGTCAGTGGGGTGTTGAAGTCCCTGGCTATTACAGTGCTGCCATTCATCTTTTTTTTTTTTTTTTGTAGATTAAGTAGGGTTTGCTTTAGGAATCTGTTCTATGGTCTCTCCTAGGCATCTGCCAGCAGGCAGGAGCTCAAGCCAGCCGAGCTCCCCCATGACTGGGCTGTGGGCTGGGATGTCCCCCACCTAGGATGCCAGCCTAAGCTGAGAATACAGCCTTCCTGTTGGGGAAGAGGTGCCCTGTGAGCACCTCACAGCTAGGACCCACATTGCGCTCTCCCCCCAGATCTGCCTATGCAGTCTCCCTCGCCTCCTGAGGCCAAGAACATCAATCCTTGACCATGTCAGGGAGAAGTGCACTGGTCCTGAGTAACACACTGGGTGCCTGAGTGGAGTTGATGTCCCTCTGCCTTGGAGTGTATCCCGCTGTGATGGAGCCACTGGGAAAGCAGCACTAGGAAGGGCTGGCAAGCAGGGAGCTCACAGACCAGTGGACCCTCAGTCCACTTCAGGAGCCCAAGAGGAAAGGCCTGAGCCCCACTCTCTGTGGAAGCCTCAGTGTGGTGGCTCAATTTTCTCTCTCAGTAGCCAGAGGTGGGAAAGAGCAAAGGGAAATGAGTCTGTATGGAAGAATGCTAGCACAATGGTCATCTCTGACCCCCTCTCCCAGAGGCAGTCCACCCAGAATGTCCAGTCTCTGGAGTCATGCAGATAACCCAGAACCCACTGGACCCCTATGGCTCCTTCAGTACGGGCTGGAGTTGGGAAATGTCTGTGTGGGAATGAGCAAGACGAAACCTGAGGAGTTGAAGCCCCCTGGGGAGGACAAAGGTGCATGGTAGGTAGGGAAGTAATATGGCACCTGTTGTCCCGGCTCTGGTCTGTGAGGTGAGAAGTGCTCCAGGGGGCCTGGGAGCCTGATGCCCTGTCCACAAGAAGCTCCCAGCTCACTGGTAGCAGCACTCTCTGGGCTCATATGAGCAGAAGGTCTCTCCAGACACTAGGGAACTCACCAACTGTCAGAGATAAGAGGGAGGGAGAAAAGAAACACTCCCTCTACCCTTCTTGTTGGTCTCCAAGCCTCTTGGGGGTTGACTTTTGCTGACACCTTGCTCCTTCTTGTTCTGCTCGACTAATTCTTCACATGGAGTCTCCTGGAGGTTCTGGCACCCTTTCTTCAGACCCTAATGCAATCTATGTTTGCCTGTTTGTTCATTTTTTCTCTTTCATCTGAAACTTCTCCTTCTTACTGAGACATTCTGGCAGCTGGTGTCTCCTGTCACCCATCTTGCTGAACTCACCTGACCTCTTGTTTTCAACATTAATTTATTGAGTACATGGTTATACACATAAGAAAAAAGGAAATCATGAGTTCAGTTTTGCCAAAAAGAAGAATAGAGATTTTATCTCAAGAATGCTGTTTCCTCAGCATAAACTATTTTTTCCTGAATTTCTTTCTTAGACATTTCTACCCATTTTTCTTTAGAACATAACTCAAATTTTACTTTAAGAAATCTCCTCTTACCTCCAGATTAGATTAGGTTTCCTATCAAATACTGTCATTCCAGACTTACTTCTTCTTGTAAAATCTATTACAACTATAATTAAGTCATTAATAATTAATGACTTTCCTAACTGGACATAAGCCAGCTTCCATCTATCTTGTTCTCCACTATAACTATAATACCTAAAATAGTGCCTTATATATAATAAATATGCAGTATTTATTGAATGAATAACCAATGAATGGATAATAGGACAGATGGGAAAATTACTATATTATTGAAGCAGTGCTGAATCACACTTACCACAAATACAATTATTTCTCTTTTGTCTAAAAATCTACAAGGAAATTTCCAGTTCAAGATGATTGATTATTGTAAGCATTTTCCTTTATTGTCTCTAAAAATCACAGTGAAATGAAAGTGAAGATACACTGTAAATAATTGGCAATTCTGAAAATAGAAAATATACCATTGATTAAGGAACAATTTTCTGGAGGATAGAATGCACATGAAACTGTAATGACAGACAAATCAGACCAAAGGAAATTACAACCCAAAGCATTAACAGGAAAAGGCTAATGCAGAGGAGGGAGTTGTTTAGTTTGGCGATGATCTCCAAAGGTTTCAAGCTCAAAGTTGGCAAACATAGAAAATAAAAATGGGCTGTGGGGAAGCCATCATGTATTAATTGATAGAATACCTGGATCTGCTCCCAGCTAGGTCCATAAAAAAGTACTCTATAAAGAGAGAAAGATTTTCCTAGTGGTGAATCATGATGTGAGTGTTAGGGCTCAGGAGAGAGGGAGATGAAAGCCTGCAGTGACTGTCGACCTCCGCAAGAACCTGTGAGAGTGAAGCTAGGGATACACTAGGAAGGAAAGCAGCTCCTTTTAGGTATAAAGTGGTTCATGTGCTCTCCCAACAGAGAATGTTTCCCATAGTGACTGCCACGGTTCAGGGACTGTCCAGACATTCCCCAGCTTTGCAACAAAAGGGCAGTCTTCCAAATGATAAAATCCATATACTCACAGAAAATCTATATCCAGGCATTCCACTGATGATAGAGACTTTAGGGTACGCAGACATCTGAACTGTGGCTACGGTCTATCTATGCTAATCCACATAGGCCTTTTTCCATAAACACTGGTTGAAAAAGAAACATTAAGTTTAAAACGGAACCCTGTAGGTGTGGTGGCTCTCACCTGTAATCCTAGCACTCTGAGAGGCTTAGGCGGGAGGATTGCTTGAGGTCAGGAGTTGAAGACCAGCCTGAGCAAGAGTGAGACGCCGTCTCTACTAAAAATAGAAAAAAAATAGCTGGGCGTGATGGCTCGCACCCATGGTCCCAGCTACTCGGGAGGCTGAGGCAGGAGGATTGCTTGAGCCCAGGAGTTTGGGATTACTGTGAGCTAGGCTGATGCCACCACACTCTAGCCTGGGCAACAGAGCAAGACTCTGTCTCACCAACAACAACAAAAAAAAAAAAAAAACCAGAACCCTGGACCAAATATCAATATTTTAAGGAGCAAAAGACAACTAAAGGAAAAAACTCTAGTTTTATATGAAAAGAAATTAAGGAAGATTATTATTGAAATTTCTGCTATCTAGGATGTAGATAGTTGGAAAAAGCATTGCTCCCATCATAAAAACAAGAAAATGCTGTATAAAATTTTTTAAGAATCATAATTTTTCTTGAAGCAATTAGAGATCTGAGTTTGCCAGGTAACTAAGTAGCTTGTATCCAAGGGAAAATAAGTCCCTCCTTAGAGAGATGGGAGGTGAGCACTGAGCCACCTGTGGCCGAGTGTGGGAGGCAGAAGTCAGGCATTACACAAGCAGGTTATATGAAGTTGGGTAGATTTAATTGGTGAATTAGAGTTTTCCTGAGAAACAGAAGCAATAGGGTGTTGTGTATGCATGCATGTGTGTATATGTGTGTGTGTGTCTGGGTGTGTCTGTGTGTGTCTGTGTATGTGAGAGTGTATAAAATGTGATATATTCAAAGGAACTGGCTAATGTAATTATGGAGCCTGGCAAGTCCAAAATCTGCAGGGTGAGCCAGCAGGCTGAAGACCAGGGATGAGCCAATGTTGCAGGTTAAGTCCAAAGGCAGGCTGTTGACAGAATTCCCCCTCCTTCAAGGGAGGTCAGTGTTTTGTTTTCTTCAGGCCTTCAATTGACTGGATGAAGCTGACCCATATTATCGAGGGCAATAGTTTTATGCAAAGCCCACCAACTTAAATGTTAATTTCATCTAAAAACACCTTCATGGAATTATCTATCACAATGCTTGGCCACTCATCTGGGCACCATGGCCCAGCCAAGTTGACACATAAAATTAATCATCACAATTGCTAACGCTTGAATGTGGGCAGGCAGGAGAGTATCACCCCTGGGACGCTGAATACACAAGGAGATTTTTTTGCTGCTCACCGGCTTCTTTCCAATGACCTCCACGGGGTGTTCTTGAGAAAAATTGGAGGCAAAGCGAGCAATCGAAGACAGCCTTCCTTGGTGGTGCAAGTCTACAGGAGTGAAGTGACCACCACCGTAAGAAAAGCCCCAACTAGACCCTTCTTTATAGAACAAAGTTCTTAAACACCTTATGCATGAAAGTCCTGCCCTCACTAGGGCACAGGTAAAGACTCACTGTGACTGAAGGAGGGTAAAAGAGAAAATCCTACCCTAGGGAAAGGGGTAAAAATTATTGCTGGGCCTAGAATCTTATTCCCATAGAGTTATCCTTTTTGGGGGGGAGAGGCAGAAAACCTGATCCAGCACAAAATCTGCAAAATATATAAAGCAGAGAATGGCTGCCATGGACACAGGGAGCAGGATCACTGAGGAAGCTCCACCCCTGAGACCTAGGGACACAGAGTCTACCAAGACTGAGGTAGGACCAGGACAAGAGAGAATACCCCATACCCCACACCTCCAGGCTATAAAACACTTAGAACACGCAACAGCAGACTGCAACTGGAGGAGAGGAAGGGGTGTGGAGAGAGACCCACACTATGACACAGGAAAGACTGAAAGCTGAGGGTGCAAGGAAACATTGAGAAAAATTCCCCAGCAAACCAGCCTCTAGTTTAAATACAAAGAAACACCAGAGCAATTTGAAACTGGAGGTGTATTGAGGGTAATCATGGCAACAAAAAATGTCAAAGCCAACTTAACACCTGACAAAATGGACTTAACACCTTAAACTAAGGGCCTAGCAGAAGATGCCTGCCCATTTCTTGACATAAATACTATTTCCTTTGATGGTTCCTGTACTACACATTATGTGTGACCTCATAAAAAATTATGACACATACACAACAAGAGAGAAAACAACTCACTGTCAAGAAAAAAAATAATCGACAGAACTGGACTCACAGATTACTCAGATGCTGAACTATATAGCAGAGATAACAAAGAGGAAATGAGAAAGTATAGGAAGCAATTTTAATAACTGAAAGCTGGAGTCAAGTCTTCAAATTTTAAGGGATCTTTGAATGCATAGCATAACGAATTTAAAACAACCTAAATCTAGATTCATCTTAATAAAATTCAGAATTCTAAGAATAAAGCAAAACTTTTAAAAGCATCTAGGAAAAATAAGTTTACCCTCAAAGGTATAAAAATAATATTGACATCAAATTTCCATCAGAAAACTGGAAACTAGAAAGTGAAGCAACATCTTTCAAATCTTTGAAAGCAAGAAATTTTGAACCTAGAATGATATACTCAATGTATTAATAAACTTGAGAAGTGACATCAGCAAGACAGCAGACTAGAACTTTCCAGCACTTGTCTCCTTGCAGAAACATCAATTTGAACAACTATACATGCACAAGTTCAAAAGCCAAATGAAGATATTCACAGCTATAAAAGGATAGCCTAAGATTACTTGAAGAAATAACTAAAAATTTTTTTAAACATAAGATCCAATAGAAAGAAATACGAGATCTAAGAAACAATGACACTAACTCAGGGGAGAACCAGTAAGTTGTGAAATGGTATTTTTTTGGCAGATCTAGAGAGAGTCTATCCCAAACAGACTAAACAATAACAAGTATAATTAAAAGACCACAAGTTCTTAATTTTAATTCATATTTTAATAAGATCACCAGGTGATTTGTATGTATGTTAAAGTGTGAGAAACATTGGTGTGAGTGATTGAAATTGCTAGTTTTGATAAACTAAAGTCAACTAACAAACTCTCAACTTATTAAATCAAGAAATCAAGGTTCAAGCATGATATTTAGAAATATGGGCAGTGGGGGAAGGGAGTGGAAGAAGTAACAACTTGAACTAAAAATACAAATGTTTAACAGTTCTTACCTCTAAAACGTAAGATTATGGGATGAAAATGAAATAGAAGTAACTTTTAATTTTCATATTCCACTCTGTTGTATAGCATGTGGTTATTTTTTAAACTGTGTAAATATATTACTTTTATGAAGATATAGGAATAAAGTCCCCAAGGTTTCCAAAATAATTTATAATTCCACACTCTTTTAAACCTCTATTAACTATTTGAATTTGCAAAATTAATTTGCAATTTGGGGTACTAGACCAGATAATTGTTACATGCAAATTATGTTTACAAAAAATAAATACTATTACAATGAAACATAAGAAAAGATTTTAAAACTACCATTAAGGTTCTACTTGTTATTAAAATATTCAGTACAATAAAATTCCATTTTGAGAGCTTGTTTGGAGGTTCTAGCAGGGGAGCGCAGCTACTCGTATACCCTTGACCGAAGAACTGTCCTTCTCTATCGGGGAAGATCCTCGGCGTCCTCTTTGACCTAGCACCCAGCTTCGGGAGGGACGCGCATGGAGTGGTGAGGGAGGAAGGGGACACCCGCCTAGCCAGCCAGATCAGCCCAATCAACCCTGGCCATCAGTGGGGTGACAGATGTCGCAGCCAGATCGCCCTCACATCCTAAAATTCCATTTTGGTTCAACAAAAGTCTTTGATAGTTTCTGAGATTTGATTGGAATGGAATTAGACTTTAAAATGTCTGCCATTTGGACTGAAAATCAATTATTGTTGTAAAAGCAACTACTCATTTTTCATATCACAAAATCATGCAATTCTAAATAATAAACCATTATCTTTATTCATAAATTGAAAGCAGTACTTACAACTTTTGAATCAATGTTTAAAATGAAATAGTTCCAGAATGAGATTAATCCCATTTCTCTACCCTAAAAGGAACTAACCATTTTCTTGTCTTTATTACTGAAATAAACCCACTCCAGTTATAATTTCCTGGAGATAAAAATACAAACAACCATTTTGCATTAGTCAGCTGTGCTGTGGTTATAAACCACCCATACATCTCAGTCGCTTACAACACGACGGTGTATTTCTCACTGATGTCTTACACTGGCAGCTGGGGGTCTCTGCTTGACGTTTCCTTTCATTCAAGGACCAGGGATGGAGATGAGGCACTTACCTCAGACACATAATTCTTATGGCAATGGGGAAAAAAATAACAAGAGAGTTGGTGGAAACAGCCACAAGACTGCTGAAGATTTCTTCTTGGACTTGTGTATTTAACTTCTGCCCAGTGTCCTTAGGGCAGAAATCTCTTCTTCACACAGCAGGCACAGCAAGTAACATAGGAGTGGATGAAAAGCATATTCTTCTTTGAGAAAAAAGAAGTAAATTTGGGGGAACACCATGCAATCTTTCATAATCCCTTTTTTTGACTTCACACACTGTCACACTCACTTTGGGAGATATTCAGAGGTCATATGTCTGATGATGAAGTCTTCCACAGAGAATCAGGAAAGCTGGAGGAGTTGTACTCCTGCCAGAAGTGTGGCTGAGTAAATTGAGTAATGAAATATTTTTAATCTTCTTTAACTCCACAGAAATTCTGCATTTTTAAAAATTTATGCCACTTCAAAGGACAATAAAAATAAATATATGAGATGCTTCAATTAATCATGGGATTCAACTGGGAGCCAAATTTGATATCAGATGAATTCTGAATATCGATTTCTCGGTTGAATAGAAGGAGCTATTTAATTCTAATCAGATCTATGCAAAACAGACAACTCAGAAAAGAATTTTGCATGAGACATTAGAATTTGTCAGACTATATGATTTTCTCCATTTGTATGCAGAGTATATGCAAGTCAGATTGCAGGCCCTGAAATTTTGTCAATATCATTGTACCACATTGATTAATATTAGGTTGCCTGTACCTCTTATCCAATAGAATGTCTGGTGTTAAAATTCTGGCACTGCTGATCAACAAATGACAAAAAGGGTAAATTTTGTCACCTAGATAGAGGAATTAAATGTGTTACAATGGTTACTTAATATTTTTATTATAAAACTCAAATCATAAAGTATAATTGTTCTGCAAAAAAAGCACTGAAAAGGTACTGATTGCCCCAAATAAAATGTTAAAACTCTAGAAAAAAAAACTGTACCATATATATTCACTTCTATATTTTGTCATTTTGTATTCAAATACAAAGGTCCACATGTGGTGAAAAATATCCTTTTCTTCTTGAATATTAAGGCCAAATAACTAGTTGATATAAACTTTTTAATGCAATACCATATAAGAAACAGATTTAATTTCACTTTTACTCATTATCAATATGATAATTGATTAAAATAAGCCAAAAATATAGATATAAAGGGAAAGTCTATTGGGTACTAGTGGTAGGGGACAAATTGAAGTTTTTCAGGAACTACAAAATAGGGTAGTAAAAATATCACTGTAAATTTCTAAACTTCATTTCATTTTGTAATAATTCATTTAATGTGTATAGATAACACTCCAAAAAATTTCTGGCTTGGGGAGTATTGTAGACAGTGCTAGCTACATTTGAATTTCAACTGTGTAGCTATGAGCAAGTCAATTAAGCTGTATGAGCTTCAGGTATAAAATGGGGAAAGTAAGACATACCTTGAAAGAATTGACTTATTGTAAGAATTAAAGAGGATTCATATAAAGCTAGTATCATGCTTGGCATGTAAGTGGCATCCAATTTTTCAAAGTTTTTCTTATTATGATTGTTTTTAATGTTTCTTAATATGACAAGGTGTTAAAACCTCAGTAAGCTACTCTGGTGCTTATTTTAGGGTCCATTCAAAACATTTTGGGAATATGTTCTATGTAAGATAATGTGTTAAGTGCTGTGAAAGACACAAAGATAAAGAATGATATCTGTTTCCAACCTGTTTGTAAATGTGGTATTGAAAAGGGACAAGAGGGGACTTAACTATAATAAAGAGCAGAGGTATTTGGTTGTCACTTTTGTAATTTTTTTATTTATTAAAAGGAAAATCCTGTGCATTCTGGTTGTATTGACATACATGAGACAAACAATGACCTTTCTCTGCACTTTTTTTTCTTGTGAAAAGTGTGATATAACAGGAAATAGATATCTGGTCTTCGTCCCCAGTTCCTGACAGAAAGGTCCTAAATTCCTAATAGCCAAGACATGGTGGCTTACTTCTGTAATCCCAGCAACTTGGGAGGCTGAGGCAGGAGGATCACTTGAGGCCAGGAGTTCAAGACCAGCCTGGGAAACTTAGCAAGAGCCTGTATCTAAAATATATTTTTAAGAAATTAGCTGGTTTGGTGGTGTGTCCCAGCTACTTGGGAGGCTGAGGCAGGAGGATCACCTGAGCCCAGGAGTTTGAGGCTTCAGTGAGGTCTGATTGTGACACTGCACACTCCAGCCTGGCTGACAGAGTTAGACCCCATCTCTAAAAAGAAAAAAGAATTCATTTTAATTCTCTGAGTAATGGAGGTAATAAAAACTTTTGTTATATTGCAGTGACTCTTACTGGGCCTCCAAAGAGCTTCAGAAAGGAGACTAATTACCAGAAAGATCAAGGCATGATTAGATTGTTGGAACTTTCATCCCCAGAACCTCTGGGGAGGAGAGAGGGGCTTGAAGTTGAGCTAATCACTAAGATCCAATGATCTAATCAATCATGCTCATGTACACAGGGTGAACACATGGAGATACCAGTAGGGTGTAGTGCTTGGATAGGGCATGAAGCTTCTCCCACATACCTTTTCCTGTGCATCTCTTCCAGGTGGCTGTGGCTCAGTTGTATTCTCTATGAGAAACCAGTAATAGTAAGTAAAGCATTTTCCTGAGTCCTGTAAGCCATTCAGGCAAATTATCAAAACAAGGCAAAGGTCATGAGAACCCCCAGTGAGAGTCGGTAAGTCAGAAGTACAGGTGAAAACCTGGGACTTATGATGAATGTTTGAAGCAGGGGGCAACTCTGTGGGACTGAACCCTTAACTTGAGTGGTTTGCATTAACTCTAGGTAGTTAATGTCAGAATTTAATTGGATTATAGGACACCCAGTTGTTGTCCTGAGAGTTGAAGAATTAGTTGGTATGGGAGAAGACCTCCATACATTTGGTGTCAGCAGCGTTCAAGGGAAAGGAAGTGGAAAGAGTATAGGGGGTGGGGCAGAAACTATTCAGGCAAATATTTCAGCTAATTTCTAACCCTCTAAAAGAAGGGAAATACTGGGAAGATAAATTTCCAAAGCAATTTATGGCATTATGACGGAAAATGATGCTTTTTAAATGATTTTCTTAGTCAAGGAACTTTAATGTTTTGAAGTCCCAAAGGTGTTAGAAGTAGGGAAGATACTATTCATGTGATATCCTAGATATTATTTAACAAGAGGAAAAATCAAAACTGGAACAAGTATAATGGATAACAGCTAAAGTTTAGTCCAAAGAGGTGTTAAATTCGTACCTATGATTCTGTATACATTGCACTCTTATTCATCATACAATCTTTTCTGAAAAGTATGTATGCATGTCTGTATATAATTAGTTATTAAACACCACATTGGTTTGTGTTACCTTGAAATTGTAGTGAGTAATAACCCAAGGCAGCACCCTTCACTGCCGAGAATAGTCAAATTTTCTAGGACTAGTCAAGCAAAGCTAACTTAAAAAAAACTGCAAATGTCACAAGGACACATGGAGAATAGTAAAAGGAATGGGATTTTCTTTTTTTGTTTGGAGAAGAAATATTTGCCCAATAACTGCTTTAAAATTTCTATTTCAATTCAATGATAAAAACATGTCAGATTTTAATTGCATCTGGAATCACTGAATCTAAAGATAAAAACAAAAATCTTGAAAGCTGTTCTTTTATAATTATATGGGGGAAATTGCACAGAGCTTGAAGAATGTAGAGACTTAACTACTTCTGCTATTCCTTGATATATTCCATCATTTCACATTTATCTAATTAAGACATAATACATGCCAATAGATTAAAATCAAACAGTTTGTACTCCCATTAACTATTCTGTCATATATTCTAGTAAGTAGCAATAGCAAAATTCT
>CM052439.1:98712445-98745381 GCA_028533085.1 Varecia variegata | reverse complement strand
TGCATGTATCCCATAAATATGTACTATTGTGTATCCATAATAATTAAAAAGAAAAAATCAAAATAAAATGGAGTATTTTTTATATCTACAATGAATAGAATTGAAGTAACTTCTAGCAAATCCACTCTCAAAATATAGAGGTGAGAAAAGTTTCACTTTTCTTGTGAATTCCATGGGTGCTAAAAATATTGGCCTGTGTACATTGGATTGTGGTAATAGACAATAGTTCCAGAACATGGTAGACTGTTAAAAGACTGCAATTGTCCATTTCTCCAGTGAAGAGGCAGAGTCTATTTGCCCAACCCTTGAATATGGAGAAGCTATGTGAATTGGTTTGGCCAACAGGATATTAGCAAATTGTGACATAAGCAGAGACTTTAAAAGCATTTGCATATTAAGACTTGCCATTTTCACTCTTGGGATCCCTCATCACCATCACCATATGAATAAGCTTGAGCTAACCTGACAGATGATGAGAGACACATGGCTCAGTTACCCCATCTCTCCAGATATCAGCCAGCCAACTACCAGACAAGTTGGTGAGGCCATCCTGAATCAGCCGTCTCCCAGCCAACTTGCAGACTAACAGCAGATGCATGAGCTACCCCAACGGAAATGAGCCAAGCCCACCTCAGATCAGAAGAGTCATCACTGAGCTCAGCCCAAACTGAAAACCCACAGAATTATGAGCTAAAAAATATGGTTGTTTTTATAAGCCATTAAGTTTTGGGGGTTTTTTTTGTTTGTTTTTTTTTTTACACAGACAATTTAACTGGCTTGAAAAAACAACCATTTCTCAACTTTCTGTGGGAGAAAGCAGACTGAGAAACCTGCTCAGGGCAAACAAAAGCAATTTTTGTGGGAAAATAATATTTCAGAGGATGAGAGCTAAGAGATGAAAGGGTGGAGTCAAAATCATGAAGAGCAATGGACTAAGAAACCACTTCCATAGAAAAGTTAGGAATTGTGTACAGAGAAGCAACTTCTATCAAGCAAAACTAGGCCCTAATCTAGAAACATTCTCTGGCTTTTCAGTCAGAAGACCTGACAGCATTTGCCTTGTGTGATTTCAAAATTTCTAGGGACCATTGCCTGCTATCTGCCTGCTTCATGTTCTTCCCTTTTTAGAATGGAAAAATCAGTTGTAATTATCCCATTCCTGTGTCACCAGGGCAGATAACTTGTATTTTTAGTTCAAAGGTCTCTTTAGTTTATAGGAACAAGCGGAACACATCCAAGGAGCCATATCCAAACCTTATTTAAATCATAAGACTCTGAACCTCCAGCCTAATGCTAGAAATAAGTGACACTGGGAGTCTTGGGAGGTTTGAGTATTTTGAAAGTAGGAGGAAAATGAATTACTTGTGATCAGAGGACAGACTGTAATAGATTATTAAAATGCTCATAATTATCCCTCATCCCATACAAAGGAAGAATCCATTCTACCTCTTGAATCTAAGTTAGCCATAAAATTTTCTATGTACATGAGACATTAGCAAACATGATACAAGCACAGGGTTGAAAAGCTCTTGCATGTTAGGGCTTACATTCTTGCTGTTCCTGGGACTTCTGCCACTGCTACCACATGAATAAATCCAGTGTAGCCTACTGGTTGATGAGCTTAATGTGGCCCAGTCACATTCATACTCCGTCTGAGAGTTGGTCAGTCACCAAACATATGAATAAAGTCAACCAAGGTTATCTAGGCCCCAAATGGCCTGCCAAGTAACAGTAGAGAAATGGCCCAGCACAAATTGCCCAACTAAACAAACAGGCTGTTGTTTTAAGCCACTATAATTTGTTACACAGCAAAGGCAGACCAATACTCAGGACTAATATGCTTCCATACAAACATCTAGATATAATATTGAAACAATGACATTAAATTCTTCTGTATCTCTTATTGGAAGTCTGGAAATCCACATTGTTAGAGTTTAGATATTTTCTTTGATGAAAGAAAGACATTTCCATTTGGAGAGTTGAAACATTTTAAAACATAATGATCTATTCTAGCCTGGCTAGTACTCCCTTAAAAACTAAAACTAAAGGGAATACCACCAAAAAAAAAAAAAAGCAAACAAACAAAAAAAATCTTAAAGTGGAGAGATTTGTTGTTTTTGTTTTTCCTAGTAACCATTAGCTATGCCTTTGACCTAGAGTATGTAACTCAACTATTCTATTCCTCTGCCACTTAAAAAATAAGGGGGCTAGATGATATGATATCTAAGTTTCCATCTAGCTCTACAATATTTTGGTTTTCTAATTTCATTTCAAATTTTACAGTCTAATTTTCAGTCTGTCCATTAAACTAATAATGATGTCTTTCACAGTAAATTTATATAACTATATTCTTTAATCTAGGTATATAAGGAAGAATTTTATTTATATTTCAAGAAAGAAAATAAGCACTTCCCTAGCTTGATTGCTCTAATATATCTTTAAAAAAGAAAAGGGAAAGACTTTTATTTTCTAATATTGTACAATTGGGAGTTTCACTGTAATATTTTTAAGACTGATTAGTCCATTTAAAAGTATTTATTATACACCAATTACATGTAAAGTATTGGTGCTTGACACTTTATAGGTTACAAGAAATGTTAGACCTAGAAATTTCCCTCAAAGACCTTACTATTAGTTGGAAAAGAAATATATTTTCTTATTAAAAAGCAAATTACAAGGTAAAACGTTACAATATATGGTAAGTACCAAAAACAACACATAGAGGGCAGTAGAACATGGTGGTAAAGAGTAGGCTCTAGAGTCAGATTGCTAAAATAACTTACCTGCTATGCGTATCAATAGTACTTTCCTCATAGATTATTATAGGAAATTAATATACAAGAAGTTCTTTAAATGTTAATATACATGCAGTGCTAAGCACATAGTAAATGTTATATAAGTGCTATATATTTATATGTAGACAGTGTCTAGAAATAATTAGTTACCTCACATAAACCACTGTGAGAGGAGACAAAAACTGGCTGCCTCTTATAAAAAGTCAGTCATCTTCCTGCAAAGGCACTCCATCAGTCAGTTTCCAGAATCAGAACAAAATTTACTAAAAATTTTATTTCCTCAAAAATTTAAATGCAGTGCTGTCATGCTATTATACATTATGGATGAACTCTAACAAAAAGTGCAAATGACATATGTCAATAACAACCCTCATATTGAGCCTGCTGTGCTTTAAATGGCTGTCAAAATCAGTATAACCATATCAGATGCATTATCGTAGAACTATACATGTAAACTCCATATCTATGTTGCATACTGATGTATCTGTTACTGGAGATTGGCACACAGTAGGCTCTCAGTGACTATTCTTGAAATAAATGTATAAATATTTTAAAAGTAATTTGAGAAGTTATAGACTACTAAAGGCAATATTTTAAAGATGCAAAGCTATTATTATAGGTACTATTGTTTGGCCTAAAGTTTCTTTTCTTGACTATTAAGAAAAAAATTCTGCAGATAAAAATATTAACAGTTCATCTCAAATTCATTCCCGAAATTACATTCATTTAATAATATATTTAGGTTTCCAGAAAGTTTCTTTTTGAAGTTATTTGGAGACCAGCAGGTTATGAGGCTGTAAGAGCCACCTTAGAAGTGATCTAGCAGTAGGTCTTAAAGTGTGACCTTCAGAAGGC
The DNA here is from genome assembly GCA_028533085.1 of Varecia variegata. Classification (NCBI taxonomy): domain Eukaryota; kingdom Metazoa; phylum Chordata; class Mammalia; order Primates; family Lemuridae; genus Varecia; species Varecia variegata. The sequence goes on along the minus strand of CM052439.1, from coordinate 98,741,731 downwards.
AGCATCAGTATCACTTGAATACTTATTATAGATACAAATTCTCAGGCCCCATTCCTGACCTGCTAAATCAGAAACTCTGGAAGTGGGGCCTAGCAATCTATGTTTAAATTATCTCTACAGGTGATTCTGATGCACACTCAATTGTGAGAACCCTGGCTTATAATAACTTTGTGTTCTTCAATGGCTTTTCTTACAGATTTCTAAAAGAATGGCATCATTGTGCCTTGAAAGAAATAGATTATTCTTGGGTTATTTTAGAAAATGATTCCAACATAACAAAAGTAAAAATACAAAAGGCAAGCTCATTCTTTCTCCCTAAAAGCAATAGAACCAAATTGTTCTACTAGGGCAATTGTTTCAAACACTTGGGCAAAATTTTTTGATATATTTTATTATGTAATTTATAGTAAATGTAAATTTCTTTTTATTTTAGGAACTGGTTGATTTAGTGAAAAACAAGAAATGATAAGTATGTGAGGTAATTCATATGTTAGTTACCTCAATTTAGTCATTCCACAATATATATGTATTTTTAAACAATATGTACATGATAAATATATAAAATTGTTATCAATTAAAAATAAATAAATTTTTAAAGAATGAAATGTTACATATGCAAAGTGTAAAGTAACCAAAGTAGAAAGCTAAAAACTAAAGGTTGACGGAAAAGTTAATACTGAATTTTATTTAAATACATTGATTTACAAAACTATGCAATTTTATCTAAAGAGACTCTTGCATATAATAAAAAAAAATTATATGTAAAATGTACATGTAAAAAAGAAGTGACTTTCCCAATATAACTTCCATCCAGAGACACATTTGAAAATCAGAAGTAGAGGTTGGGGTTGGGGGGGAAAGAGAAAAAGGGAATTTAGAATCACAGTCTTAAAATCCTGCCAAGGCGCTGTCTGTACAACTATTTTCAACAGTTATTGAGCATCCGTATTAAGAATACCATTGTATTAACTACTTTAGGGATTGAAATTTAGATGAATCCAGCTCCGGTTTTCACACAGATCACAATCTAGGGGAAATATAACCTACCTACTTTGCAATAAAGGAGCACATCTAAAAGTTCTAGAGAGAAAACAGAAATTTCATTTTAACAAATAGAAGTATAACACTGAGCTGCAAGAAACAATTCTATAGCCAGTCCTTTCAGATGGACCACAAAAATAGATCTCCAACAAAATAAAATGATGTTGGTACAGACCTTATACAGTGTCTCAGACACAGTGGGCATTCTGTAAACATTTGTTAAACCGTGCAATAAATTCTATAATCTTTACTTTCAAAGTAGAAATATCAGCACCTTAAATGGCTGCCTTAATATACCGACCAGAAGGAATTAGTGAACAAGAAAAGGAGAACACACAATTGTCAACTACACTAACAACAAAGGTTTCAGACTTTATGTCAGGCAGTCCCAAGCCATCACTCCCGTGTATCAGCAGAACGTCCTGCACTCCAGGAAGAGGTGGTTTATCATCTGTCCAGTGGCCGAGCACCCGGCGCCTGAGGCCCCTGAATCTTCACCCCCACTTCCTCTCAGCTCCCTGCAGCCAGAAGCCAGCCAAGATACAACACACTGTAAAGACCAGCTGCCCTTGGAGGAGCAGCCCGGCCTCCTAGCTGGTCAGCAGTTCCTGAGCCAGACGGGCCCCTGCGACCCTCCCAGCGGGGCACCCGCCCTTTTGGTACCACCTTCCCCTCCTGTGACTGCTCTGCCCCAAGATGCAGCTGCAGCAGCCACCAGCCACCAGCACCACGCAAGAGCCAGTGTCAGGGACTGCCATCCAGGCAGGGGGTCCAGGGACCCCTCAGGGGCCAACCAGTGAGTTCTGTAAGGTTTTCTGGAGTGGCCGGTGCCAGAGAAAGACAAGTAGAGTTGAAAGGGATAAGTAAAGAGGCTTTATTGGGATGCTCCCAGGTGGGGGTAACAAGTCCCAAGAGAGGGACCCGGGCGAGCTTCACAGTCCCACCAGTGGACCAGAGAAGTTGCCGCGCCCAGAAGTCTGAGTCGGTTTATATATGTTTTTAGGGCTGGGGGATGGGAGTTTTTCCGGAGGGACGGTTTCGGCGGGAAGAGTGAGGAATTTTTTTGTTTTAGTTTTAGGGCGCGTATTGAGGAATAGGAGGGGCTTCTTCTTTTTTCATTAGGGAAGGGAGGGGTGCCTGCCACCAGCCTTACAAGTTCGAGACCCCCCAGCCACTAGTGGAGACTCATGATGCCTGGCTTGCCGCACAGGCCCTGGCGGTGGGCCTAGGACCTTGTGCCCCACCTCCAGGGCCCTCCCGCTGTGCCGTGGGTCTGGGGGAGCCCGCCTGAGCCAGGGAGGCCAGTGCCCCAGGGGAACCCCTATTGGCTGCTGCACCAGCCCCTGCCAGTGGGGCCCCACAGCCCGGCTTGGGGCAGCTCCCTCCCCCACTCCCCACTGCAGTGGGGGCCATCAGCCTGGTGGCCTCCCAGCTCCCGAGCCCACCCCTGGGGCCCGCCGCCCCCCCACAGCCACCCTAGGCCCTGGAGTCAGATGGGGAAGGGCCGTCCCCCACGGTGGGCTTTGTGGACAGCACCATCAAGAACCTGGATGAGAAGCTGCGGACCCTGCTCCACCAGGAACATGTGCCCACCTCCTCAGCCTCGGCTGGGACCCCCGTGGAGGTGGGCGACAGAGACTTCACGCTGGATTCCCCTCAGAGGGGACCAGCCTCTCACGGAAGCCTGTGGGGGAAACATGGCCCTGCCCTGGTGCCTAGTGACGCGGTCCCTGGGCATGCTCGGCTGCCCCAGCCCTCGTTGGAAAAGTCAGAACTGGCCCCTGCTCGAGGGGATGTGACAGAGCAAGTCACATCTTCATCAAAGACAGCAGAGCTGTCTCCCAGCAGCACGCTGTTCTTTGACAGAGACGGAGGGCAAGTGGCCTCAGACTCCTCCATGATGCCCAGCGCCCCCCAGGATGTGAGCCCTGTACCTAAGCAACCACAGCCGTGGACAGGAGGGTCCCTGGGGAAAGCTCGGCAGCGCTCCTCCAGAACTGCACAGGGACGTTCGCAGAGGTGGTCAGGCCGGCCACCGCCAGACGTACCGCGCTCGGGCCTCACGGTCCCCTTGGAAGCGGCCGGGGCAGCAGGATGGCAGCTCGCCAGCCAAGACCCTGGTCGCTTCCCAGCGGTCAGCACGCAGGACGAGTGGCCACTGGCCTCCCCCCCAGCCTGAGGTAGTCCACCCCGCCCAACGTCTACCCGGACGAGGCGCCTTCCAGCCCCGACGTGAAGCCGGCGGTGTGGCGGGTGCAGGCGGCCGCTCCTATGGAGATCAGCTTGGGCGAGCCCGTGTCCAGCGACTCTGGGGACGAGCGCCCTCAGGGGTGGCCCGCGGTGCAGAAGCAGGAGCGGGGCGTAGCCAGCGACCTGGTGAAGAAGGCTACCGCCTTCCTGCACACGCCCTCGCAGGCCAGCTCTCTGGGCCTGGAGACGCCTGGGCCACCATCAGCGTGACCTCCTTCCACTCCCAGTCATCCTACATCAGCAGCGACAATGACTAGAAGTTCAAGGACGCCGACATGAAGAAGGAGCTGTGGAGTCTGCGGGAGAAGCTCCTGAAGGGGATCTCGGAGCTGCAGAGCCAGCAGAGGCAGGAGATCCAGGCTCTGTGCCGCCGGCTGGGCGAGCTGCTGCCCCGCGACGCGGGCTTCTTCCACACGGCGCCCCCTACCGGCCGCCGACAGAAAACCAGCAAGAGCAAGCTGAAGGCGGGGAAGCTGTTGAACCCCAAGGTGCTGCCGCTCAAGGCCTCCAGCACAGGGTCCTCCACGAGCAGCCTGGCCCCAGGCTCTGAGCCAGGCCCCCAGCCCATCCTGCACATCCAGGCGCAGGCGAACAACAGCAACAACAAGAAGGGCACCTTCACGGATGATCTGCACAAGCTGGTGGACGAGTGGACGAGCAAGATGGTAGGAGCCGCACAGCCGAAGCCCACGCTCAACCGGCTGAAGCAGACTCAGAAGCTGCGCGACCCGGAAGCCCAGATGACCACACCGCAAGCAGGAGTAGGGATGCCGCGTCTGGCCCCAGTGCCCGGCCTTCTGTCCTCCGGAGCCGCCCCAGCCCTGCCTGTGCCCACACCAGATCCTGAGAGTGAGCAGTCCAACTGACGCTGTCCAGACGTCAGGCCCCACGGCACGCTGTCAAAGCGGAGAAGTGACAGGACCCTCAGGGCCAGCCTGCTCCTCCTGTACAGTTCACGCTGTTTTGTAACCACTTTCTAAGCATCTTTTATTCACAATTGGAAACACAATTGGAACGTAAGAATAAAAAATATTTTGGAGGAGAAAAAAATAAATAAGAGGATTAAGTGACAATGGAATAACTCAATGAGGAATAGTGAAATACTAAAGGTAATGTAATAATAAAACTTTTTTTTTTTTTTTTTTTTTTTATACAGAGTCTCACTCTTTTGCCTGGGCTAGAGTGCCGTGGCGTCAGCCTAGCTCACAGCAACCTCAAACTCCTGGGCTCAAGCAATCCTCCTGCCTCAGCCTCCCGAGTAGCTGGGACTACAGGCATGCGCCACCATGCCCGGCTAATTTTTTCTGTATATATTTTTAGTTGTCCAGATAATTTCTTTCTATTTTTAGTAGAGACGGGGTCTCGCTCAGGCTGGTCTCGAAATCCTGACCTCGAGTGATCCTCCCGCCTCGGCCTCCCAGAGTGCTAGGATTACAGGCATGAACCACCACGCTCGGCCGTAATAAAACTTTTAATATTAATTAATCAGGAGAATTTATTGAAGTATGTAAAAAATTATAATGCATGGTAGGGGAAAACAAAAACCTAGAAAACTAGGTTTGTAACTAGGAATGGGAGGAAAAATATCTATAAGAAAACATAGTACAAGGATAAGTGATAAGTACCACTTTTATGATAGACAATGAAGGCTACAGAGGTCAATATCAATCAAACTTAAGAGATTTACATTGGCAGGTAGTGTTGTCGTTGTTTAGGTTTGGTTGGAATTCCTTGTTCTGCTGTAATTTAAGGATAAACTCATTACCTCCCTTTATTCTCCACTTTACCTTCTCTTCTCACATTCCCCAAACCAAGAATACTGACGAGCTCATGGTGGCAAGGTATATATTCTAAAAATTACAAACAGTTAAAAAGAGAGAGAGAGAGAGAGAGAGAAAAGGAGATATCATCTGTAATGTGTTCAAAGAAACAACCAACCAAATAAGTGCATGGGGTTGGGGGCTGGTAATTATTCTATACAAGGTATCAATGGTTCATCATAAAAAAAAAAAACTCAAATCTACAAAACTAATTATAAGTGCCACCAAGTTTCCCAATGAAACTAATTTTTTTACTGACTCATGTTCACACATCCTAAATGGTTTACAAAGTGATTTTGCAGTCATTTTATCATTAATTTGCACAACAAACTCTGGTAGAAAACTGCTGCTCAGAAAGCTTAGACAAGTAAAGACTAACAGAAGTTGGTTGGAGTCAGTACTTGAATGCAAACATTCAATATAGTGCTCTTCAAAAAATCAGAGCTGAGAAAGACCTATAGTTATGTTTAATAATGGAGAAAGAGTTCTGATGACAGAAGTAACTATCATTTGTTAGGCAAACTCTCAAAAGTGGGAGGTTGCCAGGAGTTCACAACCCTCCCAACAAATTGGCTCCCAGGAAGAAACGTCATAAGAGATTGGAAATAAAGGAGACAGAGACAAAGTACAGATTAAAGTGATGGGGAAATCAGGGGTCCTCCAGCATTCCTGTGAGCCAGGAGGCCATGAGTAGAGTCCCGCGTCAATATTTATTCTTTCAGCAAACAATTATTATCAGTCACTGATTTACATGTACATATCATGAGTTTAAGTTTTGAGGTTTCCCAAAGTAACAATAAACTAGCGAAGTATACACAAGTTAAAGATAAAATCGTGAGTCAGAAGTAAAGCATATAATCCAAATGGGAACAAAAAGACCACACACTTCTTTCTACTTTATCTAGTTCCTCATTTACTGAGACATGAACTCAGGAGAGAGATAGGAACATTGCCTCAGGCTTAGAATAGCAAACTGCTCTTACCTGCTGGACTGACATCCTTTGATCATTCTCTTCACCTTCGGATTACTAGCCCAGGTCCCTTTGCAGACATCCAGGCTGTGGCCCTCAGGCTTCAAATCCCTGATTGGTGGAATGTCCCCCTCAAGGTCAAGCAGCTTTTGCTCAGTGAACTGACACGTCCATAGGTTGCTGTTTGGCAAAGTCCTGTCCCACTCCTGGGGTTCTCATGTCTCAACCAGAACCCTCAACAGGATGTCTCCCTGGCCCAGCTGGTAGCTCCTAGGACCCATATATTATCATACGGGTCTCTGCTCTTATAGTGAGTGGTATCCACCTGGTAGTACAAGAACCTCAGGTGCACCCACTTCAGGGTCTTTTTAAGAGTCATAAAGATGGGGGGGGGAAACCCAAACTTCTCCCACAACCTCTGTAGACCCTGTGCCCTACTGTCTGCTGTGGTTCTGCTCTGCCTCAGTGCAGTCTGTCCACCATATTGCTGATGTACCACACAGGCTGCTGGCCACACCTCTGTCAATTATCTCTACACCATTGACCTCCACTCTGCCCACAGGCAGTGCCCTATGTCACATTACCAAGAGCTCTCTCTCTACCTACCTCTGCATGTCAATCATTCACTCTTTGGTCAATAAATGAACATTTTCCCCACCTAGTAAACAGTTTTCTAAAGAAGGTCCCCACAGTTGATTTGCTTAGGTCCATGCTGATTATTTTTACAACTCCCCTACCCAACTTTCTATGGTAAGGTACAGGAAGTCTTCAGCAGAGTGACTTGGACACTAATAACACAGTCTTTCATCCCCAAACCCCCTTACATATACACACATATGCACACAAACACACATACACCCCACTTTCTCTTTTACAGAGAATAGAGGTGACACTAGAGAACAAGTCAGAAAGTGTTCAGCCTCAGCAGTTCATATTATAAATTGAATGCATCGCCACCTCTGCTGATAGGCAAAACTGTACTGAATCTTATTCACTCAGTCAGACTTCTCATTTCTCTCAGGAGCCTAGTTGACAATCCCTCAATCCCTAAATTCTAGTGTCCTTCATTTCTTTAACTCTACCCCTTCAGACATAACTGCGTCTATCAGAAGCCTAAAGGCAGACAGCTTTCAAGATCTTTTTATGGGCCCATGAGCCTCAGACAAAAGCAAACCAAGGAATGTGGCTACTCACCTCTTTATCCCTCAATGTTCTATGACCATTATGAGGTTTTGTCTTTGCAAAACACAGATAGGCCCTCTAATGCTACAGCTTTCAAACAGGAAACAATACATTTAGCCTCAGATACAGACACATTCATTTAAAATAAATATTTGACAAACCTTATCTATGTCCAATGAAATTTGATATTTTGTATTTGACTCTATTATTTTCAATTTTTTAATGGCAGTCAAACCCACTAAAATGATCTTATGTGTCACCAATATATCATACCCATAGTTTGAAGAGCATTTTTCAGTAGGTAGAATCAGATAATGCCTAAATCCACACACATGCTTGAATATTAAGTCTGTTCCTACCCAGCAAGATACCATATTACACATATATTATCTTAAACCTTCTCAATCACCCTCAAATATATGATATGCCTAAATGATCCAGTTCAGGATATTCAATGACTGTCCCAAAGTCACACAGTTAGAAATGGTACTTTAGAAAATCAAATTCAGATTCATCTGAGTTTCCTCTCCATATGACACTATGTTGCTACTTGTGGTTTAAACACCCATGAGGATGGAACAGTGAAGGATATGAGGCATATGTTTTAGGGGTTATGAAAGTTAAAAGCCAAACTTTCTGTGAGCTGGACTTTGTCAACTCAGTATACATTTATTTTGGGGGCCCAATTTTCTGGACACTGTCCTACGAAGATGAATACTACACTCCTTGTCTCAGAAAGCCTAAAATTAATAGCTGAACTTGAATTCTGGATGTGATCTGAAACAGACAAAAAAATAAGGAAGGCATTTCAAGTTAACAACACAGCATAAGCAAGGAAAAATCGCAGTAAGCATGTTATACAGAGGCAACAGTGAAACAAAAAAGACTAGGGTGGAGGAACCCACCCTAATATAGTTGCTAAATGAGATCAAGAAATGTTAGCCTGAGGACTAGTCACAAAGGGCAGTGACTGTGTGCATCGTGGGGCCCGTCATGAAGAAAAAGGGCACCCCAGAGAATCATACCCTTGATAAGGAAGAAGAATTCATTCAAAGGCACAGTTCTTTTTTGGCAAGTCCTCTAAAAGGTAGTAAAAATAGACCTAAATGATAATAGAAGAGCTTCCCCACTCTCTTCAAGCATTGATTCAAAAATACCAAGTAGAGTTGTTTCAAAACATGTCCAAAAATTTTTTGATATTCCTCTCATCAAGAGGTAGAGTCTAGTTCTCTTCCTCTTGAATAAGGATTAGCCTTAATGAATCACTTCTAAAGAAAATTTCTAACAAATAGAATAGAAAGAAAATTTCTAACAAATAGAATGAGAAGGAAGTAATGCTATGTGACCTCCAAGGCAATCTACCTACCATCTATGTACCTATATCTCTATCTACATATCTATCTATCTATCAATCTATCCATCCATCCATCCATATCTGTCTCTACTCCCAGGCAAAAGGAAGAACATGGATCACAGTACTGTCTCTATAACAAATACTGACTGTGTAAGTCACACACTCAAAGCTAACAAACTTAGGGAAAAAGTAAGTGGATGTATATTGACACATGAGACTGTGGTAACTCAAAAATACAAACAGTGGTGCTGTCCCAGAGGCAGGGAGCAGCACACAATAGGCAAAATAAGCATTTTCCCCAAACACAGAACCCAAGATTGGGATTGGGGTGCAAGGAGTTCATTTTGGAAGTTATTATAGGAAGCAAAGTGAAGCTAATAGGAATGTAAGGGAGAGAAAAGAAGAAGGCTATTAAATGTTGTGTTGTTCTGTGGGCTACAGGACCTTATTCCTACTGAGGATCCTCTGAGAGGTAATACAGAGCACTCACTTGAAATTCTTCTGTGGGATAAGGAAGCTCCCATCCTTCACTGGTTAGAGATTTCCCCAAAGAAGTTAACTCCCCAGCACTGCTGGTCTGGCCCAACTGTGGGTAGAACATACTCCCAGAACCAGAGAATGTCCCTAACACAGAACAGGTGGCCATTGGCATTCTTCCTGCAGGAGAACTTCAGGGTGAGCTGAGAGGATGTGGGCGAGGCACAGTGTCTGATTGAGTGGGTCACTGAGCTGTGAGTGAGAAGTAAAGAAATGGAAATGGTTATAAAATATCAGTCTGGAGAAGACTGACAACAAAGTGAGGGAAAAGATATGGTGATGGCTGGTATGTTACAGTTCTCACACTAAATTCATAGATTTACAACATTTTAGCACTCCGTATTTCAGCTGCCTTCGTATATGACAAAACTGGACCTGAGAGGAGCTAAACTGTTTGTCCAAACTTCATAGCCACTGTGCTTCTTACATTTACTCCAACCTTCTCTTTACTATTACATACTTCTTCACCAATATTCCTTTCAACCTAAAATGAAAAAAAAAAAAAAAAGACAAATAGGGTTGGCATGATCGTCTGCAACCACACAGGGCAAAAGCAGACCCTGGAAAATAGATTTAACAGTTAAGTCAAAACCAGTACTCAGCATGAGAAGGCCTGTTTCTTGAAAAATATATAAACATTTTTTTTCCAAGAACTCACCTTTTCTCCATCTTTATATATTCTATAATTCTAAAAGTTTTTATGTTTAATTTTTATGGATATATAATAGTTGCATATATTTATGGGGTACATGTGATATTTTGATACAAGCATACAAGTTATAATGAACAAATCAGGGTAATTGGGTTATCCATCACCTTAAAAATTTATCATTTCTTTGTGTTAGGAACATTTCAATTCCACTTCTATAATTATTTCAAAATATACAATAAATAATTGTTAACTATAATCACCCTATGCTACCAAACTATAATCACCAGTGTTACCAAACACTGGATCTTATTCCTCCTATCTAACTGTATTTTTGCACCCATTAACAATCTCTTCTTTATCTGTACTATTTTTCTCAGCCTCTGGTAACCATCCTTATACTCTCTATCTCTGTGAGATCGACTTTTTTAGCTCCCACACATGAGTGAAAACATACAATATTTGTCTTTCTGTGCCTGGCTTAGTTCACTGAACATAACGTCCTCCAGTTCCATCTATGTTGTTGCAAATGACAGGATTTCATTTTTTCTATAGCTGAATAATATTACATTGTATACATGTACTATATTTTCTTTATCCACTGTTCCATTGATGGACAATTAGGCTGATTCCATATCTTGGCTATTGTGAATAGTGCTACAATAAACATGGGAGACAAGATATCTCTTGAATATTTTGATTTTCCTTCTTGTGGATATATATCCAGTGAGATTGCTGAGTTATATGGTAGTTCTATTTTTAGGTTTTTGAGAAAATGCCATACTGTTTTCCATAGTAGCTCTACTAATTTATATTCCCACCAACAGTGTTTAAGAGTTCCCGTATAAACTCATAGGACTGTTCCCCTTTCTCTGCATCTCCACCAGCATTTGTTTTGTTTTGTTGTGTTTTTTTTGTCTTTTTGATAAAAGCCATTTTAACTGGGATGAGATTATATCTCATTGTGGTTTTGATTTGCATTTTTCTGATTATTAGTGATGTTGAACATTTTTCCATATACCTGTTGGCCATTTGTATGTCTTCTTTTGAGAAATATCTATTCAGATCTTGTGCCAACCTTTCTCTTTTCTTTTTTTCCCTCATTTATTTTTTATTTGTATATATTCATGGGGTACAAGCGCAATTTTGTTACATTGATATACTGCATTGGGGTGAAGTCAGAGCCTTCAGTGTGCACATCACTGAAGCAACACACATTGTACCCGTCAAGCAACTTCTCATCATCCACCTCTCTCCCACACATCCCCACTCTGCTGAGTCTCCATCGTCCATCAGTTCATATTCTACTTCCACATGTAAGTCAGAACATGCAGTATTTGACTTTCTGTGTCTGAGTTGTTTCACTTAAGATAATGGCCTCCAGTCCATGCATGTTAATGCAAAAGACATCATTTCACTCTTTTTTACATATGAATAGTATTCCACTGTGTATATATGTCACATTTTCTTTATCCAAACCTCCAATACACTTAGGTTGATTCCATATCTCTGCTATTGTGAATAGTGCTGCAATAAATAAAAAAGTGGAGGTATCTTCTTTATATATTCATTTCTTTACCTTTGGGTAGATATCCAGAAGTGGGATTGCTGGATCATAGGTTTCATTTTTAGTTCTCTGAGAAATCTCTGTGCTGTTTTCCATAGAGGTTGCACTTATTTATATTCCCACCAATAGTGTATAAGAGTTCCCTTTCCACTGCATCCTTGCCACCTTCTGTTATTTTTATGACTTCTTAGTAATAGCCATTTTGATTGGTGTAAAATGATATTTCATTGTGATTTTAATTTGCATTTCTCTGATAATTAGTGATGTTGAGCATTTTTTCATATGCTTTTTGGCCATTTGTCTTCTTTTGAAAAATGTCTATTCAGGTCTTTTGACCAATTTTTTAATCAATTTTTTTTTCCTATTGGGTTGTTTGAGCTCCTTATATATTCTGGTTATTAACTCCTTTTCAGTTGCAAATTCAGTTTGCAAATATTTTCTCCCATTCTGTGGGTTATCTCTTCACTTTGTTAATGGTTTTCTTTGCTGTGCAGAAGCTTTTTAGCTTGATATGATCCCATTTGTCATTTTTGCTTTGGTTGACTGTGCTTTTGAGGTTTTGCTCAAGAAATCTTTGCCTAAACCAACGTTCTGGAGTGTTTCCCCAAAGTTTTCTTCTAGTATTTTCAGGTCTTACATTTACATCTTTAATCCATTTTGATTTGATTTTTGTATGTGGTAAAAGATACTGGCCTAGATTTATTCTTCTGCATATGGATATCCAGTTTTCCCAGGACAATTTATTAAAGACATTGTCCTCTCACCAATGTGAGTTCTTGGTGCCTTTGTTGAAAATGAGTTGACTGTAAATGTGTGGATTTATTTCTGGGTTCTCTATTCTGTTCCGTTGATCTATGTGTCTATGTTTATGCCAGTACCATGGTGTTTTAGTTATTATATTTCTGTAATATAATTTGAAGTCAAGTAAAATGATTCCTCCAGCTTTTTTCCTTTTACTGAAGATTGTTTGGCTATTCTGGGTCTTTTGTGGTTCCACATAAATTTTAGGATTGTTTATTCTATTTCTGTGAAGAATGTCATTGGTATTTTGATAGTTATTCCATTGAATCTGTAGATTGCTTTGGTTAGTATGGACATTTTAACAATACTGATTCCTCCAATCCATGAGGAACATGAAATATTTTTCCATTTTTTTGTGTGTCCTCTTCAATTTCATTCATCAATGTTTTGTAGTTTTCATTGTAGAGATCTTTCACTTCCTTCATTAAGCTTATTCCTAGGTATTTGATTCTATTTGCAGCTATTGTAAATGGAATTACTTTGTTGGTTTTGTTTTCAGATTGCTTGCTGTTGGCATACAGAAATGCTATTGATCTTTGCACGTTGATTTTATATCCTGCAACTTTACTGAATTTGTTTATGAGTTCTAATAGTTTTTTGGTGGAGTCTGGGATTTTCTAAATATGATTATGTTACCTGAAAACAAGGATAATTTGACTTCCACCTTTCCACTTTGGATGTTCTTTATTTCTTTCTCTTGTGTAATTGTTCAGGCTAGGACATTGAGTACTTTGTTAAATAAAAGGGGTGAAATTGGGCATCCTTGTCTTGTTCTCCATTCAGTATGATACTAGCTGTGGGTTTGTTGTATGTGGTTTTTATCATGTTGAGGTGTGCTCTTTCTATACTCAGTCTGTTGAGAGTTTTTATCGTGAAGGGATGAATTTTATCAGATATTTTTTAGCATCTACTGAAATGATCATATATTTTTTGTCTTTCATTCTGTTGATGTGATATATCATGTCTATTAATTTTCTTACTTTGAGCCATTCCTGTATCCCTGGGATGAATTCCACTTGATTATGACAAATAATCTTTCGTGTGCTGTTGAATTTGGTTTGCTAGCATTTTGTTGAGGATTTTTGCTTCTATGTTCATCAGCAATATTGGCCTATAGTTTTCTTTTCTTGTTGTAGAATAAAACTAGTAATCAAAACAAGATGAACTTTGGAAACTATAAATCCATGGAAATTAAAAAATATGCTCCTGAATTGCCATTAGGTCAATGAAGAAATTAAGAAGGAAATTTTAAAAATTTTCTTGAAACAAATGAAATTAGAACATACCTAAACTAGGACAACATACTAAAACCTATGGGATACAGTAAAAGCAGTACTGAGAGGGAAGTTTATGGCAATAAACACCTACATCAAAAAAGAAGAAAAGTCAAATAAAAAACCTAATAATGCATCTAAAGAACTAGAAGAAAAACAAGAGCAAACCAAACCCAAAATTAGTAGAAGAAAAGAAATAATCCAGATCGAAGCAGAAATAAATGAAATTGAGACCAAAAAAAGAAAAACAACATAACAAAATGAAAAGTTGGATTTTTTAAAAGATAAATAAAACTGATGAACCTTTAGCCAGTCAAAGAAAAAAAGAGAGAAGACTCAAATAAATAAAATCAGAAACAAAAAAGGAGACATTACAACTGACACCACAGACATGTAAAGACTTGTTACAGACTGTTATGAACAACTAACATGACAACAAATTGGACAACCTAATGGAAATGGATAAATTCCTAGACACATACAACCTACCAAGGTTGAACCATGAAGAAATATAATACCTGAATAGACTAATAACAGATAAGGAGATAGAATCAATAATAAAAAAATCTCCCATCAAAGAAAATCCCAGGATCTGATGGCTTCACTGTTAAATTCTACCAAACATTTAAAAAAGAACTAATACTAATTGTACTCAAATTGTTCCAAAAATCACGTAGGAGGGAATACTTCCAAGCTCATTCTATGACGCCAGTATTCTACACTTTTGAAGAAGTAAAGGTAGCAATATTTTCCACAGAATATTGCTTCTGTGCTTTATATGTACATTAAGGTATATAACAAAAACTGGACTTCTCCAGTTAAGTAATAAAGAGTGAGGCTGACTTATTGAATGCAGTCACATATTAGCAATACTCCAAATTACAAGTCAGAAAATACCAGAGGAGTAAAATTTTACTAAGCCCAGATACATCATAGACTTCTAGGAAACAACCTAAAGAACTAAAATATCAGCATTACCACAGCATTTAATCATTTATAGGAGGGCAACATTCTCAGCACTGTATTTTAGTAATAGTCTAAAATTATATCTCCTAATGTAAGAATACACCTTTAGTCACTGGAGAAATTCTGCTGGCATGGAGTGATTAATTCAGAGAATGTAGGAAGATTTGAGAGATTAAAATCTTATATTTGAAAGGTTATCTTCTTTGTCTGGACAATAATTACGTATGAGGATAAAAACATGACATGAAAAGATAAGAGGGCCTCTACAAAATAAAGCTACATTATAAGGTCAATAAAAAAATCTTTTAAATAAAGTGAATAATAGAATTTTTTATTAATGATATCTAATATAGTGAGTACATACCTGAGGGCAAATATAAGAACTGTAACTGATATATGAGCAATTTTAAAAAGAAAAATTCTATCTAGGTGTTATTTTGATGGTGGTTAAGTTTTCTAGAGACCCATGTGAGTTTTTGCATATCTTTCAACCTTCCCTAAAAATCTTCCCCAAAATGATTCACCACGCCCAAATCTTTTTATTTAAATAGCTTCAAAGAATCACAGTCAATCTCAGCCTGCTCATACATTTTAAAATTCAACTTTTGTCAAACTGATTTATGATTTTGCACTGGACTTATGTCAATTTGATTTATGTTTCTGCTCTTGGCCCATGCTACGGGTACTTACCATAACCAAGTTGTCAGTGAGGAAAGAGGATCACAAGGACAGAGATGATATACTTCCCAAAGGGCCAGTAACGGGAAATAACAGTGCTATCTTTGCCCTTTGCTCTCTGTGAGCTCCAAGAATTATGCATCTTTCAGTGCCAGGCACAGATTAGGAGCGTGGACTTTCTTGAGATAAGCAAACAGGTATATTTTGTGCTTTCTGGAAAGGTGACATCTCCCATAAAATTCCTTTGAAAAAATTTTCAAAGAATGGTTGAATTAGGAAACCATTTTAGACTCACCACCTATGCCCATTAAGTGATATCACAATTCTGTTCAGCTTGCTTTGCTACAGAGAGCCCTTGTGGTTGTCTTAATTTTTCTGGTATAAATATCTACATTTTTCTTGTCCTAGGAAGACACAGTTATCAAGGTTTGATGGGAAAAAAATACACGAGGCAAGTATTGCACTATCAATATTCACATAAAATAAAATTCTTAGCCAACAAACTTGAGGACTTGATTCTAAATTACCAAGCTTATATTATTTAACAGTTTTCCCTTTTAGAGGCAAGATTGTGATAGAGGGTCCCATTTTCTCCACTTGTAATCTGTCATTCTCACACATAGTCTTCAAAATCTTGTCACTGCTAAGCATGATCTTTAACTTTTTTCTTTCTCTTTTTGTTTTTAGTTCATTAGTATATTTAGCTTCTATAAACCTAAAATGAAAAATAAAGTACAAACCAGACTGTAGGTGTCTATCAAAGATGTCAATATTTTCCTGGATCATCACTAGTGCAATGACAAGTTTCCCAAACTGGTCTTTTGCTTATCTTTCCTTTACAAAGCATCTGCTGAAAATATTATCTCATTAACAGTTACAGTGTAGTTTCTGCAAATTGCCACTGTTACTACCTCCTAGGAAACCACCAAAATTAGCTTGAAGAACGTTTTGAAAATGTTTGACAGAAAATTGTTTCCACTGAATATCTGCAGAAAACAATATACCATGATTTTCAAGGGCCATGTCAGTGCCAGAAAATGTTTGTCTAAGTAGACCCTAAGGCACAAAATAAGACCATAAACTTTTACATTTTCCATAAACTTAATGCTGTAACCACCAACTATCTGGCCACTTTCCTCTCTATGGTTAGCAATGCTCAAATAATAGGGCATCCATAGAGTTATGAAAGCTTACTCTTTAGAGATCTTTAATCAAGAAAACAGCCCTGTCTTTGCTAAGTTTATGTGCAGTTCTCTACTTAGAATGTTCTAAGCCAACCATAAAGTCTTGCTCTCTCCTCAGAATTCTATAGATGTGAGATGCCCAATCCTAGAAGATGGTTCTATTGGTCTCAGAGGACCTCTGGCAACCTGAACTCTTGCCAGTAGCCTTTGATATTCCTGAGGAATTACTCTGAAGAACTTTATACTTCCCCCCAAATTGTCAAATAATACTATAGCACTCCAAAAGCAATACTGAATTCTAGTAAGAGCCAATGGAATGTTTTTTAAACTGCAGATAATAAAACTAGGCAAAGGTCACTCAAAAACAAGGTGACTCATTTCTCACATCTAATATCCCCTGCATGTGATTCAAATTTGTATCTTAGTAAAATTACAAAATATGATAGTTTTAGACAATATTGTGGAAGCAAGAAAATGCCAAAATTCGGTACTTCTCCCATAACCATAGCTTCAAGTACCTCACTATTCTATGTCTCAGTAAAATGCACATCATTCAGTGAGATGATAGAGAAGAAAGCAGTTAATAGCTCTGGAAGAAGGCAATGATTAAATAGAGTATTGTGACTATTGCATTTGATTTCATGTTATATAAAGAAATTCAATCACTTATTTAGCTGTTCTTTGAGACAGCTTCCTTTGGCCTTTTACCACTCATTCAGTGCCCTAGGAGAGAGGAAGAACAGAATGCATTTCAGCTTCTTCCATTATCCTGAAGTACAACAGGTGGAGCATTCTCTGGTGTCACTGCAAAGCCTGATTAGCTTGGTTAGGAAGATGCTTTTCCAAAGGAGTGAAAATGCTCACGCTCTGCACGATGCTTTTCCTTTCTCATTAAGCCTGACATTTCAGTGCTTTGTTGCAAACTAAAAACACATGATAGCACTGGACTTAAGGGTATGAAATTTTTCCCAATACACAGAACACACTGCAAAAAAAAAAAAAAAAAAAAAAAGAAAGGAAAAGTAGTGACAGTTGTTGATGTATGCTTTACAGCTAATGTTGCTTTGTGATAGTTACCAAACAGCGGTAGCTGTTGAGCCAGTTTCCATACAGCCATGGACAGCTGTTCCAACACTAGAGCAGCCTATACAATCATAATTCAGGGTGGGCTTTAACCAGAAAACCAAGCATATTTGCTTTGGCTGCACTTTATTCCAAATAAATAAATGACCTGCATTCTTCATAGTAAAAAATACTGTCTGAATTCCTGAATTTATATTTGAACTTTCATTTCAAGGAAATCAGGCATCTGCTTTACTTTTTAGAAGTGGAGACCTAACCAGAGAGTACTGGCAGCCACTGGAAAAACATAGCAATGGTCTGTTAGGGTGGAGTGTCTGTTGGATCCAGTTGAACCACCATTATGATCTAGGGCTTGGATATTTTTCTGGAGTTTGAGGAGGGGAGGCAAGCGTATGCATGCGTTGCTGTGTCCTTCTCACACTCTATTACAGCTCTTTGTTCTGTAACAAATTAGGGCTGTATTTTTCACAACAATGGTAGTTGTTATGCCATTTAGGAACTGCATCAGAAATGGGAATTTTACTCTGAAAAAGTACTTTGAGATCACCAGTGGAAGCTGTCATAATCAATTTGTTGCCATTTTGTATACTACTGATATAAACTCAGAATTATTACGAATGTTTGACTTCCTCTATAACTATATCAGGGGACACTATGGTCCTATGTAAAATAGTCATTTACCTGTAGCCTAAGCCCTTAGTATGATATGCTTGAAAATATATTTCTATCTTATTTATTTATCCTTAAAACAATATGCATGAATCTACTGAAGCAAGTTATGAGGACCAGAAAAATCAAATATACTCTATAAAATATAAAAATTTCATACCCTTGTAAAAATATAATTTTCCCTAAAAATGCCAATAACATGTAACATAAATTCAAGTGCTACGTATTATAGATCTGCATGATCCAATTCATATTGTTTTAGTTAGAAAACATTTGAAAATTATACCAATTAAAATGGAAAATTACACATGGTTTAAGGAGCTAATACTAGTTAATAGATTAATAAATATGATGTATTAGTTGCCTATCACTGCATAACAAAATTAGCAGCTAAAAATTACCTTTATTATCTCCCAGTATCTGTAGGTGTAGCTTAGCTTGGTTCCCCTGGCTCAGAGTCTTCCATGAAATTGCAGTCACGCTGTTACCTGGAGCTGTATTCTCATAAGACTGGGCGGGGCGGGCAGGGGGGTGCACTCCCAGGTAAATTGTGTGGCAGTTGGCAGGCCTCAGAAGACCTACATTCAAGTTCACTCACTTAACCCTCTCCGCAGGTCTGCCTCACAGCATAATAACTGATTTCCCCCAAAGTAAATAATCTCAGAAAGAGCATGAGAACACCCAAAATGGAAGCCATAGTCTTTTTTCATCTAATCTTGTAAGTGGCATCCGTATGTTTGCCATATTCTCCTCATTAACAAGTCAGTGAGTCCAGCTCACACTCAAGGGAAAGGAATTACACAAGGGTGTGAATACCAGGAGGTAGGGATCTGGGGGGAAGGGGGAGGCTGCCTTTCACTTAGTATATTGACACCGTCTTAGAAATAGATCTTGTAGGTGGCAGTTCTACTTAATCAGCAGTATTTCTTATACATGATACTTGATTCAAATATTGTAAATCAGGCTCGGCGTGATGGCTCACGCCTATTTAATCCCAGTGCTTTGGGAGCCCAAGTTGGGAGGATCACTTGAGCCCAGGAGTTCAAGACCATCCTGGGCAACATAGCAAGATCTCAT
Organism: Varecia variegata; assembly: GCA_028533085.1. Classification (NCBI taxonomy): domain Eukaryota; kingdom Metazoa; phylum Chordata; class Mammalia; order Primates; family Lemuridae; genus Varecia; species Varecia variegata. The sequence goes on along the minus strand of CM052439.1, from coordinate 98,722,628 downwards.
CTCTAAAAAAAAAAAAAAAAATTTTTTTTAAATTAACTGGATGTGATGGTACACACCTGTAGTCCCAGCTACTCATGAGGCTGAGGTGGGAGGATCACTTGAACCCAGAGTTGGAGGTTGCATTGAGCTATGATCACACCACTACACTCTGGTCTGGGTGACAGAGTGAGATCCTGTCTCAAAAAAAAAAAAAAACACCTATGTCAGTGTGATATCTGGCTAATTCAGTTACTTGCACTTACTGGACTAAAGGCTCCAATAACCGTATTTAAATATAATGTATTCTTCCATATAAAGTAAGTTATGTCTTCCAGGGTGGGCTATTTTTGACATTGTAAGAAACCAATTTGAACTTTTTCCACTATTAAGATCACCTCCAAGCATAATTTCTAATTATCAAGTAACTGTTAAATGCCATTACATTTTTTGGAAATAAGATTATGAAATTCTCTGGTACGGTATTAATAAACTCAAGTTTAGACCACAAATCAAATGTGAAGATGGGCTTTTGTTTTAGTTGCCAAGAATATTTTTCTGGTTCAGCAGAAGGGATTTAAATGATTCCACAGAAACAGAAAAAAATGTAAAAGACTTGGAAACCTTGATTCATTCCATATGTATCATTTCCTTGGGTTTTTAAAAATAAAAAAGAGAAAAACAGTATAACAGTATCAATCAAAAATAGGTTTAACATCCATACCTGCATTTTAACTATAGCCACTGCACATAGAGCCACCATTCATTTTTTTTCCCAAAGTAAAAATTTTATTCTAGTCTTGCTCCAAACCATTCATATAATCCTTTATATAAGCAACATCAAAGATTAAATTTAAATTTCAACAATGAGTCACCACTTCTGTCCCTTCCCAGTTTTCTAAAGGATTTTTTTATACATTCTGTATAAAAATGCTATTACATTTTTATCTCTCTTTTTTACAACAGAAATAATGCTATCGGGTCATCAGAATCACATTGGATCTCTACCATTTATTATTTGTTTAAATAAGGTGGAGTCAAGCCAATCCCATGACCTTGGGTATTTCAGAGGATGCCATGGTTGAAGGACTAAATCCTTTCAGAGCATCTGTCTCCCTGACCTAGCGCTTTCCTGCAGTTGGCCCTAAATTGAAACTGTTGCATATGACAAAAGACAGATACAAATGATCATGCATATCTGAGAAAAAAATCAAGCTTCATAGCAGTAAAGTCTTCTCAAGGCTTTTCAGAGTACCCTCTGTCAAAATAATTCACCACTTCCAAGAATGCCATTTAAAAATATTTCTAGCAATCACATAAAGGGCATCCTGAGAATGCTGTAAATTAGCTAATTTTAAATACATAGAAGTAACTTTATTTCCCTAACTGCCTTCATTATTTAAGTGGCAGATATTATTCCCAATTTAGAGGTTCTTCATAAATGATCATGTGAGTTCACATAAGAACTGCTCATAAAAATGTTTATATACACACACATGCACACATGCATGTGCACATACACACATTGTAGAATCAGGCTCATACATGCTGTGAAGAATAGTAAAACAGCTTTTCATCTAAAGTAGTGTTGAAATATACCATTGCCAGAATATAAAGGGCACTTGTATAAATGTATATGCATCAAACTACTAAAATTTACAAATTAAACAGCTGCTTTTAAACAATTTAAAAGCAAAATAATGAGTGCTAAGAAGTAAGTTTCACTTAAAAATTCAAGTTCATTCCATAGGCCAAAAATATTTAATTACCAACAAACAAACATAAATCTATATTTTAATCCCGCCTAGAAAAATAGCCCTTTTAGCCTTTATGTGAATTCATGAGGTCTAAATTTGAAACAATATTGCTGGCTTTTTCTCTGAAGGTGCTTCCTTCATGTGAAAACAAAGTCTTTTTCAAGACCTTCATGAACACAGAAGAAGTTAGCTTGCCCTGGCAATAAGAAGGAGTACCATATTTAAAAGGACTACTACTAGGTCATAGAGTGCCTTTGTGCAAAGTAAATAATGGAAACACCTTTGAGCCCAAATTGGCATGTGAGCAGGGCTGTGTACTATGGGCATCCCTTTATTGGGTGGACACAGACTAAATAGGAAGTACAGGCAGGATTTTGGCAACATGTAGACCCTTCAGTTGTGCCCACTTGTGCAAAGAGCTCAAACTGCACAACTATAGGTGGCAGTCCTGGTTTCAGGTGTTGAAACAAAATAATCAATTGGGGAGCAACACAGGTCACCAGCCAAACTTTTCAATATAATGCAACCGTACTATATTTTCAATGTTTGTCCCCTCCAAAACTCATATTGAAATTTAATTGCCATTACGACAGTGTTGGGAGGTAAGACCATGAAGAGGTGTTTAGGACTAATGCTGTGACTGTGGGAGTGGGTTTGCCCCTCTTGCCTGTGCTCTCTCTCTCCCTCTCTGTCTTTGCCCTTCTATCATATGATGTCTTCTGCCTGTCATGATGCAGCAGGAAGACCCTTGCCAGCTGCTGGCACCTTGATATTGGACTTTTCAGCCTCCAGAACTGTGGGTCAAAAAATTTTTGTTCATTATAAATTACCTACAATGTGGTATTCTGTTATAACAACACAAAATAGGCTAAGACAAATTCCTACAATCCAAATAGTTAACCTGAGAAGACTAAGGTCTAGGAGATTTCAAGAAGAAATCCATAGATCAGGGAGAATAGTCCAGAGAATCCCAAAGATAAAAAATGTGAAAAACTATGAGTTCTACAACAGTGAAATTCTGGCCATCTTTGTACTCGGTTTGGTCCCAGGGAATTACTTTTTCTGCTAGAGAAAGCAAGAGAAGATCACCTTTACGACATACTTTATAACATGCTTTGTAACATGCTTGCTCCAGCCATCTATTTTCTGGATTGGATTACAAATGCCTTATGGATAGGGACCTTAAACTGTGAATGTCACGTACCTTATGGATACTTACTAAAAGCAAAGCAATAAAACCCCACTTCATGCAGAAGGAAAAAGGAGAAAGTGAGATTTTTAAAAAATATTTGGGTAAAAATGACTAATTTCTATATTTATAGAAACCATTATTGGGTGATAAGAGATAATTTTAAAAGTGTCCTGCACACATTATTCTAAAATATCTCCATATGTCACTTATTTTGGTGTTTTTTAGTAGGCATACATGACTGCATGTCATCAATTTGGTGAGTGAGAAGCTTAATAACACCATTTTTCTGTATCATGAAGATACATTCACAATTTAGCTTTGGGCTTATAATTAAATGAAACCAAAAAACTCTTATTTATTAAAATTCATTGTAGATTTTTGGACAGAAATTTATTCATGCTCAAAGGCAACAAGAAATTATTCTAGAGGTTTTTGAACTGAAATTTGTATTATTTTTACCTCAAAAAAAAGATGTAAGTAAAATCTGTATTCTCCTCATATTATAAGTCATATCCAGGTGGGCCAAGTTAGAAAGGTTAATAGATAATATTGCTGGTAGTATATGCTAATATGAATAGAATTTTTTAAAATGTGGTTTTATATCAAAACAACTGCAACAACCGTGACCCTACAACAGCCTTAAATTCTAGTTAGCACAAATTACCATTTCCCCTCCCAGAAAGCACACCTGTTAATAATCTTTCACACAATTTATTCTATCTTAATTCTCTCCCAATTGTCCTAACCTACATTGCCATCTCAATTTGTCTCTTGATCTCTACAAGTTGTTATTTCTTATCACCATCCCTGCAGTTCTCCCACTGGGCCAACACATGGTTGCTCTCAACAGAGAGATGACTAGCCCACAATCACTAGTTTGTGTTTAGAGATTTCTTTCCCCTATCTGCGATTATCTGACCTCTTCAAAAGCCCCGCAGACTTGGGGCCACCCGTGGCCTTCTGGATCCTTGAGTGCAGCCTCTTGACTGAATCCAAATTTTAAAGAACAAATCCTTTTAATAAAGGATTTATTAAATCCTTCTAAAATTTATCAATGCTCCATTAGCAGTTTACTTTCAGTTTTTTATTTTTAGATACAACACTGCAATAAAGTTAAAAGTTTATGTACCCTTTCTGTGCTGCATTTTTTCCATATGATAAATTTCTCAAAGTAGGATTATTAAATTATAGGGTTTCAAAGGAGATTCTTGAGAACAAGATGAGTATTTTCTCTTTTTTTGTAGATTCCCACAGGATTCATACAATATTCCAATGTATGGTAGTCACTAAATGATGTTAGCAGACTCTATTATGATTAACTGAGTAGTTGACTATTGTAAAATTGAACTGACCTTTGTAAACACTCTGAATAAATAAAATTGATTTTACCTTTTCATTTTTTCCTACAGCAATAGATTCTACACAGCCATCTCAAGTTTCAATTAAGGAAGCTCTGGTGATAGGCAACTCCTTATTGAAAGTAGTTTTTTAATCTGTTTGATTCTAATACAAATGAAAATCATCCTTACTTTGTCACTGAGTGATAACTAGTGTCTGTTGGTTTTACTGCTTCTTATATACCAATCATTACTGGGGAACATATGTTATTTAACAGCTGAGTATTGTATATTGAAAAAATACTGTCCTAAGGCTATCTTGTTACTATCAAAATATGTAACCCTGACAATACTTTCTAACACATAGCTTTGTCATTTGTAAAGTAAGAGAAAAAATGAAATAGGCATACTCAACAGCCCTTTCTGGTTCTAAAATTCTCTGCCAAAATCCTTGTCAATAAAGATAGCCTTGCCATGTTATTCAACATTTAAAATATTTCTCCCATTTTGATTAAAAATGGAATTATTAGAAACCATTTTTCCTAGATCCATTCAGATTATATAAATCTGGAAATAAATGTGTATATATATGTAATTTTTAAAGAGTACAAACGGCCACACTGGTTCCTACCGTGCACGGTTAATGTGACGATTCAGTGAGAGAATGCTCTTAGTGAGCTTTGTATAGTACTTACCATATAGAGGCACTTGGTGACTATCACTTTTCTTTATTATGATCACTGGACTAGGTTTGGAACTTATGTTTAAATGCTGTATCACTATATCCTGTTTTAAATTATAGAAATTGGTCAAAATAGTAGAATTAAATAATCATTATCAAAAACGTTTTAATGACATAAAATCTGTATTGTCTTAGGTCTTTTAACAACAACAACAAAAAATACTTTCAAACATGTTTACTTGTGAGCCAGTATTGAAAGAGCTGAGAAAAAACAAGCAGAAGGGATTACAAAGAATACACTCATAATCATCAATCACCATCAGGTTAGCTAGGACTGAACCATAAACTGAGAGTCCTGTGTTATGTAACTTGAGTAATAGTGGCAAACAATATCTTTGGTGGAAGTAGCACCCCTGCAGAGTTCTAGCACTTAAAGTAGCTACTCCTAGCATACATAAAGACCAGTACATGTATGTTTTATGAACTTTATCATTCCAGAAGATTTCAAACTACAGCATATTACAGCCAGCAAGGACATACACACTATTAAATTCTTTAGAGCTAGGAAGACTTGAAACCCTAGCCCAACTTTAAATCCATTCTCTTCTCAGGTGCAATGTGTATATTATCCACATAGGAACAAATCACCACAGGAATTTTGTCTTCATTTTTTCTGCCCCAAATGCAAGCCCATTCTCTCACCTTTGGGAGTTTCCCATGCTGTTTTGTCTGCACAGAGTCCATCTCCCAACCTCTTTGAAGACCATAGTCAAATCCTACCTTCTCTACAAGGTAGTCACTAATCCTTCTCCTGTACTTAATTAGAGATGCTAATGCAGTTGACTTTCTATGATTAAATGTGGTTCTACCACTTTGCCATGAATCCACAGAGGCCCTAAAATCCAAGTTTCTTTTACTCTTTCACAGTATTGTTTGCTTCCTACTCTTCTAGCATCAGAGGCTCATGACATGATTTTTTAATTGAATTGAATTGAACTGAGCTGAGTTGAAGATGAGTGTTTATTCAATCTTTAAGTATGTAAGGCTCAATATTAATATATAGTCACTAGCCTCCACTAGCAATAAAGCTAGACAGAAATAAGCCATTACACGAACTATAACTAAATCATTAAACAAACTATAATTCCCCTCAACTTTGTTCCTAAAGTACAATTTGGAACCAAGAAAGTTCAGGGACTTGATGGAATTTTAGTCCACAATTTGTTTCGTTAATGGTATTATTGACCGCATTGAGTCAGGTACCATGCTAAATGCTATATACACAAGACTGAGAAAGATGGGCATTTCCCTAACAACCAGAATCTTTCAATTTAGTAGAGTAAAAAAGGAAATAGCTATTATAATTCAGTGTCATGACAGGGTAAGTACAAGAGGTTGTAGATGGCCCATGGGGAAATGAAGGCTTCTAAGAACCATCTAAGATACGATCAAAAGAACCATGGAAATTGGCCAGCAGACAAAGATGCAAAAGAAGAGAGGATAGGTAGCCACAGCTGTTAGAAAGCAAGAGCAGCCAGGGAGCTGTCAGAGGATAAATCTATTTTAATTTGTTGATTCTCTTTAACAGCTACCAAGGGGTCTTCTTGGGTTCAACTAAAAATTTATACTTATGAGACTAGCGCCATACCTACCACTCGGAAGGACACAAAATGGGAAGTACAGCTTGCTGGCAGCATAGTATCAAGCATTCCTCGTCAATGTGGACTTAGCAGTATCTCATACAGCAATTCACACAGCCCTCTAGAAGCTATTTTCTTCCCAAGTAACAACTCAGATGCCAGGAAACAAAATCCACATAAAATGAGTAGGAGCGATGCCCTAGCTAAAAAGCTTCATATCCCACAAGGGCCAGTATGTCTTGCAACAATTCCATAGTTTCCAAGAACCCCACGAAGAACATGCCCAGGAACAAGAGTAATCACACTCAGGGAAACCCAATGTTAATTTGTCAACCAGGGGTAATTTTCCCATAAACAAGATTGGCTGGAAATATGCTCTACATTTTAACAGAGCTAGACAATTAACCAGTGGTCATAACCTCCTACACAAGGAGAAAGATAGGTTAATCCCCTGCTCACACTCCCCTGTGATTAGTTCTGGGTGGAACAGTGATCCTGTGGGAAATGGACAAATGGTACATTCTGGTCTCTTAAAGAAAGTTCATAATGACTGAAGCATACTGGGATTGGGAGAAAAAGTAAATGATGCTGGAATTAGCAAGAGAATAGCCACAAAGAAGCAAAAGAGAATATATTTTGCAGGGCTATGGTTTAATAAAGAACCACTAAAAGGTTTAAAACACGGGAATGATTTAATTACATTCACATTTCAGAATGTTATCTGTGGCCACTCTGTGGAAAATAGGTTGGGAGAGCATCAGAGTGTCCAATATCTTAAGTCTGACCCTACAAATCCACTCTCTAACCTTCCCTGTCCTGCTCTCTTCCCCAGGGGCTGCTCTGAATGCACTACAACAATGGATTCCCTGCTCTCTGGCTTCCTGTTAGCCCTAACAAGAGATCCAAGGGAAGGAAGAGAATGAGGCCGAGGTATTTAGACTCCTGAAATCTTCCTTTCAAGGTTTCCTAAAGTTGGCTCTATCCCTTGGCAAGATATCTCTGCTCCTTTCAAGGTGGTTCTCTCTGAACGGTTCACTCTCACCTAGTAATCCCCCTCCCCTTGAGATTAGCTCCAGGGCCCTGAACTCTCTCTTCTGGCTTCCCTTCCCACACATGTGTATATAATCCTCTTAGTAAACCATTCTAGAATTGTTCTAATTTATGTGCTCCATCTGTTTTCTGCTGGATCCTGCCTGATGACAAGACATCATGCTAGGCAACAATTTAGTAGGCATTGCTATTCTACCCAAGCTCCCCCTGGAAAACTTTTACCATTTGTGTGCCCTTCCCCCCTCTTCTCTGTGTGCTGCTTCTAACAAGTGAAGTTGTAACTTTATTAGGAAGTCAGCCCTCACACTACAAGGGCTGCTTTGTCAGGACATGCAGACAGGCAGAGAGTATAGATGTCTACATCTTCCTAGAGTAGCCCTTAGAGGATGATTGACTGGTGCTGGAGTATGAAAGCCCTACTTCCTTGCTCTTTTGATGCCCTGACAAGAGGTTCTAGAGAAAATATTAATACATTGCTGTGATGACTCTTTGGAATCTTCAAAAAACTGATACTCCATGTTAAATAATGTATTCATAGAAATAGCAGAACTGCCTGTGCAGAATTGAGGGAGAGATCAGGATCAGAAGGTGAGCATGCTAGAATGGATCTATTTGTATAAGACCCAAGAATCCACCAGATGACCATACTCCTTGGAAGGCCACTGTTTAGACAAGGCAAAAAAGAATGTGATGATGAAGTAATCACCAACAGTATTCAGAAGATAGTAATGTAGGCCAGGCCTATCAAAGGTGCTGTCATAGATATAGAACTGAGTTACCTAGCATCAATGAATAAGGCAGGATTCCAGAATAGAAAGGCCAGATAATAGCACTTAATTACTAGAGGTAATGTGAACTTACCACAATAGCCACAAGATCAAAATGGCAACCAGGGGCAGTGACCTACAGACACCTATGGTAATGTCTATTGACCATGGTGTTACTAGGTGCAAAACAAATGAGCAGCCAGCATGATATAGATGATATATAAAAAAAAAAAGATCCAGAATAAATGTCAGCTGTCTCAATGGGAAATTATAACCAGTTGTCCAGTTTCCAGACATGAACCAGTTCTCACACCCAGAAGGATTAATTAAAAGAGAAATTGTGTTTCTTTGGAGAAAGACCCTGTCACTCCTTGGCAAGTATATACAATTATAATTCACTCTTTTCTTTCCCAAAATGGACTATGGACTTTTTTTCAGTAATAATACACTGCAGAAGGAATACTACCCAGATCTTTGAGGATTGTTGGATACAGAGCCCAACTGATGTAAAAGTATATGGAAGTCATGTGACAAATGACATCCTGGCCCCAGGGTTATCTCATTGTGGGACCAGTGTATCCATGGACCTATCCAGTTGCCATTATCTCAGTTTCTGAATGTATAATTGGAATGGACATACTTAGCAGGTCCCAGGATCCGCACACTGAGTCTTTCACATAAGAAGTAAGAACCACTGGAGAAAGGTCAAGAAGCAGCCCCTGCAATTTCCCATCCATCAAAGTTCTTGGAACCAATAAATACTACAGGGAATTTATTCTTGGAATGGAAGAGGTTAGTTTCACCCCCAGAGACTTAAAGGAGGCAGGGTTCTTGGTCCCCACTCTATCACTATTTAATTCACCAATCTAGACTCTGCAAAGACCAAAAGAAGTATTGTGAAGCTTAGTGTACTTATCAAAGCAGTAGGCCCAACTATAAATTCTGGGTATAGCATCTTTACTAACACAGACCAAGCAGGTGGTATGTGGATTTTGATATGGCCACATATATTATTTTCACTATCCATCAGGAAGAAGCATCTGAGGCAGTTCACATTCGCCTAGGACAGGCAGCAGTGTATATTCAGTCTTGCTCCAGAGATATGCTAATTTGCCTGCTGTCACAACAAATGCTAAGATACCTGGCTCATCACAGAACATCATGTTGGAATTATGGCACTGAGTTAATGGTGGCATAACTCATAATCTGACGAGTAAAAAAGGTGCTCTGGATGGTCAACTAAGAGGGTGAGAAGTAACCGGGGACTGGAATATGGGCAAAGTTTTAGGAGTCCAACAGTTTAAGGCATGCCAACATCTCTTGCAAGGTAAAGAAAGAATTACTGCATCTTGCACCTCCAACCCTAGATGAAAGAAATGAATGAATAAAACAGAATTTACTAGACTTCTTGTGGTTTTAGAGGCAGCATGTACTGCACTTGGAAGTTTGGTTCTAATTCATTTGTCAGGTGACCTAAATGGTTTCCCAGTTTTTAATGGATCCCAGAATAAGGCAAAAAAAAAGTACTCTATTACGGAGTTCAATGACTCCCTTTTGAATTCTGAGAGCTTTCCTAGTAATAACACTCAGGGTAGCAATACATAAGTTTATAAGCTTTTTCATTTCCCAAGGCAAAACTCTCTATTGCTCTCTAGTCAAAACCCTCAAATACTCCATTAACAGCAAGTCCATAATCTATAGCCATTAATGGATTTATCTCCATTATTCTTGCTTCATCATATTAAGGCTTCTGACAGCAAATAATTTTAGAAGGGACCTGAA
>CM052439.1:98668694-98711945 GCA_028533085.1 Varecia variegata | reverse complement strand
AAAAAAAAAAAAAAAAAAAAAAAGTTCTTTAAAGAAAGTAATAAAATGTTATCTATATATTGCATAAATCAAAACATGGCTTAATGAAAACAATCCACATTCATATAGTTCTTTAATTTCCTATTGGAAAAGCATTTTTACATATATAATAAATTCTTGTTTAATGTGTCTATAAAGGAGAAAAGAATGAATATTGTCAGTCTTTTAGAGACTAAAACCACTGAAGTACAGAGATTTTCTGCACAGCCTCAAATAATTTAAATTAAAGTGAAGACATCTCCCAATATATTTTATAAAATTATATTAGGCTAATCTGATACACTATATAAAATAAGAATTTCTATCCCAATTCATTTTGGCATTTGCAAAGCTTTACTGTGTGTTTATTTTTTAATATGTGTCAAGCACTGGGCTAGGCCTGGGGATTTAAAAAGTATAAAATAGTAGGCTCTGCCCTTAAGGACATACATATACATACACACAGACATTTACACACACATATACAAGGAATTGTAACATGATATGCTCTTGATATAAGCAAAGTACTTTGACGCCAAAAAAACCCATAGTGATTAATTCTGAATGGTGTCATATAAGACCTTACAGAGAAGGTAATGTATTTGATGAGAGCTTAGAAGATGAGACGGATTTCATTAGGGAGTGAAATTTCAAAGGTCGGAAAGATGAGCTCTAGATTAGAGGGGAGGAAAGTGAAAAAGTAGAGAGAATTCAAGAGAAGCATGAAAGCTTAGAGGGAGGGGTGTTCAAGAAAGAGAAGCCATTAAAACTAAGAAAGAAATGAGTTGTGAAGAGTAGGGGATGATGGTCTAGGTTTGTATTTTGTTAGAACATTAAATTTACTGTGAATGCTAGAAATCAAAATGCCAATAAGATAAACAACACCTACTACATCCTTGCATTTTCAAAGTCTAGCAAATTATAAAAGACAAAGTTTATAATGGAAAAAAGAAATATTTTGACAGATTAACATGAGATATTTAAATGTGTCTTGTGTTTTATGGCATTATTTTGCATTACATTTCATGTATTGCATTTGTTTTATATCTATGCATTTTATTACTATGGGGATAAACATTTATATGAAGCACATCAATTTTCCTAAAACACTAGTAGCAACAGTCAGCATTTAATACTACTCTAAACAATCATTTTCATAACCTCTCTTTAGGGGCCTCCATTTCAAAGATAGCAAAAATTTGGGTAAAATAAAAGGAAAGATGGGTATACAGGAGTAAAATTTGTGAGAAATTGCCTGGTGAATATCAATCACATTCTAAGAGCAGAGTGTAAGTACAACTAAATCATAAGCATCACCTTTTATTTATGGTATACTTTAAGAAGCTCATTTGAGAACAGGGAGCTTACTACAAAACTACAAGTTTGACATTCCCATACAATGAAAGGATTTCAACCTCACTACTCATACATGATAGAAACAATACAATAGATGTAAATTCTCTTTGTAACCTGTGTAAGTCTTCCATATTCAATAATAATAATATCTGTTTACTGAATAATATAAAATGACTGATTTTGAATCATTAAATGGAAATTATCCAATGAAAACTGTTAATTATTCTGAGTGCTTTTTCCATGTCAAGCACTGTGATTAAGTGCTCTGTATACATTCTCTTATTTAATTATTTCAACCACCCACAGAGGTAAGTAGTATCCTAAATTTACAACTGAGGAAACTAACCTAGAAAGACAATCTGACTTGTGCAATGAAAAAAGGAAAGTAATATAGAGAAAGTAATGTATAGATGACATAAGGACCTGAATAGTATTAATATCAAAGAAGTAGTACTAATATCAAAAACCCAGATAATAACCATAAGAAATCAAACAACTATTTAAAAAATGGCTCAATATATAAATGAGCAAAAGATTTGAACATACAATTTACAAAAAAATCTATGTTTGGCAAAAAGAAGGTGAAAATATACTCAGCATCACTAATCATTATGGAGATGCAAATTAAAAACACAATGAAACACCAGTACACATGCATTAGAATAACTTAAATTAAAATTAAATGACTGACAATGCCAAGTGTAAGCAAAGATGTGAAGGAACTTAAGCTCTCACATACTGCTAATGGGAATGTAAAATGATACAATCACTTTGGAAAATAGTTTGGAAGTTTCTTTAAGAATTAAACATATATGTATCATATAATTCAGCCATTCCACAACAAGGTATTTATCCAAGAGAGATTAGAGCATCTGACCATATAATGACTTGTACAGGAATGTCCATAACAGCTTTAATAGTCAAAAACTATAAACAAGCCAGGCGAGGTGGCCCACGCCTGTAATCCTAGCACTCTGGGAGGCCAAGGCGGAAGGATTGTTTGAGGTCAGGAGTTTGAGATCAGCCTGAGCAAGAGCGAGACCCAATCTCTACTAAAAATAGGAAAAATCAGCCGGGCATGGTGGCCCATGCACCCATAGTCCCAGCTACTTGGGAGGCTGAGGCAGGAGGGTCACTTGAGCCCAGGAGTTTGAGGTTGCTGTGAGGAGGCTGAAGCCATGACACTCTAGCCCAGGCAACAGAGACTCTGTCTCAAAAAAAAAAAAATTAAAAAAAAAAACCTATAAACAGCCAAAATGTTCATTATCAGATGAAAGGATAAACAAATTGATATATCCATATAATTATATACTACTCAGCAATAAAAGGAACTACTGATAAAAGCTACAACACAGATGGATCTCAAAATTATGCTGAGTGAAAGAAAGCAGGCAAAAAGGAGTACATATTGTTGATTCTATTTATACGAAATTTTAGAAAATGCAAACTAATCTATATAGTGAGAAATGCTGATCTGGGATGGGTCAGAAACAGGCAGAAGCAAGAGATCACAAAGTACAAAGGGGCATGAGGAAACTTTGCAGAAAAATGAAGATGATCATTATCTTGACTATGGTGATGGTTTTGCAGATGTATACAAATGTCAAGCCCTATCAAATTGCATACTTTTAAGTATCTGCAGTTTATTTTATGTCAATTATACCTCTATAAAGCTGTTAAAATGCATATATTTATTTTTGCGTGTCCATAATATATATTTTTCAGTATTTTTTTAATCTCTGAGAATTGCTATCAACATTTTATCATTGGTTCTCTCTGGATAGAGGAAGAATTAGGAATGTTTTGAATTTTCTTCTTTGAGCTCATCTTCATCCTCATTTTCTCAATGCCCTACAACAATTATATATATGTATTCTTTTAAGACTAAACGCTATAAAAATTTAACTTTTAAAAAACTCTTTTTTAAAAAGTTGTCTTTTTAAAAAATATGTATCTCTGCATTAACGAAAGACAGGAAAGTAACATCAAGTTTAGAGGCAGTATTAATATTCTTCCTACATCTCTACAGTATCTTATTTCTTTACAACGAAGATAAATTTTATATTTAAAAATCAAATACATGTTTTAAAAGAAAGCATTGGCAATGATTTCCATACTCAAATTTGTTAAAATAACCAGGAAGTCAATTTATAGACACCCGCTTTGGAGGCGGACCAATACTGTCACCAACGAATTGATGGTGACTTCTGTTTTACTCCCTTTCACTGTCTTGCCGCCGCCACCCCTTGGTCTTTGGACAGGAAAAGGTCAGAGAGGAACGGTGAGTATGGCTCAGGCCTTCTTTGGCAAGTCACAGTGCTCTGTTGACAGCATTTTTGGTGAAATAATAAATTACAACCGCCCGAGAGTAGAAATCTTGCGTCGACTACAGGGCTGAATGTTTTGGTAAACGGAGGCCCGGGACTGGCATCTGTCTGCATCGGCCTTTCCCAGAGGCAGAGTCCCACGCTCGTCCCCACCGCGATGGAGGCGGCTTCCCGGCCCGGGTCCGCGTGGAACCTGGAGCTTCTGGAAGGGAAAGGGCGTGTGACGCAGTCGCCGTCGCTTAGGGCCGCGTTCTGGTTCAGACCTGATGGCCGGCTCCTGACCGTGCACTGAGCCAGCCTGGCCTCAGTTTCCCCCTTTCCAAAGAGGAGGAGCCATGCTGTCCTGTTTCTGGCTCCTCTCCAAGCACACTCGCCCTTCGCTGGTGTCCCTTAGCGGTGCGCGCCGTGGCTTCCCGCTCCCGCCTCGCTGGGCGCCTGTGCTTCCCTCTGGCCCCCGGCTGGCCGCCCCCCGGCTGGCCGCCCCCCGCCGCCCGCTGGCCGCAGCCTCCTCCCAGGACCCCACCCTCTCCCGGGTGCGCCAGAACTTCCACCCTGACTCCGAGGCTGCCATCAACCGCCAGATCAACCTCGAGCTCTATGCGTCCTACGTGTACTTGTCCATGGCCTATTACTTTTCCCGAGATGACGTGGCCTTGAACAACTTCTCCAGGTATTTCCTTCACCAGTCCCGGGAGGAGACAGAGCACGCAGAGAAGCTGATGAGGCTGCAGAACCAGCGAGGAGGCCGGATCTGCCTGCAGGACATCAAGAAGCCGGACCAGGACGACTGGGAAAATGGGCTGCATGCCATGGAGTGTGCTCTGCTCTTAGAAAAGAACGTGAACCAGTCGTTGCTGGAATTGCACACTCTGGCCTCAGACAAAGGCGACCCCCATTTGTGCGACTTCCTGGAAACCCACTACCTGAATGAGCAGGTGAAATCTATCAAAGAGCTAGGTGACCACGTGCACAACCTAGTTAAGATGGGGGCCCCGGATTCTGGCCTGGCCGAGTACCTTTTTGACAAACATACTCTTGGAAATGAAAATAAGCAGAACTAAGCTGCAGGCTGCCCTTCCCCCAAGACCAAGAGTCAGCTGTCTCCTGCTTTCTTGTCCTTGAAGTTCACCTATATCTTTATACTCATCTCCTGTTACACTGTTCCTCCAATAAAGTGATTTGTTAAAAAAAAAAAAAATGTTTAGCCCCAAGTTAACAAGGGCTTTTTTCCGGTGTCAAGATACTTATTTTCCCAGTGTCAAAGATAGCCCAGAATACTATGGTATAAAAAGGACTGCAAAAAACTACTGAAAGTAGGTGCAAACTAACTTTCTCCAGTTACCAAATATTATTCCAGGCCATGAACCTACTAAAATTCTGAGATTCTCAATTCAACAAGTGCTCGCTATTTTCACTACCTTATGCAAAGGCTAAGGTGGAAAAATGAAATATACAAGTAACTATAAGTGAAGAATACATATAGTACTGTAAAAATCATACGTGCAAAATTCTACAAAACTTTTACCTTTTCCCAGTGTATGCCAAGAACCCAATGTCTGGAGATGATCTGTTTTTTAAACAAATTCATAATCAAATAAATTTAGGATAAGCTACATAAGGTGTCAGTGCTGACCTTGGAAAGTCACAGAGTGTATTAACATTTTAAGGGTTTCGGGAAGTCTTTTTTTTTTTTTTTTTTCTTCCCTCTATCTTCATACTCTCTGGATGGGAAGTCTTGTAATTAAAAACAAACAACAAACTTGAATTATTTTTGTTTAGCTCAGGGTTTCCCAAACATAGGCAATCTCTTTGTTTTGTTTTTTTTTAATGTTGATAATATAACAAAGCAGATCTATCTGATTCCAGACTCTTTATACTTCACCACTAGGCCATATAGCCTTCCTTTTAACATACCAACAAGAGTGAAAACATTGCATAAAAGCACCTTTCTATAGTCTTTAAAATAGAGAGAAAAGAATATTGGGGTGGAAAAAGTCAAGAAGGGATCCGGAATAAAGGAGTCATCTAGCCAGGTGGGTGTTTTCTTTAGAGCGGGTGGGAATGAGATGAGTAGAATGCTTGGTGAGCTGGTGAACAGGCTCTGGGCTAGACCTGAGCACAACAGAAGAATGCTGTGCCAAAAGTTGAGCCATCAGGAGCTTAATCTGGTTGTACAGAATAAGAATCTGAAAACAACCTAAATATTTGATAGTTTGGATCTTCTGAGGCACAGATGCCAAAATGGGATTAAATGTACAGAAATTAGGGGAAATAGAAAGGTCTCTGAGAGAAAATGGAAAAGGAGCTGGGAGAAGCAGGGAGAGCCTTTAGACTTCATGCAAGTCTGATCCCCAGGGAGGGAAGAAGGTAAAGTTGTGCATAATTCTTTGGAAAAGTCTGCAAGGCTGTCAGGGAGACCTCAAGCCACAGTCACTAGTCAGGGGAATCCCAAGTGTCCCAGAAATGAGCCTCCCTAATTCCTTTCTTATATTCAGTTATTGACTGGGAAGTGTGGACTTGTGAACTAAATACGGAGTCAATTTCAGAGCACAGCAGCTAGGGCCCTTGGCAAATTATGGTCCCTGCAGTCCAAGATCTGAGAGATACAGGCATAGTACTGCACAAGTTCAACAGAATGATTTATATTAAAACACCATACATGGACCAACACTCTGTAGCTATTGTTAAATATGATTTTGACAAAATCCTTATGAGGTGGGCAGAAATTCACAATGTGTTATCTTAAAAACAAACAATATTACAAGACAGGATTACATCACACGCTTCTACATGTACAATTATAGGGACATTATATAATACATTTGTATGTAAAACAACCAGAAGTATATATACCAAGTGAAGCTAGAAAATCTCTTAGTGAGATTGTGGTTGATATTTATTTTCTTTAATTAATGGTCTTTTTAAAATAAACTTCTTATCACGGACAGCCTAATGGCTAAGAAAAAAAAGCAAAATATAAGATGAAGAGAAATGCAATAAAGGCCTGAACTACGGTAAAAACCAATGGAAATAGAAACAAAGAAATGCTGGTGAGAGTTTAGAGGCAGAATCACTTAACTTAAATTTTGCAGTCAATTGAATGGAGGGAGTTAAAGAAATGGAGTACAGGAAGAAAATCGATGGGTCTCAAATTCGAGTTACTGGAGAACAGGGGATTTGAGAATAAAATATGAATCTCAGCAGGAGGAATAATTAAAGGTAGGGAACTGAATAATTATTTTGATTTTGATTATGCTGATCAGTCTCACTTTAGATTTCCTTCTTAAGTGGACCTATTTTTCTATGCAGGAATCCTATTACATTTCTTTTTTTTTTTTTTTTGAGACAGAGTCTCCCTTTGTTGCCCGGGCTAGAGTGAGTGCCGTGGCATCAGCCTAGCTCACAGCAACCTCAAACTCTTCAGTTTTTCTAGATGAGTGTTTTTCAAACTGTGCCTTGCAACCCACTAGTGTGTCATGAAATTTAGTCAGTGACTATCCACCTTTTGTGAATAAAAAAGAATTGAAGTGAAAGTAAATGAAGTAAGGGTATTATCTCCTGAAACTCTTGTTTCAGTTGTGTGTGTATATCATGTGTGTGTGTGTGTGTGTGTGTGTGTCTATGTACAATCATGTATTTTACATCTTCGATACTGATATTTCTTATTCTGTGCTACAGTCAAAAACATTCAATAGTCACTCTCCTAGATAATTATTTTACATATTCTCCTCTCTCCTCAAATTTCCAAATCTCCTTTCCCTCCTGTCAGTTGATAATCCTCTTACTTCACTGAGAAATTAGAAGTAATCACAGTAGAGCTGCACATTTTCTATCATTGAATTAATCATATGTTTACATCTGTATTCACTTACTAAGTTATTTGTTCTGCTACAATGGTTAAAGAATTTATGTTGCCTCTGAAAACCAACTTCCCACAATGTTCTGAATCCCAACCTTCCCACATATGCAAGGACACAGGATATCCCACCTGAAATAATCCTCTCTCTTGCATCAACTTTGCCCTCTTTATTGGTTGTACCCCATGAGAATGCAAACATTGTGTTATTTCTTCACAGCTTAATTTTTTATGCCATTTTTGGACTCACATTCCCTCCAGCAAACACCAAGCTACCACCCTCTATTCATCTCCTTTTACAATAAAACTTCTTGAAAAAGTTGTTTCTTCTTCCTGTCTCTATTTCTTCTGCTCCCTCTTGATCCCTCCCAAGGAAGGCTGTGTGCACCACCATGCCAGCCTTTATTTTTCCTGTCAATGTCAACAGTGACTTCCATGTTCCTAAATTCAGTGGTCAATCTGTCAGTCTTCCTCTTACCCAGCTAGCATTTGGTGGAGATAGAATGCCAAATAGGTTTCAGGTAAAGAGGTGGAGAATATAGAATTGTCCTTTGAGAAATTTTTCTTTTGAAGTAATTGAAGGCTCAAGAGGGTAAGGATGGTTGTGCACATTGCTAACCGAGGAAATAAGCCAGCAAAAAGGAGAGATTTGAGAAGCAAGTAATAGAACAAGTTTCCAGGGAAGAATGGAGCACAAGATAAAGAGTCTACGTACAACCTGGAAGGATATGTTCTCCAAAACTAACATGCCCAAAAGAGGGAAAAAGTGACATTGACTTTAAAATGAGAAGAAGGTAAATTGAGGGTACTTAAATGGACTGAGCTCAAACTTCTAAATAAAGTAGCAAATGAGATCATTGACTGAAATATGGCTATCTCTACACAGAAATATTTCAATTAATGTATTTATCAGATATTATAACAAAAATAAGTAAATATAAGTTATTTTACAGACAGGAAATAAGCATTTGCCCTATGTCTAATATTTAAAACAAAGACTGGAGCTTTCACAATTTAAAAAACATGTACCTGAATTGAGCCAAATAAAGGGTAGATTTCTAAACAAAAATCTAGTGTACAGAAAGAAACGACTCCAGTCCTCTAAATATCATGATAGATCGTATTGCTCTTGAACACAAACACCCAGCAATGCCAAGATCCTGGCCTTCAAACTTGCAGGAAGATATATAACATATTCCCCTAACACTAGTAGCTCTTGAAAATCATCATCCTTCATGTTCAATTGTTAATCAGGTTTTGTGCAGTTCACTTAAAAAGGTAGAGATTCCTTGGAGAAGCACTTAATATGCATGTCAAGATCTCCCAGAACAGAGATTGTGTGTGAGTGTGTATGGTGAGAGAGTTGACCTCTTAAAAATCTGAATGTCAATTTCAAGTTTTCCACACTCTGATAAAAGGCAAGAAAAAACATTCAGCACCCCCAGTGTAAAAAAGACAAGCAAGAGGAATGTGAGGTGGAGAAAAAAGAGCGACGCAGGCTCCCTCACAAGGCACTCCTCCTCCACTCCTTTTAAGGCTGGACCAAGACATGCATTTAGGAAGTGGATATCTGGAAAAGATGAACAATTGCTAACCAGAACTGACAAGTGTATCATCTCTGCTTACAACAGGCTGTTAAGTATAAACTGTCAAGCAGTACTCAGTTTAGAAAATCAGAAAAGTGAACAGGCTTTTGTGTTATGTTTTTAGCTTTCCTGAACTTCACTTTTCTATTGTACAAGATTAAGACACTTAAGAGGTATACTTGTTGATGAATGAATAAATGAACAAACGTGTGTGCGTGCGTGTGTGTGTAAATGCATTTATCTTGAGTATCATATGAAATTCCAGTGCCCAACAAGGAGAGGGGCTGCCTGGCAATTCCAGAGAACAGATCACAGACATGCAGTCAGGACTGGGCTTCTTCCAAGCAAGCTGGCCAATTTCCCACTACAGATGGTGGCCAAACATTCTCCTGAGAGAGATATCTAATGCTTTTGGAGATACCTTAGTTTCTTTCAGATGCTATAAGCACCATATTTGCATAGACTGAAATAGTAAAAAGAATTTCCAACACCATAAAAGGACTGTTAGACTACTTAAATGCTATTGCCTAGGCTATATACAGATCCTAGGCAGTGGAGTCTGGTCATTAGGAGTCTGCCCTTAAGAAGACAGAATACCTAGATAAAAATAGCTGATCCACCATATACCAACTGCTTTTGGGAAAAGAAGTTAAACTGTCAGAGATTGATTTTCCTCTACTATATTAATAACCTGCCTTAAAGTTTATTTTGGGGATTAAATGAGATAATGCATGTAATTTAGTTCAGCACATTGTCTAGTACATAGAAAATGTTCAATAAATGCTAACTGCTTAGAATTTGTGTTTTAAAGGGGGAGAAAATTATGTGAGTGTATTTGTGAATATTTTTGCTTATATATGCAAATGTCAGTTACCCTCAATGAAAAGAATGGCAGTTGGAAAAGCAGGGGGGCACTACTATGACTTTTTCACTGTATAGTCTTTTGTATCTCTTGAAATACTAACCACTTGAATTTACCACCTATTCAAAAACAATAAAATTTAAATATGGCAAATAAATAAAAGCTGCTATTAATTTTACAGCAGTGCACATATGCACTTCAGTACAATGTATTCTCACATTAAATTAAGTAATCCAAATACCAAATTGCAAGATTAATAAGAAGACTCATATTTCATTGTTATCCAGCCTAAGGCATTTCTCAACATTATTTGTTTGTTTGTGTTGCTCTCTCTTTAGCCATTGATTAAAATGGCAGACAGTCCTCGGCTTGCATTGTTCCAATGTGCATAATTTCAGTTATTATAGTTTAGTTTAAGAACAGCAGTATCCCAACAACACAGTTACCACAATTTATTTACTGTAAGTAAATTGCATAAAGAAATGAATTTTGCTGCTAGCTCTTCAGCCCACGAATCACCATTTAAATAGTAGTTGCAGATCATGATCAGTAATCAATCATGTCACTTTTTTCAAGGTCTGTTGGTGACTGGTAATCACCATCTGTTATGCAGTTTATCCCCAGACAGTAAAGTGTGTAGTTGTGTTGCCTTCTTTTCTCCCAGTAATTAATCTAGATAACATTTTATAAAAATGGATAATTCAAAGATGAAATTGGTAAAAAGATGAAAGTGCAGCAAAGAAATGAAATGCAATAATGCTGGAAGTGAAATTGGAAATTGTTAGAACTTATTGACCTAAAGGAGCAGTTATGATGAAAAGGATAAAGATAGCCCAGAGAGGTGATACTGGCAAAAAACTTCACATTAAAGAAACTCTTGGAGATATTTCACAAATGAGAGTACAAAAGATAAAATTTTGGAAAAAATCCAAATTTAGAAAGAGGTATGACAAATTGCCAAGGCATAAAAAAAGATGTTGGCTCCACATGCTAAGTTATATTATGTGAAGGAAAAAGCAAGCACTGCTTAAACTACTCTTGATAATTTTTTCAGAGAAACAAAACATTGATTATCATTGTCTCCAGTGTTTTAATGACAGTGTACTAAAAAAATACTGTTTTTTTCATTCCCTTTTACATTTATAACCAACCGTAAGAGAGTGTTTAATGCTTTGACAAAAAATTCTAAAGGCTACACAACAATCATGATTTTTCCTACTGATTATTGAAATCACTTTGCATGGTTTCAGCTTGCACAGTCATTTTTATGGTCCTGAACTATCATGAAAAACAAGGCTTACATATATATTTACCAAAGTAGAAAACTGATTTCTCTATTAAGAATATCACTTCAAAGATTGCTTTCTGATATTTGTCAGGCATTTTCCTCATTTAAATGAACATCTTTCAGTTACTAAGGCAGTAATATAGGAAGCAATTTATTGTGAATCCAAGGAAACTAGAATTAGAAACAGCATTCCTGTATAAAGTTTACTAATAATGATGTATGATAGCACTGTACTGTGCAATTTATAAAGTGCCTTTATATACATTAACTTATTTATTTCTCACAACAACCCCATAATTTAAGTGTTATTTTCATCTCACTCATAAGGAAACTGAGACTCATAAGTTACACTATTAGCAAATGACTAAGCTAGACTCAGACCAAGGGTTTCAATTTCAGGTTCTGGGTTTTCCACTGTATCATTTTGCCTTCCTAGGGAAGAATTCAAGACCAAATCCACGTAAAGTTCTTCATCTGAGGAATTAAATACAAAATGCCTCTTTTCTACCAGAGAATGTGAACTTCATGCTTAGTCTTCAAGAATATAATTTATGAATCCAATTATTATCATTAATGGAATAGAATAATGTCAAATTCTTAAGTATTACATGTATTTTCAATCACATTAATTGGCACTGAAGATGTTACAAATATCAGCAGTACCTGAGTTTAATGCCTTGGTTTTTTAGTATTATATTGTTGCATATGAAGTACATGTGACCTATACATACTACTGGATTCATATAGTCAGATGGAAAAAATATCCTCTAATTGAGCAGTATCTACACAAAATAATGGAAGGTATTTTATTTTCTTCTCCGTTGACATGAGTTCATGAAAGTCTTTCTCATCATTGAAACGGAAAAATGTTTAATATACCTGCTTTAGTCATTTTCTTTACAGATAAGTACAAAATATGTTTGAGGAATAACTTAGTTTTAGGATGAACTACTGTACATTATTACTAGCTATTCCATGTTTTTAAATACCTAGACACTACATATTGTATTAGTAATCTTGAAAGGGCAAAGGACATATGTTGTTTTGTTAACCAGAGGGGTATTTATGAAAAAGGCAACATGACCAAGGTAGAAATAAATGGAAACTATAACTAGAAATTTCAATGTCACCAACTTGAAGGAATTTTAATGACACAAAACTTCTAATTCCATTCATTACTAATGTTACACAGACTACACCCAAAGGAGGGGTGGTTAGGAAGAAGTAAGGTGTTACGTGAACCTGGAGAGGGAGCTCATGGGTGGAAATGTGTGAAAACGTAATGATTTAGTAAATAAGAAAAGGAGATGAGTTCATTATATAACACACGGGAACCCGCCAAGCGTAGATGAAATGGTCATTGCAATAACCGAAGACTTGAGGGAAGAGTCAGGAGGAATCCAAGGAAGAGCTACGATCGTCCGGAAAGGAAAAAGGAATGTCTGGTCTAGTCAGAAACCTGATAACAATTCTCTCTCCCTCGCCTTCCACGTCCAAACTTCCAACAAGGTCTGTAGACTTTTACCTCCTAAATATTTTTTGCTTGTGTCTGAATTCTGCCCCTCCCCCACTAGAGCCGTAGCGCGGCCCCCAGGAGCTCTCCCAGCCCAGACCGTCGCAGTCTCCGAAGCTGTCTGCCCGCACCCTCTCTGTCCCGTCTGCTCTGCAGACCCTGCTCTCCCCACCGCCCCAGCTTCGCGGTGCCGGCCTACAAGAACGCGTGAGTGGGCTCCCCTGCTCTGCGGTCCCACCAAGTCATTTGCTCTCCCAGCTCGCTCCTTTCCGGTCACTGAAAGTTTGCAGCATCCCTTCACAGAGGCAATGCCTCCTGTAGGGCAGTTCCTTCTATTTATCCCCCTCTGTCTCCAGGTTCTGACAATTTCCTCTAATTCTTCCCGTGTTAGGCCTGGAGCGGAAATGTCCAACTCTCGCTCCCCTCCCCACCCCATCCTTTGAAAACAGCTTCTTATTACGCTCTGTTCAAATTATCCTATTTGTGCCATGTGTTTTTTGTCAGCACCCTGACTATGATCCTATCCCTGCCTCAGTCTCCAACATGATCTCCTGATATTCTTGCCGGCGTCCCAATCCGCACAGCTTACAGTTCCAACTGTGGCACATTGAACTACTTACCGTTCTCTGACTGCGCCTTCATTTCTTTCAGATCTTCCTCCTTATTATTCACCTGCCCCAATATCCACCCTATAACTCAGAGGTTTCCTCTTCCTGGAAGTTCTGACATCCTCAACTTACACCTTCTGATTTGTGTCTGGGCAGTCACTTGAGCTCCATGGCACTCTGTCTGCCTATACCATAGCGCTTAACACTCCGGGGGTTCCTGCTTATTTGTCTATCTGCCCTACAGGCTTTGAATCACTGGATCTTTAGTTTCTAGTCCCCGGGGCCTAGAACTGTGTGGCACGTGATAGCTATTCAATAAATGAATCAAACTATTAACATAAAGCTGCATGTATAGTCTAGCTAAAGTAGTTCAGAGTCATTTTATGATGCATTAAGGCACAGTATATTATCAACATGCTTATCTATTTACCCCAATTTTTTTTCTTCAAATACAGCATCTTAGTAAGAATACAGTTACCATACCCAAAATACTGTAACAAGTATATGGATGATGTAACTGCCTTCATCAGCCACTTGCCCTTCCAAAAATAAAATCTTTAGGCTTCCTTCTCAATTCCCCTTTACTGAGCATTTTATTCCTTCAGGGTCATCAAAGAAAATATAGTACATGAAAAAGTAAGGATGACCCAGAAAACTGTTCAAGAAAGGCTTCAGAAGAACATTTTTCCAGGGAAAACATTATGAATTTTTCATAGCAGTCCTATTCCCATATCATTTGCAGGATTGATTCACATTTACCATTTGTTTAAATTACTTCATTAAAATTATTTGTCTGTTTTCTTTTATGGCTACCTCTTCCTCTCTTCTCCCTCATTTCAACCACATTTTTCCTTACTCGGTTCTTTAGAGGACACTATGATGTTCAAACTAGATTTCCTTACCCTTCTCAGGACTAAAGCGCTTATTCCTTGAGCTTCTGGGAATACTGACAGTTGATGGTTCAGAGTTGAATCCTTTCTTCCAAGTTTCACCCTTAGTTAAAGAGAGCTGCAGCTATAACATCACACCTCCTTCCTGGTCCATATCCACTGACTAGTCAATGCTGAGGATTGGAAGGGGAAAGCACCCAGAGAATATAAAAGGAAAAAAAAAACCCTTACTCCAGTTTGAAATAACTATGCAGGGATATCCTAGCTCCAGAGGGCCCTGTGGGATTGACTGAGGCCTTTGTTTTTACTTCATCAAGCCCAACCCCTTGCTAAACTTAATCTACCTTCCTTCATTTCCCTCCAATGGTTGACACTGGCAGGACTCTTCCAGAACACCAGACTTTATTTCAGAATATACTTTCTAGGGAATCTGACTATGAGCACCTTGAACAAGGACCCCATGTTAAAAAACAAACATGAATTCTTCCATGCTTCTTTCCATGACAGGTTAATCAAATACAAACGTATGTAGGCATATACATGAATATATATGTTATAAACACACAAGATTTTTAGTTTTTTAATGGGATCTTATTTTCAATTTTTTAGTGTTGTCATTCAACAACACATAGTGTACATTTTTCCAGTACAATTTGTACAGCTTTATAACTTTAGTTCATTCCTTTAGTGGCTGCATAATATTCCATGATGTGAACATATCATAATGCATTCATTCATCTTTTGCTGAAATCACCTTGATTAAAGTTTTGTTTTGGCTTCCATGAACAATGCTGGAGCAAGCACTATTGTATGTGTGCCTTATGGACTGGTACTTTCTTTTCTGTAGAATAAGCTTCCAGTAGGACTAGGTTCAACAATATGTTTATTTTTTATTTCAGTAGATACTGCCAGATTTATTTCCAAAATACTATAATATTCATGTTTATACCATTAATGCAGAGAATAACTTATGAAGTAATTCTATATATGTCATTTTTATATATTTCTTTCTTGTCCTCTGACATAGCCAAGTAATTTTATATCAACTTTCTTTCTCGGTTGATTTTGTTGGATAGAACCCCAAAAGCACAGGCAAAAAAAACAAAAAAATAGACAAAAGGGATTCCATAAGACTAACCTACGTGTTCATCGATGAATGAACAGATTTTTAAAATGTGATATATATACACAAATGGAATATTATTTGGCCTTAGAAAAGAAGGAAATTTTGTGATTTGTGACAACATGGATGAACCTGGAGAATTCATATATAAGCCAGGCACAGAAAGACAAATACTATATTATCTCCCTTGTATGTGGAATCTAAAAGAGCCAAACTCATAGATACAGATAATAGAATGATGGTTATCAGGGGCTGGGGGATTAGGGATATGTTGGTGAATGGATATAAAATTTCAGTTAGATAGGAGAAATAAATTCAAGAGATCTATGGTACAACATGGAGACTATAGCTAATAACAATGTATACTTGAAAATTGCTAAAATAAGGGTGTGAGTTAATATATATGTTAATTAGCTTGATTTAACCATTCCACAGTGTACACATATATCAAAACATCATGTTGTATGCCATAAATATATACAATTTTTGTCAAACAAAAAAAAATAGTATCATTATCGGGGTGGGAAAAAACTTTTTTAAGTGCTACTTGCTCACCAAAACAAACAAAAACAAAAACCACTCCTTTTAGATAACTCCCAGACTGATTGAAGTGGTGATAACATAAAAATGGAAAATTCCTCAAAATCAAAAGTACTGTTTTTAATTGTAAGGGAAGTCTAACTTTCTTTTAAGTTAGTGTTAAATGGAGCTTGAGGTTGTGACTGGTCTGCTTAATTGTATCTAAAACAATTTCTTTCTTTATTCAGACTCTCCTAGACACTGTTGAGACATCCAACCTCTTCTCCTCCGGAGATAATCATTACGAAGTCTCTACCTTTGTTCAAAATCAGTAATAACCAGTAAGAATTATTAGAACCAGAGATTTGTCAGGATCCTGGGAATAAAATAATTCTGAAAGCAGAAACCATGGAGTTAAATTAAGAAAACTACGTACAACATGCCATTATTCAAATTTTAAACCTAGTCAGATGCAAGATTAACTAGATGTCACCATCTCTGTTTTCAACAAAAACCATTATGGACATTTTTAAAATATGATAAAACTCTTATGTTCTTAAGTGTATTTCTGCTGACATACGATAAAATGTATATCACACAAAGTTCAGCTGTTGTGCCATTTGTAAATTAGTTGTGAATTTCAAGGAAAACCATTTTCCTCTCTGTTTTACCAAAGATAGAAGTTAATGAACTGAGTATTCCACTGTAGCATTAACGTAAATAAATACAAATCCACAACAAAGTTAATCAAATTGGGTTGAACAATACATTTTCCCAAGTACATTTTGCACAAAACCACAGGCTGAGGAGTAATTATTTTTATGCATGGGCACTTGGTATTTTCAACTTGAAAAACATTGTTGCCAAGTAAAGTTGATTTTGTTTGTAAGCTCAACCTGTTGGTTGCTAATGTTAGGACACCATCTTGTGGATAAGGCATCTAATTTGGAAACTTATCTAGTTGAAACCATTTACATAGTAAAAGGTAAAAAAAATCTTCTTGATATCACAAAAATTAATCAATAGTTTCACCTTCATTTTATTAGCATGTCTACATAAGGTTATGGTTAAGAAAAATTACTGAATAATTTTTATCACAAGAATCTTTTCTAATTGTGCATCTGCTACAGACCAAATGTTGTATTCCAAAGTAGATGTCTGTTAGAAAAGCATTTTAGGGAAAACTTTTTTCTACAGAGAATTAATGAAATCTATGTCAGTAAAGATAATCCTTCATTTGCCATTATAATATAGTGCTGAACACTTTAAATAAGATGTCGAGTGTGTGCCTATGTATCATTCTTGGTTTCCAATATGATCAGTATTCACAAGAATATCTGAGGTATGTGAGAATCTCAAATATCAAATTAGTTATGCACATTTGGGAATAACACCAATTGGGTATCGGACAGAGGTGGGGGTGGGGGGAGGGGATGGGTGTATACCTACATGATGAGTGCGATGTGCACTATCTGGGGAATGGACACGCTTGAAGCTCAGACTTGGGGGGATGGGGGAGCATGGGCAATATATTT
Source organism: Varecia variegata (assembly GCA_028533085.1). NCBI lineage: Eukaryota > Metazoa > Chordata > Mammalia > Primates > Lemuridae > Varecia > Varecia variegata. The sequence continues at coordinate 98,694,464 of CM052439.1, read as the reverse complement.
AACCAGAACTTCTGTAACCCCATAATAAGCTGAAATAAAAAAAATAAAAAATAAAAATATCTCCATTAACCTGCCTATTTATTTAAATAAGAAAAGCTGTAATACTTATAAAAATGCTGATACAATTTGGCTTTATATAGCACAAGTAGGTTAACTAACATAGTACATACGTCTGAGAAGGTTGAGTGATAGTCCTACCTTTGCAACCAGTTAGCCACTCATCTTGGACAAACCAATTCACTTACTATGTCTTAGTTATTACAGTTGTCAAAAGAAATAGCAGCTTATCCAGAGAATTTTTGCAGATATGAAATAGTGCAATAGTAAAATGTTGGGATCTACCACAATATAGGAAATAAAAAGAGAAATAGATCTGATTTTATTCCAGATCCTTGTTCCAATCCCTGTCTTTGAAAACAGCTATGGTTTCTTTAGCTCTTTTTTTTTTTTTTTTTTTTTTGATTCTGTGAACTCTCCCTGTACCCTTCCAATACATTTTTCTTTTATTAACCTGTCACTTGCAGTAAACCATCTTGGCTAACATATCAGTCATGTGACTTTGGGAAGATAATTAGATCCAATTAATGGAGGAGGGATTAAAAATGCAGATTTTGATCAAATGGGTCTGGGTTTAAATTCTGACTTCCTCATTTATCAGTTGTGTTACTTGGTTAAGTTAATGAGCTTTCTTTTCCTTGGTTTTCTCACTTTCCTCAGAGTTCTAAAGAGTGCTAAATTAAAGTATGTAAGGCATTTATCACAGTGACTGGGTTATGGAAAGTGGGATATGGCAAAAAAAAAAGGTAGATTATTGTAATTGTTATACATTGGTATTATTTCATTTGACCTTCTCCCAAGCCTGAAAATAAATCAGAGCATGAAATAGTCATCATTCGCAATATTTATAAAAGAAGTAATGCTGTTCTGCATTGATGCCCACAAAATATCCATTTAGAAGAAGATTTAACTGGTACTTTTATGGAGTCTGAGTTGATTTCCTCTAAATGACTGACACTCTAAAACAACTTGTAATTTCCCAGCTGCACCATAGTACACAAACCACAATATGTTCAACTCTTCCAACGATTTGAATCTTCACAGATCATTAATCTATAACGAAAATAATTTATGAGAATCTTTGACTTACAAAGGCAACTTGCCTTTCTTCTTAATAGATTTGAAGTTCCTTCAGTTAATGTGTTAGGTCAAGGTTCAGCAGACTGTCCAAACAGCTTAGCCACGAAAGTGACCAGATGTTTTGAAGGACCCAGGGAAATAAAAAAGATATCCTTGAGTCTCTCTCTTCTTAGTATATACTAATACTTCAAAAAGTAAAAATACCAACTGGCTATCTTAGAAATAAATCTGACAGTGTGTTGTTTTCAGCCACACACATAAGTAACACATGTGACTCATTGCAGTCAAAATCCAGTTAACTAAAGCAAAAGCATTTCACAAATACACAATAAAGTCTCAATCAACATTCCCCTCCCCCCACTCATTTTTTTTTTTTGTAATTCGGTTTCTAAACTTTCTTCGGGGGTCAGCACAATTTTCAACATATCCCTTCATCCTTCTTTGTCTATCACAAGTACCAATGACTGTGCTAGGCCATCCTATACGTTAATTTAATCCATGTTTAGAGAAGTCAGAGCAAATCAAGACACCCCAAGCAGGATAAGTATAAACTTTTTATACTTATTAAAAACCTAGGATTCCATCAAATCTATAGCCTTTACATAAGAATTTAGCATTTACTTTGGAGGAAAGAAACTTTTTTTTTCCTGTTCATAAAAGTATAAACCTCTTTTATGATTACATATTTAGACTGAAGAATTTTTTACATGCACACTATTTGAACTCATTTGGATTGTCTTTCATTTCACATCTTCTCATCAGCCATAACTGGATCACATTACATTCAAAAAGATAGAGAAGGTAACATATAAGGAGATAGTTCTAAATTATTTCCAAAATATGTGTACAATTTTTTATGACTTTCATGTCAGCAAAACAATTCCAATCTGTCTACAGTTTTTATTCTTGCTAGAGTTTTCTTATGAAATATTCTAAAAAAGAAATCTCTTGGGAGACATGTTAAGGGGCTTAAACCTCAGATATAAGAACATACTCTTTTCTAGTAAATTATAGGCTTCCATTTATCATTTTCAGAAATTCAGCTTCCAGGACTGCTGATTTAGGCTCTCAGCAACTAACTGGCTCAGGGTTGGTAGCGTGGTCTACAGGTGTCCTCTGTGTCTCTGTGTGCGTGTATCATTTGTTTAGGTAGGTAATGGTGAAGGGCGGTTTTTACTTTGAAATTTTTAGTTATAGAGGTGGACCATGTCATTAGGAAGGGTGTGTAAGGAGTCAAATGTTACTTATAGACTGGCTGCCTGGGCATCCAGCCCCTTAATCTAACTCATAAAAATGTTACCTTCTGCTATACTTTGTAAATTGATCAAGGTCAGAAACTTCCAGTTTCTCAAAATAACAGGTGGGCGGGGTTATGTGGTAACTCTTTCGAGATCACTGCTGTGTGACACCCACCCTCATGTACTGATACAATCCTGTAGGAGCAGTGATTGGAAAAATTCGTATCTTCTGTTATGTTCTCATTCCTACCCTTTAAAAATCATTGTTCTAGCAATGTTAGCAGAATGTTGAGCTACAGTAGGCATGACTTAATATGGATTTTGGGGTTTCATAACGACTTTCCATTAATCTATTGCTTTCAGGCCAATCCTAGATTTCTTTTTTCCTATGATCACATAACTCCATGCTATATCCCTGGTTAAAAGAGTCATGCATTTCAGGTAGCCATATTTTGAGGTATTTCCTAATATATATCTTTCAATAATTTCAAATATCATTTTTTATGCTTGGTTACATTTATTTTTTCAAAAAATTATACTTTTACATACTCACACTGTCTACTTAATAAATTTTTCATTGAAAGCAATAGTGCATTTTATCATGAGCTTATTCATTGGCAGCAAAGATTTGAGAGAAATGTTCTGCATGTTATTAACACAATATTGCTTTTAATTGAATACAGATTGATCCAGTGCATTTATATTAACAGTTCTTCATTGAAAGCAATGGAGTTGAGCCCAGATTAAGAATCCTTCCTTGCTTTCAAAGAAGTCCAGTCATAAAACTTATGCTTTACATCAGTGACTTCTTTCACCTCCCACCTTCCTATGTCAATATGTGCACTGTCCTTTAACTGATGACAATTCAATTCTTTTGTTTCTTTTAATAATATTGTTTCTGAAATTTATTGTACAGGAAGCTGAGGTCTTGTCAAAGGCACCAGATAATTTTTGTTAAGAATATTTGTTGAAATAAACCCAATAAATTGAAAATGTGATGGTTGTTTTTTTACTTTTTATCTATATTCTTATAACCTGATGATTCTATTAACTCACTTGTGCATGAGAGTCCAACAGCTGAGATGATATTGCAAGGCTATAAGAGGAGAGGAGTAAAGCAATTCAAAGCTGCTTTTTCTACATTCCTGGTTATAGGTTATGCTGAATTGTTCACCCTACCTGATACTCATTCTCCATCATGACAGAGAACATATATTAGAATCTGCAAAGTAGTTGAGAAGGGATATGCACTTGGAGAATGATAAAAGGAGAAAGATGGTCTCTGTAAAAATGCCTGATTTGCATGATGTTAAAATCATTTTGACCTAGTTTGCATCACAGTTGAACTGAATTGAGAGAAGTAGTTAGCTATAAGTTAGTCACCAAATTAAGCACTCCTATATGTACAAGATGTTCATCACAACAGAAGTACAGCCAAACTGTATGCTATAGAGTCACAGAACACTATTTTAATTGAAAATGTCTTTAAATATTATCTTGTCCTGATATGTTGACCATTCATCCTTTGTTCAAGTGAAAACAAAGAACAGATAAATTCATGGCTGACCAGCTTAAAAAGAGTTAAGAACTGCTTTAGGGAAGGTATTAGAAATCTTTTTAACAAGGACTGCATATGTGTAAAATGTTACAATATTACTGTTTAAGAAAGAGGATTTTTAAAAATATGTACTGAATTTTTAAGTGAACAATAAGAAACAGAGTCTTATTAAATAATTTATGCTTGAAAAAAATATTAAACTACAACAGGCACAGATATAACTTGAATTAAAATTATTCTGTTCATTTTTAGGCTACGATAGACATTGCCAGAATTAGTTATTACTATAATTAACATTAACATGGTCTAAATTTAGAGTCTTAGAAAATCTTGATATTGTGTTTGAGGTATTAAGATTTTAAAAATCTAATTGCAATTTTGTTGACAATAGATAGATATAATAGTGCATCTTGTTACTTCTCTAAATTTTAACAGAAATAAAGTAAATGTGTTCCTTTGGTAGAACGGTTTGGATTCTGATTATGTTAGGCAAACAATCCAAGTCTGACCAAACTTTAAATGTAAATCCTTCAAGAAGAAGCCATATAAAGAAGAAAGTAATGTTGGAGAGTTCAAGATTGTCATAATTTGGGAGGGGTGTGCCTTAATGCATACTGGACCTGAATAGCATGGGCCAGTGAAGAGGAAGTGATGACTTAGACCATTGACAGATGAAGAGGCTGAGTATGATCAACAAACATTGATTTTGCTCAATCAATATCCATTCCAACTTCTTTTGTATGCAGCACTACTGTTTTGTTTGGAGGACACTGCAGTTCACCAGTCTTGGTTCTGTCAAAGTCTGACATCCAGGGAGGTTCATTCCAGGGAAAAACGCACATCACATTGGAAGGAGAACAAATAGCAGGAGCTATACTTTCACATGCGCCTTCGTATTATCATTACTGAACTCTCAGTTCCTTCAAAATAGTAGGTCCACCAAGAAGAAGAATGCTGGGCACATGCCCCCTAGCAACAGGAAGAAACTGGCCAAATATTAGTGATCCCATGGGCTGACGTTTAGTACAAGGGATTAAACAAGGAGGTAGAGGTGGTCTACAGTTCAGAGCCTTCCTGATTGTCAGGTCTCACCCTAGCACAGCTGACACTGGATCCAGGTTAACAGAACTGATTCCAGATTCCTCCTTTTGCTGGGACAAAGGCAATTAACAAAGTTTTCACTCTAGGAATGGCCCAAGGTCTGAGCAAAGCTTCCCAGCTGGTCTTCCAGATGGGGTGACTAGGTAAGGATAGAAGAAGCAGACCATAAAGGGGAACGACAGTTTCTTAAGAGTGGGGAAAGTTAATAATATGCTGTGTCCTGAACCGAGAAAAAGATTTAATATATAGTCTACTACAGCAGTCCCCAACCTTTTTGACACGAGGAACCAGTTTCATGGAAGATAATTTTTCAATGGACCAGGGGTGTGGAGGGATGGGTGGTTTCCTGCTAATTCAAGTGCATTGACTTTATTGTGCAGTGAAATCTTTCTGCTAGTGATAATCTGTATTTGGAGCCACTCCCCGGCGCTAGCATCACCACCTCAGCTCCACCTCAGATCATCAGGCATTAGATTCTCAAAAGGAGCATACAACCTAGCATTCCCACATGTGCAGTTTACAGTAGGGTTCTCACTTCTATGAGAATCTAATGCCACTGCTGATCTGGCAGGAGGCGGAGCTTATGCGGTAATGCGAGGGTTAGGAATTGACTGTAATACAGACAGATGAAGTTTTGCTTGCTCGCTGCTCACCTCTTGCTGTGAGGTCCGGGTTCCTAAGTGGCCATGGACTGGTACCAGTCTGCAGCCCTGGGGATTTGGGACTGCAGGTTTACCACCCTTCTTGATATGTCCCAAAGATACTTTCCCTCTATTTGAACACACTCATCTCTATGTTTGGAATATCCTTTCCTTTATTCTTCCTGTGGTAAGATTATGTTTTATATCTTAAATGCACTAAAACGCTATCTATCTTCTAGGGAGAATTCTTGGCTCTACGAATGCTTTTATAGTATTTCTACATAATTCTAATTTCAATTAAGTATTAACCCTTCTACAGGAAGGGGTGGACAATTTCTAATTAATATATGGATCTCTGCACTATGCCCTGCATCACAGGCATACAGGAAATTGTTGTTCAATGAATGAATGCCAAGTTCATGAAAAGAGTAGTTCCTTCTCTGGTTGAAATTATTTAGAGGTATCCTTAATGATTTAGATATTCATGAAAATGGCTCAGCTAGAAATTAAACTTCATTAGCATTCAAGACACATTGTGCTCTCCTTTATACACAAAATTAATTCTATTACCAATGGGGAAGAAATCTTGCCAAAATGAGAAGAAAGGAAAGAAAATGCCAAGTAGTTGAAGGGAAAGAAAGCATATATCTCAAAACGTAGCTATGGAAATGTATGTCTAGATTTCTTAGGTACTTCTCTCTGGTATGTATATGGAATGTAACAATATAGTACTTTAATTTGTAATTAAAAAACATAACAGGAATATTAGTTGCAAAGAAAAATAAAAAGTGTTTAAGCTCTCTAAAACCAATTATGGTGGTTGAGTCTAGCTTCTCTTCAGTTGATGGACGACCATTCCCTGCTTCATGCAGATAACTCTTTATTCCAAAAAAATATTTTTCCTTCTCTCATACCTGAAATTCCAGTTTAAATGGCCATGATCATCAGCATTATCTTCTTAGAAAAGGAGTCTTTCTCAATGATAAAAAAAATAATAGGTATTTAGTAATGTGCATATCCAAAAGTTATTATATTTAGTAGTTCCTCTATTTAAAACACAAAATATGGCCCTGGGCACAGTGGATCACACCTGCCATCTCAACACTTTGGGAGCCTGAGGTGGGAAGATCACTTGATCCCAGAAATGAGCTATGATCATGCCACTGCACTGCAGCCTGAGTGACAGAGTGAGATCCTGTCTCTAAAAAATAAAAATTAAAAATTAAATTAAATATAAAAATTAAATACAAAATACTTATAAAAAGAATTATTTGTGCTTTGTTTTGTGATTTATTTAACTTTTAAATTTCTCATCCATATAGATTTTAACCACAAAGGAAATGTATTCAAAACAGGAATTTGAAAATAAGCATCATAACCTATTCCCTTAGGTTCAAGTTCAAGAGACAATGAATAACATAATCAAGATAAAATTTTTCATGACATTTCAAATAAACTTGGTTTCAGCAATTTACAGTTCTGAAAAATATGTCAACGTGTAAAGCACATTGGTGCATCTCCTGGAATCTCTGTGGCCTTTTGGAAGAAATCAAACCATGTTCCCTTCTACAAAGATAATAAGGAATATGTCCAACAATTGTTTTCAATGGGTTTATGAACTTTCAGAAGGTTAAATTCTCTATTCCTGTTTCTTTGGGGATGCTTCCTATATCTTTAACAAGCTCAGTACAAGTTGCACCTGTCAAATGTGTTGGCAGTTTACAAGACAATTGTGCCTGAAAGAAACTAGGCCTTACATTTTCACTTATCTTACTAGAGTTTGACATTATAAAACAGTGACTCAAATTTTTCTATCAAATAATGTTGCTAGTTCATTTATAAGAGTGAGAGACTTGATTCCAAAAGAACAGCAATTTGATGGATTTTCTTTTTCAAATATCAGGTCCTCAAGTATAAATGCTATACATTAGAGCTTACACAGTGACAGATAAGATTTCCTGCATAAAACAGTCTTCTCTTCACTAATAGTTATGTGATATGAAGTACCAAAGAATTTGCTTTCCAAAAGGTTATATCTCAAATCATCTAACTTCTTTAAAGAAAGTAATAGTCCTAATTAGCAGAGGGTCATACTAATGATGTAGTGACATTTTGATCTAATTTATTGCTTGGATTTTTATTGTATCTTTTTAGAAATGCAATATGACCACAAACATTCATACAGCTCCAAATTCCATGGAGACATATGAAACAACTGAAAATCCCACTGCTACCTAAAGGGAAAGAGGAGAACAAGGTTCTCGATGCACTTCAAATGCTCTCCAAAACTCTGCTCAGAAATCCCTTTCTCTCTTTTCCAGCACTTTTTCTCTTTAGTCTCCAAAACCAGTGCTGCTTCATTAGAGCTCAGATAAAAACTGAGACTCTGGTCTGGTTGCTTCTGGCAATATAGATGTCCAGTCCATTGTTGGAATGAGAGATGGGGCAGGGAGGGGCCAGTCATCTCCATGGTACTCATGTTAAAACGAAGTTCCTTCCTCCCAGAAAGCTAGAAAATGCTATCCAATCCTTAATCATTTCTCCAAAAACATTCTTTTGCCCTGCATCCCAGGGAAGTACATAATCTCCAGCCATCTGGAGCTGGATGAATCAGTCATTCTAGAGATCACCTGTGCTGGGGATGGAGAGAAATGGGCTCCAGCTCTTCCACTTCAACCACTGAAACCATGACCATCTGTGATCATTTTTACTCTTTTACTTTACGATGACCAATCTAAAATATCCTTCAAGAAAAGAGAACAAGAGGAAAAAGAGGCAAAGGATCATGGCTGGAAGGGGAGGGTCTTCCAGCACCTTTGGTGTATAGGCAATGCACTGCCAAACATTTTTCAAGCAGACCAGTCCAACAGAGGCATAAGGGAACAAGAACAGATGATGCGAATGGGAACACAACAGGTAAAGGAAGCCCACTCTGCAGCCTGTGCAGCTGTTGTTCCACTTACTCTAAAATCATAAGGGATCATATACTACTTGTATAATGTGACACAGTAAGCTGTGAAAAATCATCTGAAAACTTATCTTATTCTATTCCCAATTCCTACATCTTCAGTTGAAATCAAAATTGAAATTGGTGGGCAGGGTGGCCCACACTTGTAATCCTAGCACTCTGAGAGGCCGAGGCAGGAGGATGGCTTGAGCCCTGGAGTTCCAAACCAGCCTAAGCAAGAGCAAAACCCCATCTCTACCAAAAAAAATATATATATATACATAAATTAGCCAGGCATGGCAGTGTGCACCTTCAGGAGGATCGCTTGAGTCCAGAAGTTGGAGGTTACAGTGAGTTAAAGATGAAGCCACTGCAGCCACTGCACTCTAGCCAGGAAAAAGAGAGAGGCCCTGTCTCAAAGAAAAAAACAAATTGAAATTATCTTGCTTGGCTAAGCATGCTCACCACATGGCAGTGTACACAGGCAGAAGTTGTTTATAAACCTTTATTTTTTTTGTCAAAAGGAAAAATATAGAATAACCCAGTTAGCAATCTCTGTCACTTTGTGAGTTAATTACAAAAAGAAAAAACATTGATTTTTATTTCTTGTATAGTTGTAACAAATTGAAATGATGCAGCAAAAGTCCAGCACCTGAGTCTGGAGTTTTTCCCAAATTTCTCAAGGATGTCCTTTTCCCATTAACGTACTGCTCTTCCCTTTACTCAGCTTCAAAAACCCCAGATTCAGCATTTCTCGACTTTTGGAAATGTACTAATAATCACTTTCAATGGAAAAAAAATGCTCTTCCAGACTTTCTAGTGTTCAAAAATTATTTTTATTATTGTTTTTTAGGTATGTACAAACACAAAACTAAGTATAAAATTCTTATATGTAGAGCTTTTGCTTAGAACTTTCATTCTAAAACCAAAACAAATTTACCAATATGTACAAACAAAATTATAAAAGCAATAAAATTCAAATTAATGACATTAATTTAGTGTGATGGATGATGATATTATGCTAGAACTCAATGTAAATATGATATTTAACACACAGGTTTGTCATCTTAGTTCAGAATGCTTATGCTATGCCATAATGATCTGATGAATCCAAAGTTCTAAGACTTGTTTCTATTAAAACTGTTGTAAAACCTTCAACTGTGCAGTGTACTGTGGTGCAATGTGGCCTTTACTTGGTATGAAATGCATCGTTTATGCATTAAGTCCTGCTCCTATTCATTTCATATTATTCCACATTTAAAGTACCCAGGAGCTTAAACACATTCTATTCACCAAGGATCAGTTCTTTTCCAGTGGGGCAATTTTGCCCTTCAAAGGATATTTGGCAACATCTGGAGACATTTTTGATTGTCACAACTGGGAAGAGGAAGTAGTAGCATCTAGTAGGTAGAGGCCGGAGATTCTGATAAACATGCTGCAGTGCAGAGGAAGAGAGATCCCCACAACAAAGAACAGTCTAACACAAAATGTCAATAAAGTAGAGACTGAGAAACCTGGCTGAGGCAAATACCAACTGCTACCTGTCAAATCCTATTTTAGTACTTGGGTACAAATGGTCCTGTGGATGATCCAAAATATGTTTATATCAATTTATTTCAGATTTTTAGTTGAAATATAAAAAACAAATTTAAAAGGGCATTTTGTCTATTTGAAAAATTCCTGAATCCCATCGGACTTATAAAAATTAAAACTACTAGAACCCAATAAGAGATGTCATTTTGAAGAAATTCATTTCCTAATATAATATTGTAAAAGTCCCCCCAGGCCCTAGGATTTTTAATTCTTGGCCTAATTATTTTTTAAAAATTACTCCAAGAATTTGCCTATATTTATGCACTGGTAGAATCACAGTAAATTGAATCGCTGTCAGAAAACATTTGCTAGTCACTGAATTGACTGTGGTATCACATAAAAGAAACATAGAGTTTATTGTAGAGTTAATGCTATAGTATAACCTCAGATCTGGATATGCATTGCCACAAAGGACTGATGGCATAAGAAAGTTTGTAAACTAGGATTATAGATTAATCTAAAATGGTATAATAATTAAGGATTCTAATAACATCCTCAGTCTATCAAAAAGCATTTACTGAACACCTGTTATGAGGCATGGTTTTAAAAAGTTCAATCTCATGTAAAGTACAATGTGTGTTTTTCTTCTCTACTGGTACCCATGTATAAGGGCTCTAGTCAGGATGCCTTGGAAATAAATATTTGCCAGGAATAAAGAAACAAAGAATGCTTTCAAGGCCAAAATTCTAGTTAGCTGCAGCAGAAACTTGTTACAAAGTAGCTTGCATTTCAGTTCCTTTTCAACATCTTCTGGCCAGTGCAGCAAATTGTGGATCATCTTTAATGTATTTGCTTAAACATCTACCCTTCTCTAAGAGGTGGTATTGAGAAAGGCACTGGCCTGGAATCAAGCAGCCTCCATTTGACTTCTGATTGTCCTGATAACTAATTGTGTGGCCTAAAGAAAGTTCTGTCCTCCCTAGTATAACCCATTTCTCATTTGTACAATATAGATAACAAGAATAGTTCTTTTAGCTTTTTGATGGCTAAATGAGGTAATAGAGAGAGAGCTTAGAACAAAACTTGAGACATAATAAGCTCTCAGTAAGTGTTTGCTATAATTATTTCTTTATGTGAGTCCTTATATGAGGAATAATTAAAAGATTACAAAAATAGCAAATGAAAATTATTAAAGCCTCATTTTTAAAACACAGCTGGTTATTTGAAATGAGAGGAATTATTCTTCCTAAAGCAAATCATTCTCTTAATTCTCTCTGGGTAATAGTTCCACTGAAAATGTGCCCATTTACTATTTTTTAATTCAATTATTTTGTTTCATTAATTCAAACAAATAAACATTTACTGAACATCTGATATATTCCAGAGCAAATGCAGTCTAGTGTGGAGATTCAAAGACAAATAAGGCAGAGGCTCTGCCTTCAAGAAGTTAATGATCAAAAGGGAAATGGATGTTGGCATAGAACCAAGTGACCAAAAAAATTGCTTTAACCCACTACCTGATTCACAGGCTTACTTAAAACTATGTTAGTGAACACCCCATGGCAACTGATAATGCAGAGGAAATGAAGACAAAAGAAGGATAGTTTCCATGCATGTGTATATCAAGAACCCCTGTTATGAAGAAAGATACTGATTATAGGTTTGGAGACATAATTCCAAACTTCTCTTATGTGAGTACACAACACACACACACACACACACACACACACTACTTGAAAAGCATACAGAGTGATTTATTTTAAACCTCACATATGTTCAATAAAGTGCTCAGCAAAGTTGCACTTCAAGTGGCCTCCAGTGAAACAGGTGACAGAAATTGCCCCAGTAAAGACAGAACAGAGAACTGAAATCATAAACATCGCATCTAGAACAGTCTTGTCATTTGCTTGATTCCCCTTGCTTGATTACAGGGTTGTAAATGAAGTTTGCCCTGCAAATACTCTATTTATGGCCTTACCTACTCCCTGCAATGGTCCTAGACTTTGCCTGCTAAGAGCCTCGAAAAGAATAGCATTGTAAAGAGGTGAAAAAGAGCTATGTATGGAACACTGGGAGCAGGTAATGCTTAAAAGTTAATTAAAAGAACAATAACAAAAAAGTCAGCATACAATTATCCTATTATAATATTCTTTTGGGGAATAGTTCTACCTGTAGCCTTTAAATCATTGTCTTTGTTTTTGTCATATTTAGAATAACAAAAACAACAACAATAATAATAATAAAGCTGTATCACCTTTGGAAAAAAAGAAACAATGTGGTACCATGTCATGGATACATAATTACTGAGGACACACATCTTAGTGTCATTTGGTTCTGTAATAGGACATCAGTTCTAACCTCTTGTAGCTGTGAAGGGTCTAAGATTTTTCAAAGACTTGGAAGCTTATGAGCTAGTCTTACACACTAAATTGCCAAAACAATTTTAAGCAAGAAAATAAAACTGGAGGTTTTATACTTCCTGATTTCAAAATATATTACAAAGGTACACTAATCAAAATAGTATGGTACTGGCATAAAAACAGATATATAGACCAATAGAACAGAATAGAGAGTCCAGAAATAAACCCACCCATAGCAGTCAACTCATCTTCAACAAGGGTGCCAAGAATATACAAGAGGGAAAGATTAGTCTCGTCAATAAATGGTATTGGGAAAACTGAATATCTATATGCAAAAGAATGAAATTGGACCATTATCTTTCACCATACACAAAAATTAACCAGAGATGTGTTAAAGATTTGAAACTAATGTCTGACATAGTAAAACTTTTAGAAGAAAACACAGGGAAAAAATTTCTTGACATTGATTTCAGAAATGATTCTTTGGATATGACACCAAAAACACAAGTGGGACTACATCAAACTAAAAAGTTTTTGTGCATCAAAGAAAACAATCAATAGAGTGAAAAGGCAACCTATGGAATAAAAGAAAATATTTGCTAGCCACTTATCTGATAAGGAGTTAATTTCCAAAATATATAAGGAACTCCAAAAACTCAATAGCAAAATAACAAATAACCCTATTAAAATAATAGACAAAGAATTTGGATAGACCTTTCTCCAAAGAAGACATACAAATAGCTAACAGATACTGTATGAAAAAAAAGTTCAACATTACTAATCATCAGGGAAATGAAAATCAAAGCCACAGTGAGATATCACCTCATATCTGTTAGGATGGCTATTATTAAAAAAAAAAAAAAAGAAAGACAGAAAAAGAAAATATGTGTAGGTGAGGATGTGGGAAAAAAGGGAACTTTGCACACTGTTGGTGGGAATGTAAAATGGCATGGCCTCTATGCAGGATCCTTAAAAAATGACCCAGCAATCCCGCTTCTGAGTATATATCCAAAGGAATCGAAAAATCAGGATCTTGATGAGATATTTACACTCCTATGTTCATTGCAGAATTATTCACAATAGCCAAGAAACAAAAACAACTCAAATGTCTATCAACGGATGGTTAAAGAAAATGTGGTATATAAATGCAAAGGAATATTATGCAGCCTTTAAAAAGAAGGAAATCCTACCGTTTGTGACAACGTGGATGGACCTGAAAGACATTATGCTAAGTAAAATAAGCCAGACACAAAAGGGCAAATACTACATGATTCCTCTTACATGAAGCATCTATGATGGTCAAAGGTATAAAGTAGACAATAGAATGGAAGTTAGCAAGGGATGGGGGGAGGAGATATGGGGAGTTTTTGTTCAATGGGTGAAAAGTTACAGTGAGACAAGATAAGTTCGTTCCAGAAATCTAATATACAACATAGTGCCTACAGTCATCAATAGGTATTTTGCACTTCAAAGCTTGCTAAGAGGATAGATCACATGTTGAGTGTTCTTACCACAAACAAAAGGCAGGAGAGTGTACATCAAGAAGCTTTTGGAGGTGATTGATACATGTATTACCTAGATTGTGGTGATGATAACACAAGTGTGTACATAGGTCCAAACTCACCAAATTGTATACTTTAATTCTGTGCAGTTTGTTGTACACCATTTATGCCTCAATAAAGCTGAGGGGATGCGGGGGCGGGGGAGTAAGTTAGCTTGCAACAGTTTCATAAGTCCTGAGTCAGAGACAAAGCCTGATTTTTTACTGACAGTGCTAAGTAGCCAGATCATCACCATTTTTGCACCAGTTCTCTGAGCCCCAGTTCCCACAGGTAACTGCAAAGAGGGCCAGTAGGGTACAGTACAGGGGAGGGACTCTGAGCTTAGAAAACCCAAATCTTTTATCATGGACAGTAATCCTGCTTGACCCAGAGGCAGACATTTTATTTATAATATTGAACAGTAAATAAACTTGCCCTTTGCTTGGGAGGGAGATACTGTTCTTATCTTCCAAGACTGTTTGCTACACAAACATCCTTAAAAAGATAGTCTGGGATAAGGTAAGCAGTGCCTTTGCTCACAGGACATGTAGAAATGTGAGAGACCCACGGAGAATTATTGTATGATTGATTGAAGCTATAGTCACTTAAACATATCCTAACTCTGAATTAGCATACATTTAACAAACCTCTTTAAGTTTAAAAAAGCTATATTTGTATATATTACATGGCATGTAATATAATAAAATCCTTATAATATTATAGTCAATTGCCAGGAAAGAAAATTAAACTCCTACAAAAATAGAAATTAAAAAATGTAAAACATTAAAACCCAAAATGAACTAAGCTGCAACTGTAGTTTGTGTTCTTTGGTGTTAATTCAACCAGTAACTCATGTTGATTCCCACTCCATCATTAATTAAAATCTAGAAAAATTTCGACATGTATTTCCTTTTTTCCAGTAGATCTTATCTTGACTGTTTTAGTACCAGGTATTCCATACATCCTACAGTTAGATTTATTGTTGGGAGTAAGGACATGCACTCTTTTCATGCTTCTTTTGACCCCAGTGATAATTCCAGAATGCAAATAGCTTTGGCCAAGAACATATAAATAAAGCCATTTTACTATGTTGGGCATGTGTGCATGCGTGCATGCGTGTGTAGGTGTGTGCATTTGCGATAAGGAGTAAAAGCTCTGGGATATTGATAACTATCAAAACTTACTTCTCCTCTCTGCTCATTAGAAAAACAACCCTATTTTCCACATAACCTACAAACTAAGAGCTAAATATTGTATTTCTATCACGGTGAAGTGCACTACTGAGTAAATGTCTCATTGCACACATTATGGAGCTAGCCAAGAGAAAAATTCAAAGATTCTTTTGTAGAAAAATTAAATGGATTTCCAACTCCTATTTAAGTATCACCCCTACTAGACAACCAGGACCTCATTTTATTTCTCTTTATATTTCAACTCCCTAACAAAAAGTTGAAATATAAGTACTCAATGCAGTACTAAAACAATTTAAAAGATGCACTGTCAATATTTACATGACTGTGTTAACATAACTTCACGTGACTTAACATATTAATAAAAATGCTCTTCCACCTGGGATAACAGCTGCCCATTGAGATGGATTTCACACAAACTTATTCAACGAGACAAATGTAGTAATATTGTGTGCACTGATCCAAAGATGAGAAACTCAGTCCCTGCCCTCCAAAAACTGACAATATTGCAGGAGGTTGGGAAGAATATAGCAAGTATACACAAACCTTAATAGAAGGTAGAAAAAAATAACTACAATAAGAGACAGAAAAAATTTTATGTAAAACATCGATTTCATTCTAATTAAAGCAGGCTAAATTAGTCAATGTCTGATTTATAGACTATTTTTAAGGATTAATAATTGAATTTCTGCCTCACAATGGCTGACTGAATGCAAAAATTTGCTTACATACCTTCCTACAATCTCACTGAAATGACATCAAAAATATTTAAAACTGAGGATATATAGCAAGGAACTTGTTGAATCAAAATAGTCAGAATATAATTTTGATTTATTTTTATTCTCTTTCAAGAGAGCGTCCTAGTTTAACATGCTAGCTACTTCTATTCTACCACTGCAAGCAACAAGTCACCTTAAACTAGGAAAAAAAACAAAACCATTTGACTACCATTAATGTTACAGTATGTGACAAAATTGGAAGTTTCCCTTCAGCCTAGACTTTAGAATATTTTTTATAGTGAGTTGGAAATTTCAGAGTACCAAAAGGTAGAGAGAAGACAATCCAAAAGAATTTATACTATGCCTTTATTTCCTACCCAAGATAATGCCAAGCAACAATCAGACTCTATTCTTATTACTTCTGTCCTCCTTCCAAAGTTGTGAGTCCTCACTGGAGTTATTAATATCCAGGACCCTTGACTCCCCTGGGCCACTGGGTCAGAGGGCAACACAGAGAGGCCTGCCAACAACCTGAGCCAGGCTCTATGGTCAAGCTCAGTGGCTGATTTGTAAGTAGAAAATATTTCCAAACATTTTTATTACCTTCCTGGGCAAAGATTGTATGTTTGTGATGTTTCAATCATAACCCTCTTAAATCATTTCAGACCTGTTCCATGGTTTTACCTCTTTTACAGCACTGAGCCGAAAGGTCATCTCAGTTCTCTAACAGACGTTACATAGCAAGCAGGCATAATTTCCAGTAAAGAAATACCTCTGAAAGAATGTTTGCAAACGTTACATGTTACATCACCCTGTTGCAGTATGTACAATCATTCCATTTGTGGAAAGATACACACCACACTTTACCTAGAGAAAATAGTCAATTTGAAAATTTTTAAAGGCAAAAAGGCAAAAATTATGGTTTGCACATTAATACTTGGTCTATATCATAAAAATCACAAAATATTAAACTGGAAGAGAAAACAGTGATCATTTTGTTTAAAATATATATATATTTTATATATATAAATATAAATTTAAATATAAATATAAATATATATATACTTATATATATAAGTATATATAAGTATAAATAAATATATATTTAAATATAAATATATATAAATATAAATATAAATTTATATATATAAATATATATATAAATATAAATTTATATATATAAATATATATATAAAATATATATATATATATATAAACACACACTAAAGTCTAAAGAGTTGAAATGACTATTTACGTTAACAGCAGAGCAGAGCCTAAACTTGGGTCTCTGAGATCTTACTATACAAGTTCTTTTTATATGAATTAAGTTGGTTTTATTACTTTTGAAAAAAGTTATTAAAGAGTTTACTCCTAGGATTTGGGCTAAATCATATAGACACTTGACTAAATCTTATTCTGGTTTTTTTCTAGTAGTTTTTCTTAGCCCTTATACACTAGCACTATTGTATCAACAACAACAAAAAGCTAAGCAATAAATTATTTGATATCAAAAAAATAGTCAATTTGGCAAACGTATTTGTTTTGCTTGAGAAAGATGAATTGATATGTCACCTTATTAAGGAGCCCAGAGATTTTTCTGAAGGTCTACTATAGTGCCACATGCCATTATGAACATTATTCAAGACAGTAGTTCACTGGAGAACAGAGTGAAGGAGAATCAGTTCCTCATCCCTATTCCAGCTGCCCAGTTTGGACCATAATGCCTCGTGACTGTGCAGTCTCAGCAGATCCTAACTAGTCTGATGGCCTTCAACCATTCTTCACGTGCCAGTCATCTTCTACACTGTTGCCAACATTTTATTTCTAAAAATGCAGCTCTATATATTGTCATTCTCCCACTTAGATTCTCTCACTGACTCCCATTACCTACATGGATATAAATTACTTGGCATGGGTACTTCCCACCCCTCGAGGACCTAGGTCTGACTTATCTTTTCAGCCACATTCTCCTTCATTCCTCACCAAGGCTGTCATGCTGAGCTATTTATCCTTCCCTGAAAAAAAAAATAATCATACACTTTCAAGTCTCCATTCCTTTACCAGTACTCTTGTCTCTATTTGGAAAACATGAAGTTTGTGCTGGAGATGACTTATCTATTATAGTTATGTGACTTTGTACCACAAAATAAGACTAGAAAGTAAGTACAAGCAAATTAGATGCTTGGATGGGAATTGATGAGGCCGGAATACGAAAAGTTTATAAGGGTGAGAAAACGTGGATGGTAACCAGAAGAGTCTAGGTTGAATAGGGAGGTGAAATCTAAAAATGGCTGAAATATTGGGAGACTAGGAGAGCAGTGGAGAAACTGATGGCTAAAGGGAGAAAAAGAACAAGTTCCATGGCAGAAATTAAAGAACAAAAGTTTGGGATCAAAGACACAGTATCTCTGAGGTTGAGCAGTTCTAGGTGATAGTAAGTCTCAAATGTTGAGAGGGAATTGTTGAAATTGAATGGGTTTCTAACAGTTTTGAATGGGAGAAAGTCAAAGGGCCATGAGGCTAAGGTTTGGAAAAGGTTATCCACATCAAATGAGGCAGGTAAGACAGTGAAAAGGAAAACCTTGTCTTAGCTGCCAAAATCTTCCCTGACTATGGAGGACACTCCTGGAGAGGTGAAGAGGATGACATTGAGCAAGTGAAAAGATCATAGATCTTTGACATGGACCTCAGCTCATTGTACAACCTATAACCAGACTGAAACATATCTAATTAAAACTCTTTAAATAAAATATAGCTTTAAATAATTACCATTTACAAACAATTTCTTTCAAAAATACCCATAGAGTTGATTTGTATCTTTATAGTTGATTAAAAATGAAAGATACATTTTTAAGCACAAGATCACTGTAATGAAATATCTGGACAAAATACACAAGATCAGTAAAGTTTAAAGTTAATAATAATCATGCAAAATGCCCCAGAGTGAAGAGATTGCTCGTAATCCATGTTGAGGTAACTAAGCATTTAACTTTTTGACAAAATTTAAAGTGTAGCAATAAAAAGGACTTTGTAGATTTCAAAAGAGACAAGAAAAAGGACCCAGCCCCTACTGTTTGAGTCAAATTTTTTTCCAGAATCTTTATTAACAGAAGTACTGCTGACACTCAGCACTATTCCATGCTTTGGCTGTGCCCACCCACAGAGATATGAGATTTTTATTAGACATATATTAGATAAACTGGAAATATTCTAGGCTGTCTATCAAAGAAAAGAAAGGTGTCATAAATCATTACATTGCAAGAAAGAAAAGTATTAATTCAGTTGACAACTAAAAAAATGGCTGTAAATTTAAAATCAGCACTAAAGTCTGCACCTGATAATAAGATTTTACTCTCACAGTTGCTGATCTCTGCTTTAAAAAGTGAATAATATCAACTGAACAATCAGGAAGGTTAACAACTAGAGAAAGGAATCTATAATAAATGCAGCTATGCATGTTCAAACTTTAAGACAGTATCTAAGTAATTGGCCAATGTTTTACAATTCATGCCCCATTAATTGAGACATTGTAGATTGTTAAAGATGTTAATGAAAACTGGAAATCATCAGCAATAATATGCTTTTCAAGTTGAACATTCTCAAAATCTAAAAGGCATTGGGGAAAAAAAGCATTATAAAATGGCTCGTTGATAATGTAAGAAATGGATAATAAACTAATAAAATCAATTTGATAACTTAAAATTTTCAAAAACTAATTTTTCTCTAATATGTTGACAATGTAGGTGATCTAATACTAGAAAATGTGTTGTATCTTCTTACAACTAGTTATCAATAAGTTAACTTATCAGTTAAATCATGGTATTGATCATGTCATTTATAAATTGGGGTATTATTTAGGGTGTTATAAAATTAGAAGGGTATTTTAAATTATGAAAGTAAAGAAGTATTGACTTGATATCTTTATTTTTCTTCACTTTTTATTTGCACCTTAAAGGACAGTATACTTATCCACATGATTAGGTCCTCTTTGTGCATTTTAGGCTTTATCTCATTGATGCTTCACAATAACCCTTAGAGATAGATATGAGACATGAGACATGATCTCTAATGTCAAAGAGCATCATGATATAAGTAGTAGCTCCACCACTCATAAGCTATGAGATTTAGGGCCAGTGTCTTAACCTCTCTGAACCTCTGTTACTTCCTTTGTAATGCCTAAGTCCTAGAGTTGTTGTGAGCAATCAATGAGATAAAGGTTGTTACAACTTTAGTACAGCACCTGACTTTGACAAAATGCTCAATAAATGGTAGTTTGTGTTATCATTATTATATAAAACCAATAAGTGAAATAGGACAGGCAGAAAAGGAGACTAAGTACAATGTATCAGGGCTAAGTGTCCACAAGAGAAATTACAAGCTTTGCAGAAGTTCCTAATAGAGAAGCAATCAGAAACAAAACGGTTTTCCGATATGCTTTCCTTGAGATGTTGCTTTTTGGTTGCCTCAAAGGCAGAAGAAAACTCAAAACACAGACAAGAAGTGGAGAATACACCAGGCAGGATGAAGGCTAAGGTCCTGGGGCACACCCATGTTTGTCAGCCACCCCAGTGTAGACAGAAGGAGGATCTTGAAGAAGATTTGGGATCTGCAATTGAAACATAAGGTAGAACTAAGATAAGAGAAGTCTGTAAATGTCAAAGCAAGGAGTTTGGATATATTTAGCCAAAGAGAAATGAAGCAAAGCTTCCTAAACCTAGAATTTTTATCCAAGTGTATTTGTGCACCATGCTAAATTAATTAATGCACATTGTCAAAAATTATTATTAGGTTTAGCAGATTGGATCTCATTACAAAGTCAAAAATATAAGATAAAGCTTACCCTTTCTGGCTCTTAAAATAGCAACTAATGTAGTCCACAAAGCTTAGCACATAATAGGTATTCAACACATAGTTCATAAATTTTAAAAGAATTTTGGTTATTGATGATAATGAAAAATAAGTGTGTGTGTATAAAATTTCACCTTATAATCCCAGGCATTATATTCCCCAATAGTTTTAACTTTCCCTACTCTAGCAGCCAACAAGGAGGTAAAACTGAATGATTAGAATTCATTTCCTCTCTTTTCTTCTATTGGACATGCTAATGAGCAGAGGAACAGCAAAAAGCAGGAACGATGGGCAGAGGTGAAGCCAGTAAATGACAAAAAAGCAAGTCACAAAAATGAATAATCACTCCCTAAGTAATATAAGTTGATTGTGCAGCATTATGGATAATTACCTTTTCAGAAGCACTTTAACAATGAAAATCATTTGCAAACAGCTATCACTTGCATAGTTCTAAAGGGCTCATATCCTAATTACCCCTAATTGCACTTGTTACTGCCAAACTAATGTATGTACAACACAGGGCTGAGGTCTTCCCTTAATGTCAAGGATACAAGGAGCACGTGAGCCCATCCAGGTTAAATACTAATGGGAGGTGATAAAGAGGAAGTGGATAATCACATAGGCACAGAAGCCAAACTTCCTGGCTCAAGGCCTGACTCAACCACCAACTAGCTCTGACTGTAGGCAAAGTTCCTAAACCACTCTGTGCCTGAGTTTCTCATTTGTAAAAGGTGGATAATAATAATATCTTCCTATAAAGTATATATAAGTTTGCACACACATAAAACACTCATAAGAACATTATAAAAGTCAACAAAAGTTAGCTACTATAATTACTTGTGTGAAGAAATGACAAAGAATCGCCAGAGGTCGGGTGCGGTGGCTCACACCTGTAATCCTAGCACTCTGGGAGGCCGAGGTGGTGGGGGCGGGGGAGATTGCTCGTGGTCAGGAGTTCGAGACCAGCCTGAGCAAGAGAGAGAGACCACGTCTCTACTAAAAATAGAAAGAAATTATCTGGACAGCTAAAAATATATGTAGAAAAAAATTAGCCAGGCATGGTGGTACATAGCTATAGTCCCAGCTACTTGGGAGGCTGAGGCAGAAGGATTGCTTGAGCCCAGGAGTTTGAGGTTGCTGTGAGCTTGATGCCACGGCACTCACTCTAGCCTGGGCAACAGAGCAAGACTCGGTCTCAAAAAAGAAAAAAAAAAAAAGAATTGCCAGAGCAGGAAGCAATCACTTCTGTATATGATAAGGTATGAGAGTCCAGGAAGTCTTCAAAGCAGAGATGATATTATAGTTAGGCCTGAAGGTTTGTTATGAAGGAAAATAAGAAAAGGGCGACTCAGGCAAGTAAGTAGAAAAACAAAACCAATGGATATCGGATGCTTTGTGTACTCCAGTGGTGGGGAGTAGACCCATCTTCCAGAGTGGTAGGAAGTGAACCCAGAACCTTGGAGGTTGGGATCCAGATTGGTAAGGACCTCAAAATTAATTACATTTCAAGTAATTGGAGATTTTGAAAGTTTTTAAATTTGAAGGAGACTTGACTAGACCTATGATTTAAAAAGAACATGAGCAGCAATGTACAGGCCACTTGAGCTAAAGGTGAGATAACTGTAGCAGCCAGACTCATGGTAGACTGTGAGTGCACTATGAGGCTATCAACGCTAGCTATTTAAATCCTATGATGTATCAGGCACTGTGCAAGGAACCTTATAAGTACCATTTCTAATCTTTAAAGCAACCATATAAAACAACTGCTTGCCATTATACATTGAATAAACAAAAGATCACCAAGTTTAGGTAGTCTACCCAAGCAAGCATAGCTAGTAAGAGGCAGAGTTGAGTCTTCAAATATTCGAGTCTATGGGGCGTCAAAGCCCTCCACCTACCTCCCTCCTCAGTGTGTTCTATGGCATTAACCTAAGGTAGTCAGTCAAAAATGAGGACCTGAATAAGGTTATCAACAGTGTAGGTGAACAGGGATAGTTGCTTCCAAACATGTTTGAGGTCTAGGACTTAGAGGTGTTTTGTCTATGGGTTATATGAAAAGGGAAGTGGTTAAAAACAATTATGAATTTCCTAGCATAAATGATGAACTTTGGAGTGAGAGAAAGGTATATGATGAGAAGGATAACTGAGTTAGTTTAAAGATTTGGTAGACTTGAAGTGCCTGTGGGACATCCATTTGGAAAGTTCCAGTTGGCAGGTAAACATGGCACTCAGAGCTTAGCAGAGCAGTTAGCCTGCAGAGAGACTTCTGAGCTATCAAGCGGTAGGTGATAGAGGAGAATACAGAAAGAGAGGTTTGCACAGGGAAAACATGTGAAGGACTAGGAGAAAGAGAAAGGAACTTTTGTGAAAGATACTGGATTAAGATTTTAGTCCTTGAAAAACCAGCAATTTTAATCCTTGTAACAGTTACTCACTCAAGTGTGCCAAACTACTGAACTGTCATAACATCCATTAATGACAGACATTTTTCAGTTCCTGACTGTATTCCAAGCAGTCAAATGCATTAAAAACACGCAAGCCATTGCTCTTCAAATTTACCAAATGCTCTCTTACAGAATTCATTGATCATCAAAATCTCTCTATAAGAAAAAAGAAAAAATTGTAATATTATCTGAAATATCACAAAGGAAACAATTTGTGATACAATATAGAAGCTCTGCAAAATTATGGGTCAAGCTCTAACAGAGACTCAGCTCCTCTGATGTGCACTCCAGAACATTATCCAGTGGAGTGACTGCATCAGTTGACACAACGTACATCTGTCCCTCCTTGGGACCGAAATGAAACCAAATCAGTTCCCACTGTTGTCTTAATAGCTCTAAAATTATAATTGCTATTTAATCACTACT
The DNA here is from genome assembly GCA_028533085.1 of Varecia variegata. Lineage (NCBI taxonomy): Eukaryota > Metazoa > Chordata > Mammalia > Primates > Lemuridae > Varecia > Varecia variegata. The sequence continues at coordinate 98,670,781 of CM052439.1, read as the reverse complement.
AAATTAGACTTGGCCTTGATTTTTTGGCAAGTGTTTTTATTTCATTTGTAATATACTGATTTTTTTCCCCAATCTTCTGCCAAACATCTCATTGTATAATGACAATATACAAAATAGGTTTTACAAAATTACAACTACAACGTAAAGCAAATAATATTATAGTTAAGAGTCTTCTTTTCACTTAAGATAATGATATCATTAAGTATTGTAAAAATGTAAAACTAAATAACAATGTAGTCCTGGCAAAAATCTTTTTTCCAAGCACAAATTCCCTTTAGAATGGAACATCAACTTCACTAATACATAATATGTAAATTATGAAACTAAACTATATCTCACATTTGTGTTTAAATTACATCAGATTTCTGCTCTACAAACACATTATGTTGCTACCAGCTTCTTTGGTAATCATACTTTTGAGGATTCAAAATCAAGAGAAATAAAAATTATTATTGCAATGTGCTTTTTTGATATATAGAAATAGTGAATGACACATGCATTTTAACATATAATTTATTTTAAAATTAAGAAATATTTTAACTGCATTAAAGTACAAAAAAACCTAAACTATAGCCTGGACTGAATGACTCTAACTTCTGAGCCTCAGTTTTCTCAACCATAAAATGAATTATTTCTCAAAATAATTTTGAAGTCCTTTCTAGTTCTAATAATTTCACAAGAAGTGGCAGTATGAAAGCATAGTACTGGGGAAGTTTTAGATCAAATTTCCAGAACTCAAGACCATTCCTAAATTAACATACCATTGAAGAACAGTAAGCTACTATGCAAATACAGCTTAATACCAACGTCACAGCTCACCCACCCAGCAAGATTGCTGCCCCCAACCTTCTCACATGTAGATATTCCAGGGTGGGACTTTTCACGCTTTTTATTCTTTAGCTCCAATAATTTTTGCATGTATTACCAAAAAGGCTGGTACCAAAACAAATATTTGTCAATCAAGGAGCATTTTAAAGCATACCTTCATAATTAGAAAAAGGTAAATGACCATTTTGTTTTCTTTTCTGTAATACAAGACAATCAAAAGAAATGTTACGATGTTCTTTCTGCTATGCATATTTTGGATTTTCATTAATCTAAGGCTAGACCTACATTTGTGGTTTAAAGTTTTAGTATGTTTCCCATGAGGGCATAGGAGTTCCGCTAATAAGCCTTACTTTTCGAGGTCACTGACACATGCAATTGAAGCACTTGGGAGATAATTCTGTGTTTGATTTAAGCGACAGAAGTTGAACTAAAATAAGCATATTGAGATGCACTAGATGCTAAATTATTCACTCAGGTTCTGTAACTAGAAACCTTGAGTTAGCTTGTGCCTGAGGCACTGATACATTAAAGTTTTAATATAAAAATTCTGCTTATGATTTTGCCCTGATGACTTCTTGTCACTCATATGCCAACAAAGGCCATTTGGAAAAGCACACCAGGGCGTGGGCAATAAGTAATTAACTGCACCTCACTTAAAATCTTTTATCATACAAGCCGGAAACTCTGTCTCCCAAAGACATTAACTTACTTAAAATGAATAATACATGGCAAGGAATCATTCCCTGAAGTTCAGAAAGGGGATCTGAGTCTGTTTTCGTGCGTTGTTCAGACAAGGCAAGGGCAGTTCTCATTAAAGTGTTGAGCATATAGTCATAGATCCATGTGGCACAGAATAATTATACATCCTTCCCAAAAGACAGAACATTAATAACGTTACCTCACACACGCACCTCAAGGATCAGGACCGAAGAAAGAGATTACGGCAGATAGCAATTGTCTCCAAATGTTCCTGCAAGGGATCTGATTAAATTTTTATGATATGCTGAGATATTCTTTCCTTTCATATATTTTGATAAGACACTGTGTATATAACAAGTTTATAGGAAAATGAAGATCAAGGATGGAATAACTTTTATTCTTTTTTTTTTTTATTTTTTATTTTTTTTTATTTTTTATTTTTTATTTTTTTTTATTTCAGCTTATTATGGGGGTACAAAAGTTCTGCATAGATATATTGCTCATGTCCCTCCCAATCCCCCGAGTCCGAGCCTCAAGCGTGTCCATTCCCCAGACAGTGC
>CM052439.1:98650590-98668194 GCA_028533085.1 Varecia variegata | reverse complement strand
TGAGAGGAAAATTTATTTCCATAAATGCATATATCAAAAAGACGGAAAACTTACAAATAGACAACCTAATGAATAGACTCAAAGAGCTGGAGAAAGAAGAACAGACTGACCCCAAACCCAGCAGAAGGAGAGAAATTATTAAACTTTTATTCTTTTTAAGATTAAATTCTTTCATTCAATTATTAAATACTTAATATATTTATAGTGTCATTAAATATCTAATATATTTATTGAAATAGCATCTAAATACATTCTTTTGATGGGAAACTATTAAACAAAATCATACTGAATACTATGTTCTATCATAGGCTAACCCGATTGCCTTCTTTGAGCACTATTGACAAATATATCTTAGACAATGTTAAAAGACTTCTTCAATAAAAGTGTTCTATAATGCTCACTTTAGTGTTTTAGTGTATCTAAACAGTTTACAACATAACTTCATTTTTTTCTGCAGTTTTGAACAATTATTTAGTAGTTAAAATAGATCACATATGGAAATAGCCCGAGTAATATTTTAATATAAAAATTAATGTGCATGAGAAAGTAATAAAATAAATTGTCTAAAAGATTATGTTTTCTAATAAAATTCAAATATTATTTTAATAAAAATATGTTTCTTAAATATTCTTTGTACTTTGCTCCCTTTATTTTTTTAAGTAGATCCTCTGAAATTTTTCATGATAACAGTAACATATTTTTTAATTATGGCTCTCAATGAGATTTATCACTTCAAAATATAACTTTATTACTTTTTTATGAAATCAAAAGTAATTAAGCCATAAACTCATACAACTTCCTGAAGGCAAAAACTTCCTACAGTTGATCTCCATAGCAGACTCTGGTAAGGATATTCCATACCTGTTTGTAATATGAACGGCCACATTTTTAAGACATAAGATTTTGATTTTCATTAAAAAAAATGTTTTAAAAGGAAGGAAAGATGCTAATATAAGCAAATAGATAGATACGGGGGGTGTATGTGTGTACATGCATGTATGTTTTATGTTTTAAATCTAGTGTTTCAAAATTTTTCCTCGAGTGGGTGAATTAAATTACTTTAATATTTTCTTTTCCAATACAAAGACCAAATGAAAGGCTTCCTAGACCAGAAGTAGAAAAATCACTTTGGAACATTCTCTAAACTGCAGGCCAGGGTATTAGTATTCACCAAACCATACTACTCAGCTAATCTCTTATCCTCATTATGAGCTAAACTAATTCCAGGAGTGAAGCCTTTCTTTCTCAGCCTCACACCAGCCAGTGCTCCAAGCACAGTTCAAGGCGGGTGGTTTATGGACTATACATGTGAGTAGTAAATATCAGATTAATTCATTACATTGCTTTGGCCTGGAGAGTGGTATCCCAGTATAGGAGTACAGGATAGGAGACACCAGGGAGGAAACCCAGATACATGGTATACAGGAAGAAACAGCAGCTTATTAATCACACACAGCACCCGGGTTAGTAGCTACTAATTCTCCACTGTGAGAAACTATCATCACAAATTCTAATATCTACTTAGGGAATTGTTTTATGATTTTAGTATAAAAGCAGAAAGAATGGTTGCACTCTCCTATTATCAGAGATAGTATTGTTTGAGTGTAAAAATATTGAAACATTGGTACACAATACATCAAGTACCAATATGTGAATTGGGAGTCTTGGTTAGTTGCTAGGAAAGGATAATCCAAACGTCTATGTGTAAGCATATTTCTATGCCATTCTAGACTGGCAATGCTTTAGTAGACACTGAGAAATGACAAATGATAATTATATTTCATTTTGAACATCTGACATATATCACACCCAACTCTGATTAATTATGGTTGAATTTACTAATTAGTTCATTCATTTTCTCCTTTAAAAAGGGGTACAAAAATGAGGAGTTTAGTCAATCAAATAAACAGAGTATGAAGGAGAGATAAACAGTTTCCATTTTAAATTGTATCAGTGAAACGCCTGAAAAGGTTTCACTCTTATAATCTCAGTTGTGTAGATACAAATTCTGGTGCTGAAATACTCATCTGTCTCTAGAGATGACTAGACTTCAGCACAGGTAAAAGACTCCTTTTTCTGTAGAAAAAGCATATCAAGAATCTGTTTATGCAGCTTTGAACATTAGGTAAAGCTCATATACTTCCTTGCTCTGTAGCTGAGATGGCCTACCAGCAACAACACCCAGAGACAACAAGCACACCTGGTACTCAGATTTTGGGTTAATATCTTTCTCTGATAAAAGGAACCAGGGATTCTTGGGGAAATGGCTGACTCTAGGATTGGAGTAGGAAATACACAAGACGAGCCTGGAGCATCTTGTAGTGACCGAAATTTAAAAAGTGCTAAAAGAAACCCCGCAATGATGGGAGTATGTCAAATGGACACATGAGTGAATGGAAAGCTCCCAATGGCCAAAGCTAAAGCAATCTGAACAACAAGGTAAATAAAATAGTATTGCATTATAACAAAAAGTATAAAATAGATATACTTGAGTCCATACTGACAGAAATGCATGATTTAAAAAACAAAATGGAAGAGAATAGACAAATTTCCTATGTGTAACAATTCCAAACAATTTGTGTAGATATTAATCCCAACCTGGGAACATTCTGTAAAATACCTGACCAGTACTCTTTGAAACTGTCAAGGTCATCAAAAACAAGAACTGTCTGAGATCACCAGTGAGAGGAGCCTAAGGAATTAATGTAATGATGATTTAATGTACTGTAGTATCCTGGATGGTATCTTGAACCAGCAAAAGGACATTAGGTAAAAATTAAAGACCTCTAAATAAAGTATGGACATTAGTTAATAATAATCTATCAATATTTACTCATTAATTATGACATATGTATCATGCTAGTGTAAGATGCTAATATGAATAATAGGGGAAACTGAGTGTGAGCCCTATGGGAACTCTCTCCACTATCTTCAAAATATTACTGTAAAGCAAAAACTATTCTAAAATAAAAGTTTATTCGAAAAGAGTACATGTGATTAGAAAACTAGTGTGATTCTGTAAAATTATATTTAAGGCCAAAAAGTGGCAATTTGTACAATTAGAACATTTTTTCATATCTTTATTTTTTTTCCCTTTTATTTCAGAGTATTACGGGGATACAAACGCTTTGGTTACGTAAGTTGCCTTTGCACCACCAGAGTCAAAGCTACAAGCGTGCCCATCCCCCATGCTGCATCTGTTAGGTGTGAGTTTACCCATCCTCTCCTCTACCCTCTCACCTGCCCAATACAGGGCTTCTAAATATTTCCTACTCCTTCATGGTCATTCTCTCAATATTCACCTATAGAGCTATTTTGTTTTCTTTTAAAGGACTTTGATCAGTATTATAGGAAAAAAGTCTTATGATCATAAGGAATCCAAAAAAGATCTGGATTTCAGTGCCAGCTTTGGCCCTAGCAACAAATATGACCAACAATGCACTTAGCCTCTTGTTTCCCTATTCCTCATCTGTAAAAATGTGATCTAAGCTATATTTTGTTAAATGCTAACAGGTATTAAAATATACTGTCTTAATCACTAGTGACACACTTGATAAAATTAACATCTTATCTAGGAAGTCTTCTATAGTCTACAGTAGGCATAACCAGCCATTACTAGTCTCTGATAGTGGAAAAATGAGAAGAGAAATAAATGAAATTAAAAAATTATAAAAGTAAGTCCACTGCTTAATGGATTTGCTTAAACCTCTCAAAAATTTAATTGTTGCAAAATTTCTGAAATTCTGTAAATAACTTAAAAATCCAGGCAGAATTTTCTTATTTATACCATTTGTTTATATATTATTTATGGTGATATAGTATCATATATAGCAAAGCTGTAGATACTTTAACTCAGTTTTCAATGAATCTCTCCCAGTTTTATTTAACAACTTTTTAAACCAAAGGTTTCATAAATACTAGATAATAGATACTTCTGATACAAACCTTGCCTTCAGTAATGCTATGCTGCATGTGTTAGACATAATTAAATTAAAACATTTTTTCCTTTCAGATAGATAGGAATAACTTGACTTTATAAACAACAAAATTAAAATAAAAGATAGGCATATGCATTTTTGAAGTTGGCAGTCATATTTCACTAGGCCATTTGTAATATTTCACTTCCTTAGGAAAAAGGGGGAAAATTCCTGTGGGATTTAAATGCAAATATTGGACATTATATTTGAAAGCTCTCTCAACATTTTCCTACCACTGCAACGCTTCTTCCAAAAATCCTAGAAGATATGTATATATACTTCTCTTCCATTAGCATCAATTAGACTACCAGGTTATTTAGCTGACAGTTTAGAAATGTAAAAGACCTAGCTAAAGATTTAAAAAAAAAAAAAAAGGAAAAATAAATTTTGAAGATCAGGAAGCCTGACAATGAAAACCGCCAGGTGGTGTCCTAGACTGGGAGTAAGTGATCTTGCATTGAGGAGTCTTCCTGGATCTGGGTCTGAGGTAGCATGTCATAGTGCAAGAAAGGTAAAACCAGAGATGAGATATTGAAGAGACCAGAATTTTTCAAAAATGTCAAGGAGAGGCTGGCATTCTAGCTCAAGCAAAAATATGTACAAATATATGATATCCTTTAGAAAAATCCATGCAGTCTCAGATTACTGGCTTAAGGCTGAGATGGTATTCTTTGATTTTTCTAGGGAGTAGTAGGTACAGTGCTGGTGAAAGAGTTGTTCATGTGATTAACCGTGGGTACCAGGCTGGCTAGGAAAGGAATGGACTTGAGATCATTGATAATTTGACACTGACTCTGAGAGTTAATGTATCGGGTTTAGGTTTTGCCGAATTTGAGAAAATCAAATAATATGGCTTAAACAAAATAGAAGTTTTTCTTTCTCTCAAGTAAAACAAGTCTAGCAATAGACAGTCTAGGGCTGGTGTAGCACATCGCAGAATCAGGGAACCAGTCTCCTTCTACCCTGTCCTTCAGTTCATGATTTCCTTCTCATGGTCCAGAAGAAGTGCTGGAACTCCAGGTAGAATATTTGCTGTCGAGACAACAAGAAGGAAGAAAAAAGGCAATCCCTCTACCCAACTACCTCAAGTTTGACACAAACTTTTGTTTAAATCTTATCAGCCAGAACTTAGTGATTTGGCTAAGACTAGCAGCAATAGAGACCGGAAAATAATCATCTTTTTTCAGGATAGTCATGCTTACTACAAATCACAGGTTCTATCTGTAATGTGAAAGGATAAACAATATTGGGAGCATTTTAACTTAATTTAATGTAATTTAATATTTCAGCGATAGAGCAGTTCTAGATGATGATAATGTCCAGCAGTATTAGTTTGCTAAAGTGTAGAGAATATAAAAGCTATCAGTGTGGAGGAACTTGACAAGAAGTACATGAGGTGATGGAGTTGGATGGATTATGAACATGGATGCTGAAATCAATCAGAATAATAGTAGAATTTTCAAAGAATAGGCACTGAACCAAATCCAAAAGCCTCACTGAATTTTGGAAGAAAACTGAAAGTCAATTAATTATTATATAATCAGAGGGTGTAATCTATCATAGAAAGAGTACTTTGTAACAGGAGGGGAGAATCATGGTATAGAGTTAATAGACTTTTAACTTCATCCTTCCAGATCAGGAGACCCAGAGGTAAAGTGAAAAGTTCTGAGCAGTGCTGGTAGTGAAAAGAGCATAGTCCCACAGATTTGGGGTTTGATGACAACTTTGTTATTCACTAGTCTTGTGATTATTGGCAAGATAGAAAACCATCTTGGTTCCTCATGTAAGAATGGGTAATAATTCCTGCCTCAAAAGTATATGATAAAGATTTGTGGGCCGGGCGCGGTGGCTCACGCCTGTAATCCTAGCACTCTGGGAGGCCGAGGCGGGTGGATCGCTCAAGGTCAGGAGTTCGAGACCAGCCTGAGCAAGAGCGAGACCCCGTCTCTACTAAAAATAGAAAGAAATGATCTGGCCAACTAAAAATATATATATAGAAAAAATTAGCTAGGCATGGTGGTGCATGCCTGTAGGCCCAGCTACTCAGGAGGCTGAGGCAGTAGGATCGCTTGAGCCCAGGAGTTTGAGGTTGCTGTGAGCTAGGCTGACGCCACAGCACTCACTCTAGCCTGGGCAACAAAAGCAAGACTCTGTCTCAAAAAAAAAAAAAAAAAAAAAGATTTGTGGAGAATAAAGTAACTCTATCTTAGATGCTAATCCACCATGTTGACTTCTGATTTCCAGAACCCTTGTTCTGGAAATGCTGCTAAGATTTCTATTTTATCTACTGTTAACCCCTGTTCTGGGAATGCTGCTAAGATTTCTATTTTATCTGCTGTTACCTTAAATCATGCTTTCAGGTCAAAACAACCATAAACCCCGCCTTTAGGCAGACTCACATAGCATTCTTGCCTTTCCCTGAGGGGTCAACTTCAATTGTCCTACAAATTCCTTCCCTATGGTATAAAAGCCCTGGGTCCGGTTGGAGACAAAGTAGGGATCTACCATCTCATCTTGCAGCTGCCCAGAACATGGCTTTGGTTCAAAGTCCCTATTAAATGTTTGTTTTTGAGAAACTAGATATGTCAGCCTCTTTCTTCAGCCTCTCAGCTTCCTTGGACTATGGGAGTAGGTTTGCATAGACCTGCTCACTGCAGAACGATAATATAATAACATCAAAACACTGGTAAACTCATAATAGATTATCAAAAAATTTTAGCTACACTCTCTTCTCCATCCTACAGTCCCAAGTCTGTCTTAGTGGGTTTGCTTTTTATTTTTGAGATTCTAGGCCTTTCTAGAAAAATTTAGGACAGAGTACAAGAATACCATGGATTGATGATGCATTAAATAACCTTCAGTTAAGAAGGTTCACATTAGACTTAATTTATTGTGAGCAAGGAACTTCTGTTAGGTCATAAATCCAGCCACTTGTTTTTCTTAGTACCCTCTATTAGGCAGTAGGAGAAAAAGGGTGCTGGGAGTCTCAGTGCCATGTACGAAGAATAAGCAAATCTCCTCCCAGGGTGCCTCTTTGCTAAAAGCCTGCCATATGTCCACAATGCACTGAAGCATTAACAGCACATCTCATTTTATATCCCCACTCGACAAGCACAACTTAAAGCAAGGATGGGCTTGCACTAAGTGTGCTTGTCTAATTCCCATTACTGCTAATTATGTGCACACAGCAGGAAGACCTCATCTCTTCAGAATAAGGCTTACTTTTCAAGAGAATATGCAAGTCAGTAAATTTTCAAAGTAGCAAATGATTTCTTAAGTTTATTAGCATTTTATATACCTGTGGATATTTTATTTTTATAACCTTAACCATTATTCAGTGTGGCCACATGCCCTATATGAGCTTTCAAAAAATAAAGTCATTTTAATCTATTGCCTGGCAAGACCTAGCGGCAATTCGTCTTCATAAAGAACCCTTGCCATGCTATTTTCTGAATTGCAGAGCAGAAAAATTGTCTCAAGATTAAGATACACCAGTGAAAGGAATGAAATACATAAAGAATAAAACCTTCCTTACACCTCTTTATTTGAATTCTATTAAACTAGAGCTTGCCATTTTAAAAAGGAGATAAGGAAATTTTCAACCAGTTTTCAGATGACTTTCTATTTTGATTTTTCTGATTATACAAGGAAGTGCTTATGAAATGCTTTGGGCATAACAGCACAATACATGTCATTATAGGGTACACTATCCAAACAGATTTCTCTGTGCAGTCTCCCCTAGGATATTTATGATGCAAGCAAAGCTAAAATCTAACAATTTCTAACAATTTTTCAGTCTTTCCCCCTGCATTACATATTTTTAAGATGTTTAAGATTATAGAACATCAGAGAGAAAGTAATTTTGATAAGATATGAAAGCATGACATTGCCAAAGCTACAGAGATCTACATATTGTTGTAATAAACCAAATGGAGCATATTCTTTTGTCAAGATCTACCTATGTTTTTAGAGACATCCATTTTCTTAAGAAAATCCAATGGTAAAATAAAGTGTCTTTCTGCATTACAATGCAGAAAACAAAATAATCCAAAACCCAACGCTTGGAGATGTATAGTTTATACTAACCCTCTTTATCCCTACTTGACTGAATATATTATATTTTATCCAAGTCCCAATTCAACTTGCAATCTCTGAAGATTGCTTAATGCTACTATGCCTTTTACCAAATTATCTTTCAGTAGATTTCCAGTCTGTGGAAATTCTCCTTGAGGGTTCATAGTTTGAGACTTTCCATTTTTAATTTTATCATCAAGAGTGTTTGAGGCATTTTTATATAAAGAAAACTTCACATCCGCCAAATGTTTCCTTTAAAGTAAACTTTTAAAAATGATGTCTCAAACACGCGTGATGATTACATTCAGTTCACAGAGAAAGGAAGTGTGTGCCTCCGAGGAGAGAGCAGAGACACAGGATTAAGTTCAAGCACACACTAAGATTAGACAATTTGTCTCTTTAACCTTACCCTATCCTATTCTCTTCAAATCACACACGATTTCATCTGTGTCGTCTTCAAAATGGAAAGACGGCAAAGACAAAAGCACATACTTGTCTTGTTTAGCTGGTTATGTCTTCCTACTGCTGTCAACACATGACAGTGTGGAAATCTCAACTCAAAAGCTGCTTTATGATGAATATAAAACTGACCCTCAAATTTCAATTAATCATAGCAGTTGTACTTTCCTTTGAACAGTTCAGAAGATGCATTCCTAAATACCTGAGAACAACTCGGATTATTTGACCCCCCACTTCCTCCCCAGGTGAGCTCCAGAAGCTACTCCAAGTTAAACCCAGGGTCTTTCATGACTGGGGAATAGAGAGATCGGTATCCTGGAAATGAGAAAATATCCATTCCTCTGCTTCAAACCATTCACTCTTCCCATCCTTAAATGCTCTGAATCAAGTCTATTTTCTGGGCCTAGAACACTGTCTAGCAAAAATGTGCACGTCCGATAACTGAGAGTCAGTTTACTGAGCAACTTCCACGGTGGAAGATACAACGTGAATGCTGGTGGAGTGCACAAGTTGACTCTATTCCCACTGATGGGGAAGCAGAATAAGACTTCCAGACTCAACAAATAAGAAGCAATTGTGGGTCTGGCATGGTGGCTTATGTCTGTAAATCCCAGCGCTGTGCGAGGCCGAGATGGGAGGATCACTTGAGGTTAGGAGTTCGAGACCAACCTGAGCAAGAGTTAGACCCTGTCTCTACTAAAAATAGAAAAAATTAGCTGGGCGTGATGGCATGCACCTATAGTCCCGGCTACTGGGGAGGCTAAGGCAGGAGGATTGCTTGAGCCCAGGAGTTGGAGGTTGCAGTGAGCTATGATGATGCCACTGCACTCCAGCTGGAGCAACAAGAGCAAGACTCTGTCTCAAAAAAAAAAAAAAAAAAAAAGCAACTGTGGACTAGACATTCTTCATAAGCTATATAAGTGCAAAATAATTTTTTTAAGAGGACTGGAATTGGTTCAACCTGGCTGGTTATTCTTGGCAGAAGTGGGATTGGTTGACGCTTTCTTCTTTTTAAATGAATTAGATAAATACTCAGAAATTGATTGAGCTTACAAGTCAGACTGCTGGAAAGAGAATAAACAAGCAGCCGTAAATGTATGTGAAGATACCTCATTAAAGAGACAGCCAAGTTACCTGGCTGCAGCCTGGCCCTTTGACTCACATGATTGAACCAGCTGCCAAGTAGGTAGCCTGCGTAGGCTGCTGGTTAAGTGGCAGGAATTACAATATAAACAGCTTTTTTCTACATATTTTTTTCTTACCTCTTTAACAACCCTAAAATGTTAACTATATTAAGAAACAAGAAAAAAAAGGAAAAAGTTTAAAAAATTAATGTAATTTCTAGACAAGTATCATTTATAACCCATTTGAATAAGCACATTTTCAGGAAAAAATAGATTTTTTTCTACATATGAATTAAATGAAATTTGTTATACAAATTTACTCAGCATATGTATCTAATAGTTGTTACCGTTTCCTTTAAAAATGCAATCCGCAAGTGCAAAGATGTGGAAACAACCCAAGTGCCCATCAGTACATGAGTGGATTAAAAAAATGTGGTATATGTATACCATATCTAATATCTTTTGTAACAACCTGGATGGAACTGAAGACCATTCTTCTAAGTGAAGTATCACAAGAATGGAAAAACAAACACTACATGTACTCAATACTGAATTGAGACTAAGCCATCAACACTTACGTGCACAGATGGCAGTAAAACTCATGGAAATCAAGTAGGTGGGAGCAGGGAGGAGGGGATAGGTAAATTCACACCTAATGGGTACAATGCACACTATCTAGGTGAAGGGCACACTTATAACTTTGACTCAAACTGTACAAAAGCAAATTACATAACCAAAACGTGAGCACCCCAGTAATAATCTATAATATTCTGAATTTTTAAAAAAACATAAGCATTTACTAGCTGAAATTCAATGACATTCATCTATAGGCAAAAAATTGGTCTTTTTCATGTGTTCCATAATTCTGACACAGGCACTGTAAAGCAGCCATCCAAATTCAGAGCCTCAAGGTCACTTTTGCCATTTCTTTCACCCTTACCTCTAATCACAGCCCTCCTCCCAGTGCTCTGGAGTCACTCATTCACACTCCTCTTAGGTCCAGTCATAGCATCCACAGCAGGTCTGACTGATTCCTCCCTGTACAAATGCATCGTGCACGTTCCTGAGATAGTAATCTTTACATACCTGGTTTCTGATTACATCTCTTACTCAAATGGCTTCAATGACTCCCTAAAGCCTACTAAAAAAGGCCAAGTCCTTTGTAAGTGTTCCAGGAAGGCATTAGAGTCCACACTCTGATCTGACTTCAGCTTCTCCCACACTCTTCCCCATTGCTCCCTTCAAATCCTGCTGTGCTCCTTCAGCTCTCTGCTCAGATTCCGTCTCCTCAGAAAGCCTTTCTTGAAACCCAAAATAGGTCATGACCTCTGTTTCACACTGGCCTGGAATCTGTTTCTACTTTGTAGTGTTTATAGCACATGCAATTAATTAAACATTTGCATAATTACATGTCTAATTCTGCTTCTGCCACAAGACAACAATCATCATAAGGGAAAAGACTGTTTTCTAATTTTTTTCTCTGTATTCCCAGCAGCTGGGAATAATCATCTCTCCTGTTTACTGTCTATGCACAATTTTTCAGTAGTTCTCAAACAGAATGTACACTACAGTAATATGTCACGATGTGTGTGCCTTATCTGCAGCCTTTATGTTTTATTAACCTTTTTCTCCCTGACAGCACCGGCACAAATCTGTGCAGCTAGTGCTCAGCAATTTTTTTTTAATCTAGCTGAATGGAAGAATCATTAAATGATTTCTTTTTTTTCCACACTGAAAACCCACATCTAAAAACTAACCTTTAGTAGATTGGGTAATTAGCTCTGACTTCAAATAATTTTTTTAAAATTGGATGTGCTCATTTTTATAATAATCTAAAATTTTCTACATAAGCACATTCTAGATAATGTGCCTTATACCTGGATCCTCCTTCATCATTTTAGCATCTTTTGCGTTCGTCTTTTCTACAACATTGAGACTCAATGGTTCTCTTTAATTGTCAAGGTAAATGACAAAAGCACAGATGTGGGCTTAATATACAAATACTATTTTCTTGACACATGAAGGTTAGATGGATATCAGTGAGCACTTTCAAAACAATGGTTATGAATCTATTTCAATGAAGAAAAGTGGAGGACATTTTGAATTATCCCTGAGCATATGGCGGCACAGGCATGCCAAACGTAAAAGAACCTGCCTTGTAGCAGTTGGTTTCATATTTATATTTTGAGCAATGATTCAGTTTCAGCAAACAGCATCATCTGTCATAGTAAAGCAATGTTTCTAAATAAACTTTTATGTTCTCTTTTAATTTTATCTGCATTTGATCGGTAAGAGTATTTTGGAGATTATGGTGGGAGGGGTGGAAATTATGGAGAACTACTCCCCACCCCCATCCACCAGTTGGCAGGACTAGTGGGTAGGACAGCAGAAACACAATATTACCATACTCTTTGATATTAGATGTAATTTTTCATGTTGTTTTAAACCAAGAAACAAAATTTAATCATCATTTTTCATTCTTCCACATTCAACAACATTATAAAAGGGGATAATATATTTATTAATAAACATAAAATGTTTGAACATTTTAAAATATTGATAATATGATAATAATGACAAATAAAAATAATCTAAAACTACATTAGGGAGGGAAATAATCATTGCTTTTTTAGTTAAAAGAGGTCATGCATTTCTCAACTTTGAGAACTTTTTTCTCACCTGCCAAGCATTTTCACCCTGCCTTTTAGGAAGGCATCCCACTCTTCTCTTGGAAAACCACTCTGCTCTTCCATGTGTTTCTAGTAGAACCATAAATCATGCTGCTTGCCTTATCTAAGGTACAACCACATTATTTACACATGATTTACATTAGAGCAATCATATCTCTCTCCCAGGAATTTGAACATTGAGTGTAGAGTTATGAAGACAAAAGATGGATGGAACTGAGTTATTTCCATAGGAAATAACTATGAGCTTTCACTATTGAGACCCTTTGAGCTACAGTGAGTTTCTGTTCTGTTCTGAATCTTTCTTGATCCTATCATTTTATAAGTAATGTACTATCTTATAAATTCCTTTTCTTTTTTTTTTTTGGCTGAAGTTAATCAATATCAGTTTCTTTTGATTACCACCAAGAATCCTAACCAATACACTAATCTAAACAAAACTAACTCGAACTCACACAAAATTTAAAGGAGAATATGAGAAATTTAGAAAGGTGCCAAGAGCTTACAAAAGGATAACGAAGATGAAAGCAAGACTGCATAACATTTTTGTCCTTTCTTTGACTGGTTTATAAGTTTGAGATTTACTTATTAATGTATTTTTATTTTTATTTATTTATTTATTTTATTTCAGGATATTATGGCATTCATCTCTATAATGTATCACACTTGACTAAATGTTTCTCGAAAGCAAGATGCAATTCTTACTCATGTGATATTTCTAGCATCTCACAGAATGCTTGGAACATATAATAGGTGGTCAATAAATATGTTTTGAACTAAAAAGTTTCACCTCCAAGGTTCACAATTATAACAGTATGTCAGTAAACAGTTTTTAAAATTTCGTGGAGTTTTCCTCTCCCTGGAAGGGTCACAGATTGATCTCCAGGTCCCAGGGGACAGGCCTGCAGACCAGATCCTGTACCCCCAAGGCCTCAATCGCATTGCCCTGGGGCACAGAATGGTTATTTGTGAATGACCCTACTGAGTGTGTGTGCCTTCAGGGGCAGATCAGCGTGCCCGAGGAGCAACCCTCCTCTCACAGGAAGGCCACGTGCCCACCCCATGCTATGACCCTGGGTAGGGAACCTCTTGGCCTGCATGACAGCCAGGGTAGATCCACTGGCTTGAGGTCCTGCCTGCGGACAGAAGCCCCAGAGAAACTGCGGAATAGGGGAGGGTGGAAAGGAGCAAGGCCTGCTCTAGACTGTAGGTCACAGACAGCCCCAGCCCCACACGCAGACTTTCCTGCTGAGTGGGGCCATTCCAGCCCCTCCCTGGCAGCTTTGCCCAGAGGCAGAGAACAGAACTTTGAGCCCTGCTAACAGCATTTTTGGAGCTTGAGGGCAGGCTCACCCAACCCAGCTCTGCCCAGACTCACTCCCTGACCTGCTCCCACTGAGGTGCAGAATAAGGACACACCTGGAAGTCCCAGGGCCCCACCCACCACGTGAGGCACTAGAGTCTCTCTCCAGAGGAACAAGAGCTGGTTACAGGACCCAAAAACAAAACTGCAACCTGTCCCTCCCAGCAAGTGCCACCTACTGACAGGGAGGTCATTCTGCACACCCTTTCATTTTCATCACCCAAATGAAAATCTAAAGGCAAGAAGCAGCAGCTGTTCCAGATGGGAAGGAATCAGTGAAAGAACTCCAGAAGTATGAAGAATCAAATGGAAAGCACATCCCCAAAGAGAAACACCAGCTCTCTAGCAATGGACATTAACAAAACTCAGAACACCAAAATGACAGAAGAACAATTTCAAACATGGATCATCAGAAAACTGAACGATATGCAAGAAAAAATGAATAACCAACACAAAGAAACCACAAAAAAAATCTAGCACTTGGGAGAAAAATTTACTAAAGAAATTGAAATATTAAAGAAAAATCAAACCAAACTCTTGGAAACGAAGAATTTATTCAGGGAACTACAAAACACAGTGGAAAGCATCAAGTGCAGGGTAGATCAAACAGAAGAAAGAATCTCAGAGATCGAAGATAACACCTTCCAATTAAATAAGTCAGTCACAGAGACAGAGCAAAGAAATAAGAGAAAATACCAGAGTCTGCAAGAAATGTGGGATTATGTGAAGAAGCCTAATGTGAGAGTTATGGGCATTCCTGAGGGCGAAGAAGAAAATACGCAAAGGTTGGATAAGCTATTTGAAGAGATAATTGAAGAAAATTTGCCAGGCCTTGCTAAAAATCTAGATATAGAGGTAAAAGAAGCCCAAAAGACCCCTGGGAGATTCATTGCAAATAGGAAGACACCACATCATGCAGTCATCAGACTGACCAAAATATCCACTAAAGAGGCCCTTCTTCGAGCTGTAAGGAGAAAGAAACAAGTAACATACAAAGGAAAGCCCATCCGAATAATGCCAGATTTCTCAACTGAAACCTTATAAGCAAGAAGAGACTGGGGCCCCATCCTCACTCTTCTGAAACAGAATAATGCCCAGCCTAGAATCTTGTACCCAGCAAAGCTAAATTCTGTATACGAAGGAGAAATTAAGACATTCTCAGATAAACAAAGACTCAGGGAATTCACCAAGACAAGACCAGCCCTCCAAGAAGTACTCAAAACAGAGTTGCACATAGACCAGCACAAAAAACACTCACGAATGTAAAACCACTCAAAAGCTAAAGATCAAAGGCCAGATACCACAATGGCCCAAGAGAGAAAAAATAGCAATGAAGTTCTACCCAACAGGATGAACAAAAATCTGCCCCACCTATCAGTTCTCTCAATAAATGTGAATGGCTTGAACTCCTCACTTAAGAGACATAGGCTGGCCCAATGGATAAAAAAATACAAGCCAAGTATCTGCTGTCTCCAGGAAACTCATCTAACTTGCAAAGATGCATCTAGACTGAAAATAAAGGGATGGAAATCAATATTTCAAGGAAACAGAAGCCAAAAGAAGGCTGGTGTGGTGGTTTTAATTTCAGATAACTTAGTTTTTAAATCAACAAAAGTAATGAGAGACAAAGATGGTCACTATATAATGGTGAAGGGTACAGTTCAACAAGAAGACATAACTATACTTAATATGTATGCACCCAACTTAGGTGTGCCCAGATTCATAAAGCAAACCCTACTTGAACTAAACCAAATGATAAACAGCAACACCATAAAATCCAGAGACTTCAACACCCCACTGACAGCACAGGACAGATCCTCCAAACAGAAAATAAATAAAGAAATAATGGACTTAAACAGAACGCTAGAACAAATGGGCCTGACTGACATCTACAGGACATTCTATCCAAACTCCACTGAATATATGTTCTTCTCATCAGCTCATGGGACATTCTCTAAGATTGACCATATCCTAGGACACAAAGCATGTCTTAAAAAATTTAAAAACATAGAAATTATACCATGTCTCTTCTCAGATCACAGTGGAATGAAAGTAGAAATCAACCCTAACAGAAATTCTCATTTCTACTCAAAGTTGTGGAAGCTAAACAATCTCCTCCTGAACAATCATTTCATAAATGAGGAAATCAAGACGGAAATCAAAAGTTTCTTTGAACTAAATGACAAAGAAGAAACAAGGTACCAAAATCTGTGAGACACAGCTAAAGCAGTACTGAGAGGAAAGTTTATTTCCATAAATGCCTATATCAAAAAGACAGAAAATTTACAAATAGACAACCTAATGAATAGACTCAAAGAACTGGAGAAAGAAGAACAGACCAACCCCAAACCCAGCAGAAGGAGTGAAATTAATAAGATCAAATAAGAACTAAATGAAGTGGACAATAGGAAAACTATATGGGAGATTAATAAAACAAAAAGTTGGTTCTTTGAAAAGATAAACAAAATCGACACCCCTTTGGCTAGACTAAGACCAGAAAAGAAAAATCTCTAATAACGTCCATCAGGAACATGAAAGGAGAAATTACAACTGATGCCAAAGAGATACAAGATATCATCTATGAATTTACAAAAACCTTTATGCACACAAATTGGAAAATGTGGAAGAAATGGACAAATTTTTAGAAACACACAACCTCCCTAGGCTCAACCAGGAAGAAATAGAATTCCTGAAGAGACTAATATCAAGAACTGAAATCGAAACAGCAATAAAAATCCTCCCCAAAAAGAAAAGCCCAGGACCAGATGGCTTCACACCCGAATTTTACCACACCTACAAAGAAGAACTGATGCCTATTCTACAAAAGTTATTCCACAACATCAAGAAAGACAGAATCTTCCCCAACACATTTTATGAAGCCAACATAACTCTAATACCAAAACCAGGAAAGGAGGCAACAAAAATAGAAAACTACAGGCCAATATCCCTCATGAATATAGATGCAAAAATTCTCAATAAAATCCTAGCAAATCAAATCCAGGTGCTTATCAAGAAAATAATCCATCATGACCAAGTGGGCTTCATCCCAGAGATGCAGGGATGGTTCAATATACGCAAATCTATAAATGTAATACACCACATAAATAGAAGCAAAAACAAAGACCATATGATCCTCTCAATAGATGCAGAAAAAGCATTTGACAAAATTCAACACCCTTTTATGTTAAGAACACTTAACAAATAAGGCATAGATGGGGCCTACCTAAAATGATACAAGCCATATATGACTAACCCGCAGCCAACATTATACTGAATGGGGAAAAATTGAAAGCCTTCCCACTTAGAACTGGAACCAGACAAGGTTGCCCACTGTCCTCACTGCTATTGAACATAGTGCTGGAAGTCCTTGCGAGAGCAATCAGGCAAGAGAGCAGAGTCAAGGGTGTCCAAATGGGGACAGAAGAGATCAAACTCTCATTCTTTGCAGATGATATGATATGATATCTAGAAAACCCCAAGGATTCAACCAAGAGACTCCTGGAACTGATAAATGAATTCAGTAGAGTCTCAGGATACAAAATCAATATACACAAATCAGAGGCATTCATATATGCCAATAACAGTCAAACTGAGAACCAAATCAAAGACAATACCTTCACGATAGCAACAAAGAAAATAAAGTACCTAGGGATACATTTAACTAAAGAGGTAAAAGACCTCTATAGGGAGAACTATGAAACACTGAGGAAGGAAATTGCAGAGCATGTAAACAGGTGGAAAACCATACCATGCTCATGGATTGGAAGAATCAACATTGTTAAAATGTCTATACTACCCAAAGTGATCTACAGATTCAATCCAATCCCTATTATATTACCAACATCATTTTTCACAGATATAGAAAAAATATTTTACACTTTGTATGGAACCAGAGAAGACTCTGTTTAGCAAAAGCAATT